>PVHT020003428.1:3159602-3223487 GCA_004024745.2 Catagonus wagneri
TCATTCACGAACATGTCCTATTTGTTTGGCTGCCCCTGCAGCATATGGAAGTTCCCAGGCTAGAAATCAAATCTGAGCCAGAGCCACGACCTACACCATAGATGCTGCAACAATGGATTTTAATCCACCGCATCAAGCTGGGAATGGAACCAGCACCTCCACAGAGACAAGCCAGGGTTTTAGCCCACTGCACCACAGAAGGAATGTCGAATGCGTTCTAATTTAGATGGCAAAGTATGATCACACTATCAATAAATGTTGTTGAATGGATTAATTAATGATTGCAGAAAGATTTTAACTGATACAATCTAGGCAGGAAAAGCTGAAATGTAGAAATTTTTAAAAAATTCAACAGCTGGCCACTGCACCTCCTTTCTTCTCCAGGAGTGCTTGACTCTCCTGGAGACAGAAGATGAGTTTGCACAGACTAGAAGCTCAATAACCTTTCCTGCACAAATACATTGAAGAATGTTAGCAAGAGTTCCTGTTGTGGCGCAGCAGAAACAAATCTGACTAGTAACCATGAGGTTGCAGGTTCAATTCCTGGCCTCACTCAGTGGGTTAAGGATACGGTGTTGCCGTGAGCTGTGGTGTAGGTTGCAGACGAGGCTCAGATCTGGCGCTGATGTGGCTGTGGTATAGGCCGGCAGCTGTAGCTCTAATTAGAACCCAAGCCTAGGAACCTCCATATGCTGTGGGTGCAGCCCTAAAAGGCAAAAAAAATAAAAAATAAAAAATAAAAAGGGGAATGCTGGCATAGTCCTACTTTAAGAAAATCTAGGTGTGAAATGTGAATCTATTGTACAGATCAATGTGACAGAGATTATTACACATTATAAATGTTAACTAGTTCTAAAGAACTAGATGATAGATAAATTTAAAGAGTTGACTTTAGGAGTTCCCATCATGGCTCAGTGGAAATGAATCAGACTAGCACCCGTGAGGATGCAGATTCGATCCCTGGTCTTGCTCAGTGGGTTAAGGATTCGGCGTTGCCATGAGCTGTGGTGTAGGTCACAGATGTGGTTCAGATCTGACATTGCTGTGGCTGTGGTGCAGGCCGGCAGCTACAGCTCTGATTCGACACCTAGGCTGGTAAACTCCATATGCTGTGTGTACAGCCATAAAAAAAAAAAAGAGAGAGAGTTGACTTTACTCCTTGTTGAAAATCAGAAATGTAGATTAAATACTGCTGAAATGACAACATAGTCAATGGGGACATATGACTTTAAAAATTTAATGTACTTTTTGAAAGAACTTATCTTCAGTATATATACATATACCAGTTGTACCTGCTCTTAGGAAGAGATACAATCTCCATGTGTTTGATATTATAAATAAAAATTTAATTTAAAACACCTCTTGTTATTCAAATAGAAAAAGCTGTTTTTAACTACTGCTAAACAAAAAGTGAGAAGTGAGGTAATTCATCTTTTTGACAATAATCCTCCCTTCCGACAGTATCATCTCCGAAAGTCAGTGTAATTCCTTGTAAATAAGGCTTTTAACAAATTACAAGTATGTAGTCGGTTCTTGTCCAACTCCTTCCTACTACTTAATGTACTATTGCATAGCAATAATTTTTTTTTTCTGCTTCTTCTTCGGTGGAAGTCTGAGAGTCTGAAATCTGCACTGGCTTGGTTGAACTGTGGGATTTTTATGGTCCCAGCGGTGCAAATATCCATTGTAGAAATCAGTAGCTGTCAGTGTTTTCTTGAGCGTTACTGATCGAACACCAATCCAGCCATCCTAAAGGGCAAAAGACAGTGAACAGGCAGTGCTGGCAAAACTGGTGGTAAATTTCGGTTTATAAAACTTTTATCAAGGGATAAAAAAATAAACCAACAAATCTTTACTAAACGCCTGGCTGCAGAGAGCACCAAAATGAAATAGATTCTTTGACTCTAAAAGTTCGTTACCAAGGAGTGATAACAAATGTGTAAGCTTATTTAAACCAAGGAGGGACACAATGAAAAGGCACGCTACATCTCTGTGGTGCTTTACAGTTTTCAGAGTATGTCCATGTATCTTCTGGTCATCAAAATATAACCCTTTAAAAAGTAGGCAGATCCAATATTATCCTCAGAGAAAACTTCTTAGAGGAGAAAACTGATGCCCAGAGAGCGCGAATGATTTGTCTGAGGGCAACATAACTAGTGGATTCAAACTTGCGTATTGAGACAACCCATTTCTTCTTTGATAGCAACCTGTAGATGTGCAGTGGAGACCCAGACATATGCACCCAGTGCTCGTCCATGATAAGGTAGAGAGACAAAGAGAGGTTGCTGTAGAAGTTCTGTATCTACGGCCTGTGTAGATCAGATCAATCCATCACACATTTAAAGTGCTCTTTCTTAAGCAGGAAACAGCACACATAAACACCACACGAAGGAAAATTCTCAGGGAATGGAAGGAACAGTGGAATACTTCTCAGGATAACGCCATGGCCTTATAAAACAATAATGGTTCCAAAGTCATTTTAAATTGTTAAGAAATCTCTCTAACTACTGTTGAACAGTAAGAGCAAGCAGGATACATGCACTGCTGTAGTTCAGCTAGATACGTTGACAGGACTAGCTTTGTGATTGCCATAGCAATAAGACGACTTGCTAATTACATTGCATTACTGAGAATATACAGGTTTCTTTTAAGAAAGAACTAAAGTTACTGAATCTTCTTTCATTGTCTGAGTAATAATAACACCTTAGCAAAACTTCATCACTTAAAATTATACTAGAGATTCTACTATTTCCTAAGAAAATTAAACTCTCCATTGGCTCAATTGGTTGCATTGGCAGTTGAGTAAAGTCCCAACTAAAAATGACAAATGATACAAACTATAAATTCATTAAAACAAGTGTGATACTTTGAAACTAAAAGAAAATGTACCTTGCAACAAACCAGCAGTATTTGTGACTTTTTGTGGTATATTACTGATCCTGGAATGATAGCCTGTTCCATTAACCTTGAATCTAAAAAATGAAGGGAAAAAGGGGGATAGGAGAGAGAGAATAAATAATTATGCAACTTCATGGTGCGTCTTAAAAATCAAAAAATATTCTGGAAAACAGTACTAATACTGGAGAAGACACACTCACTAATGTCCCGACCCTGTAATCCAAAACTTCTGACAGAGCTGTGGTGCCATGTGTATCTTGAACCCAAAGGGATCAGTGCACACAAGAAGCTATGAGTCCCAGAGATCAACCTAAAATGTTGAATCTAGAAGTTTTGCCCATTTGGGGGAAATGACTACTGGTGGAGAGATATACAAGAGGCTTAGGATCTAAGCTGAACCTTCCATCTGTGACCAAACAAGTCTCAATTCCTCAGGAATTCTGACACCCTCTGAACTATACCAGCTCCCTCTGTGGCTCACGTTTCTTAGTCCACCAGGATGGCAGGGCGCTCACAGGCCTCTAATGGACCAGTGTCATGAAATGCTACATCCTGGCCCCAGATTCTTACTAAGCTGCCAAGAGATTTTCATTATGATATTTACCAGAATGAAATCAACCAAGTCATTCTGCACTCTCAAGTCATTCCAATAGAGGAAACCACAGAACTCAGTATGGGATAGTAACACCACCTCGTTCTTATGATGATTAAAAGAGAAAATACATGTGAATGGTCACGGCAAAGATAAGACTATAAATGAATGTAAAATATTGCCATTCTTGAACTGAAACAATCTAAAAGAATCCTTATTTTTAGTAAATGGTAAAACAGACATATTTTCAAACAGACTATAGTGAAAACATTTTCCACATGAGCTATTCAAAATAAGTACCAGTGAGGTGTGAACTATTAACTTCTACCAAATCCAGAAGTTTAATGGTATTATTCATCCAGAGCGTCTGCAAAGGGATCTGCAAGAAAAAATTCAACAAGGTGTGATAAAGAAACAACCCTCAAACACTGAACCCCAAACCTTTTTCAATTTCCATTTCATGTTAATCTGGTCTGACTTCTCTCCCAATCTCAGAGGAATTGGGAACTCAATCTCCAAACTTTATGGAATAGACTATAACATGACCCTCAGCCTCCAGGATTTATAAGATCTTAAAATTAAACACTATTTTAAAATCAACATTGATATCTTTAATATTTTTAGTTAAAAATGTATGCTCATTATTAAAAAAAATGCAAGCATTACAACAACTATGCTTTAAAAACTTAAGTGAAACTATTCTATACTCCCACCCCAGGGATAACCAGTTAATATTTTCATATGTATATTCTTATATTTTTTTCTACAAATATAATTATTGCCAAAAATCTAGGACATACTGTTTGACAAGGAACTTATATTTTTACTTAACCATAAACCATGGACAAATTTTCATCAGTATACACTCACACATTTCACTCTTTTTTATCTGCTGCACAGTATTCCCTTTTGTGAAATGTACCATAATTTATGCAACCAATACCTCTATGGTGGTTATTTCATATCATAAAATTATAAAAATTTTTAAAATGTGATAATAAATAGCTTGGTACATATATCTTTGAGATTTTTATTTATTTTTTATGGCCATTTCTGTGGCATATGGAAGTTCTGGGGCCAGAGGTTGAATCAGAGCTGCAGTTGAGACCTATGCCACAGCCACAGCAATGCCAGATCCAAGGTGCATCTGTGACCTACACTGCAGCTTGTGGCAACACTGGATCCTTAATCCACTGAGCGAGGCCAGGGATTGAACCCACATCCTCAGAGAGACGTCAGGTCCTTAACCCACTAGCCACAACGGGAATTCCGAAGGACTTTTTATATTTCTGGAGAATAGTTGTTATTTTAAGTGCACTACCCAGATTAAAGGGCATCAACATCTTGGAGTTCCCTGGCAGCCTAGTGGTTAGGAACTCGGCATCATCACTGCTGTGATTCAGGTTACTGCTCTGGCTTGAGTTTAGTCCCTGGCTCGGGAACTTCTGATAGCCAAAGGTGCAGCCAAAAAATCCCAAAAACAAAACAAAACAGAAAGCATCAACATTTTATTGTTAAACTGCCTTGATGAGAGGAAAAAAAAAATGGCAATCTATTGCTATTTATTATTAGTCAGGCCAAGGAGCAGACCACGTATTACTTGCACATTTAAGTTATTTCTCAGGCCTATTTATGCCCTTTGTCCATTAAGAAAACAACAAAAACTGGAGTTCCTGCCATGGCACGGTGGGTTAAAGATCCAGCTGCAGCGGGTGGGGTAGCTGTGGAGGTGTGGGTTCAATCTCTGGCCTGCTACAGTGGGTTAAAGGATTCCGCTCAGGGTGCAGCTGCGACTTGGATTCAATTCCCGGCCTGGAACTTCCATATGCTACGGGTACGGCCACAAAAAGAAAACGAAACAAAACAAAAAACTGAGGAGTTCATCTTTTATTAATTGCCAAATGTCTTTTACATTTTTAGGAAATTAGCACTTTAACTCTTAGATATATTATGAATATTTCTCCAGTTTGTTGACTTTTAATCTTAGGTACAGTGATTTTTGCCATGCAGAAGCTTTATACTTTCATGGAATAATATTTATCAGTCTTTTCTCTCATGACTTGATTGGTTCACGTCATGCTTTCAAAAGTCTACCCATACGTTAGGATTATCAGATATTATAAAACTATTCGACTGTGCTTTTTCCTAGGCCTTTGCGGTTTCACTTTTTCACACTGAAATCCGGGATCCATCAAGAATTCATTTTGATTTTCAAAGGCGGGAACTCCAAGGGCTCTCCCTTCTAATGGCTAACTAGCTCTCCCAACACTACTTACCAGAGAATTCATCTTGCCCTCCCGCCAAGGTGAAACGCCTCCAATATCACACTTGGATACTCTAACATAAATTCACAGACACCAGGAAATAAGTTCTCTCAAATATCTGAAGTAAATAAACTCATTTTTAGACTGCAGTTCAGTCATCTATTTCATAGATGAGTAAAGCGAGGCCCACAGAAATGCAGCTGTTTTCCCAAGTTGAGACACAGCTGGTTAGTGCAGAGTCAAGGACCAGAATCTCTGTTTTCTCATTCTCAGCTCTGTGCTCTTTTTCTTGTACCCTCTAAAGAGGACATTTAGCTTTCAGAACAGTTAGATTGTTTCAAAGATTCGAACATTAAATCAGAGCATTAACTAAATTTGAAGAAAAGTTCACAGGTGTTTGTAACTTTATATATGTCATATTTTGGTACGATATCCTCTTCCATAATTTGCTTTTTCTTTCACCTTCTTCCAACAAAATTACTGGAAATGATTTTCATGTGTGTTAAGTTTTTTTCTTCAAAGAACTCAAAATACTTTTGAAACATGTTTACGGGGTGAAAAACATTTGCATTTCCTAGGAACTATAAACATGAATACACATTTCTTTTTCTTTTTAGCCCATAATCACGGCATATGGAAGTTCCCGAGCCAAGGGTTGAATCTGAGCTATAATCCACAGCTGCAGCAGTGCCAGATCTTAGCCCACTGCGCCGGGCCAGGGATCAAAGCGGCGCTTCCACAGAGACAAGCCGGGTCATTAACCCATGGCACCACAGCAGGAATTCCCCAGAATACACAATTCTTGTTCTTGAAGAGGTAAAGCTCCTCCTCGCCTTATCAGAGCATTGCAGAAAGGACAGGGATGGTAAGAATACAGTCATTCCTGTGTTCCTCGTTACTGTCAAAATCACATGTTGGCAAGGATTTAAAGTCAGAGTATATCGCCTTTGATCTTGACAGTTGTGGAACTGGTCATTGATCTCATTCTAGAGGTAAAAAAGCAGAAGCTCAGAGAAGGTAAGCGTCTCGCTCTTGGGTAATAAATGGATTTCTAGGAATCAAATCTCACCTTCTGGAGTTTCCTGGTGGCCTAAGAGTTAAGGGTCCAGCACTGTCACTGCTGTGGCTCAGGTTCGATCCCAGGCCCAGGAACATTCACATGCCACGGGGGCAGCCTAAATAAATAAAGATACAGAATGTTTAAAAAAATCTCACCTTCTGACTCCAAGATAAGCACTCTTTCTGTTCTAGTACAAGAATTTCTCAGTGGAGAGGAAAGGTGAATTGCAGAAGAGCTATCGTGTAGTAATGTTTCTCTGTGTTTAATTTTTTGGAGAAATGTCAAACTGTTTTCCAAAGTAGCTGCACCAGGAGTTCCTGTCATGACTCAGTGGGTTATGAACCCAACTAGTATCCATGAGGATGTGGGTTCAATCCCTGGCCTCGCTCAGTGGGTTCCAGCATTGCCGCAAGCTGTAGCATAGGTCACAGATGCGGCCTGGATCTTGGTGTTGCCGTGGCTGTGGCATAGGCTGGAGACTGAAGCTTTGATTTGACCCCAGCCTGGGAACTAACAGGTGTCACAGGTGCAGCCCCCCCCCCCAAAAAAAATGGAGTTGCTATCATTTTACATCTTACATTTCCATCAACAATGAAAGAGGGTTTCAAATTTCTCCACATCCTTGTCATCACTTGCTAGCATCTTGTTTTTTAAATTGTAGCGATCCTAGTAAGTGTGAAGTGGTAGCTCAGTATAGCTTTGACTTCCACTGCTCTGACTAATGAAACTGAGACCTTTTCATATGCTTAGAGGCCATTTATATATTTCCTTAGGATAAATGTCCATTTTGATACTTTGCTGGTCTTCTAATCATGTTATCTTTCTGCTATAGAGTTGTCAGAGTTGTGTATCTATTCTGGATACTAGGCCCTCATCAGATATATGATTTCCAAATACATTTTTTCTTGTCTTTTTTTTAGGGCCACACTCACAGCATATGGAGGTTCCCAGGCTAGGGGTCTAATCGGAGCTGTAGCTACCGGCCTACGCCACAGCCACAGCCACTCCAGATCTGAGCCGCGTCTGCGACCTACACCACAGCTCACAGCAAGGCTGGATCCTTAACCCACTGAGCGAGACCAGAGATCAAAACCACAACCTCATGGTTCCTAGTCGGATTCGTTTTGCTGTGCCACGATGGGAACTACCAAATACATTTTTTTATTCTGCAGTTTGTCTTTTCATTTTCTTGATAGTGTTCTTTGAAGCTCAAAAGTTTTTAACTTAGAAGTCCAGTTTCTCTATTTTTAGTTTGTTGCTTAGGCTTTAGGCATTATTTGTAAGAACCAATGCCTACTTCAGGTTCATGATGATTTGTCCCTATTTTTAATTTTTTTTTAATGGCTGTGCCCACAACATATGAAAGTTCCCAGGCCAGGGACTGAATCCAAGCCACAGCTTGGCCCGGAGCTGAGCTGTGGCAGCAGTGACGGATTCTTTACCCCACAGCACCAGGTGGGGACTCCAACATACCCCTATATTTTCTTCCAAGAGTTTTCATAGTTTTGGTTCTTACACTTAGGTCTCTGATTTTTTTCTGATTGTGGACATCTGGTTGTCCAAGCACCAGGTGGTAAAAGGACTTTTCTTTCCCCATCAAACTGGCACTCTTATCAAAAATCAAGTGACCTAAAGGTATAGGTTTATTTCTGCACTCTGAATTCTATCCCACTGCGTTATACGTCTTTGTCATTACCATATTGTATTGATTACTGTGTCTCTGTAGTAAGTTTTGAAATCAAGCACTATGAGCCCTCCAACTTTGTTCTTCTTTTTCAAGATTTTAACTATTCTGGGCCTCCTGGGATTCCACATGAATTTTAAGATAAGCTTGTCACTTTCTGCAAAGAAGTAACCTAGGTTTCTTTTTCTTTTTAGGGCTGCACCCGCGGCATATGGAAGTTCCCAGGCTAGGGGTCGAATTGGAGCTATAGCTGCAGGCCTATTACACAGCCACAGCATCTCGGGATCCAAGCCACATCTGGCAACCTACACCACAGCTCACAACAGCACTGGATCCACTGAGCGAGGCCAGGGATCAAACCCGCATCCTCATGGATACTAGCTGGAATCGTTTCCGCTGCGCCACAACTGGAACTTCTCAACTAGGTTTTTTATAGGAATTGTGTTGAATATGTAGACCAATTTGGGGAACTGTGCCATCTTAACAATATTAAGTCTTCTAGTCCATCAGCACAGAGGTGTTTCCATTCACTTAGCTTTTCTTTACTGTTTCGTAGCTCTAATAGTTTTCAGGAGGATTCTTGATAACTTTCTCTATATCAGATTGTGTCACCTGCAGAGACAGTTTTACGTTGTTCCTTTTTCTTGTGTAATTACCCTGGCTATGACCTCCAGTGCAGTGTTAAATAGACGTGGTGAAAGTGGACATCTTAGTCTTGTTTCTGATCTTAGAGGGAAAGCTTTTGCCATTAAATATGTTAGCTATGGATTTTTTATAGATGTTCTTCGCAGGCTGAGGAAGTCCCTCTCTGCTCTTAGTTTGTTGAACGTTTTTATCATGAAAAGGTATTGGATATTTCAAATGCTTTTTCTGCATTTACTGAGACAATTATGTGGCTCTCGTCCTTTATTCTATTAGTATGGTGTATTACATGGATTGATTTTTTTATGTTGAACCAACTTGCATTCCTGGGTCATCACACTTGGTCATGGTGTATAATCCTTTTCTATATGTCGTTTGATTCAGCTTCAGCTTGCTAATTCTCTTACAGATTTCTGCCTTTATATTAATAAGGATTATTGGTCTGTAGTTTTCTTTTCTTATAGAATCTTTATCTGATTTAACCTATTTGAGTTTTGTGCTAGTTACAAGCATTCCCTCTGCCTGGTATGCTCTTTTCCTGGTCTTGGCATGACTTGCTTCTTCTTTTTTCTTTCAGAGCTAAGCTTAAATGTCAGCTCCGAGAGGCCTTCTCCATCCAGATAGCCAGTCTAAAATAACCTCCATTTAGCCTATCAAATTTTCTGATTGTAATTTGAATGAAAGAGCTGATCATACTACCTGATATTTTTCCTATTTGCTTATTTGTTTCCATCTTCCCACATCACTTCCATCTCTAGTACCTAGAAAACACCTGACACATAATAGGCTTTCAATACTTTGTTTAATGAATGAATGAATAATAGCAGATATAATTTAATGAGTACCACCCCTGTGCCAGATACCAAATAGAGGCTTTACATACATTATATCGTTTTTCAGTGAACTAATTTTAATTTTCTAATTTTCAGTTGAACTAACCAAAGCTCAGAGGTTAAATAACTTCCTTAAGTCTACAAATCTAGGAAGCAGTAGAGAGAAGATGGAACCCAGCTCTTTCCGGAGCTAAAGTCTGTGTTCCTTTTCCTACTCAATTCTGTTGCAGTGGGAAAATTACAGCATTTGAAGTTAGAAAAAAACCCGATTCACACGAACTAGCAATGTGGCCTTGAGCAACATTCAATAATCATTCACTGAGTATCTACTTTAACCCTAACACCAACCCTAACTTAAAATGGCATAATACCCACAACCTAATGTGATCCTCACTGAAGAACCTGGCATGCTAAGGATATTCAATGGCAGTTCTCTACTTTGTCCAACAAAAGTGGTACATTAAAAACCCCACCCTTGGTAGACTCAGAGTTCAAACAACACAAGACGTTAACAAAATGAAGGTGGGAAAATCCAATACATTTGTCAAAGAACCGAGAATTTAATTTAGATATTTTAACAAGTTGTTACAACTCCAATTACAAATTTGAGTATGCCATATGTATAAATCAAGAATTTAAGAATTCAATTGTAAAAAACTGGCCAAAGGCAAAAAGATATACTGGAAAAAGCACTGGATTTGGAGTTAGAAGATTTAGGTGCACTAGTTAGTAACTGGGCACCCAAAGTTAGTCGCTTATTTTCATTCCTCTCATCTATCAGCTGGGATAATAAAACTTGCTTATGGGAAATAGCAAAATATATATTTGAAAGTATTTTGTGAATTCAAAGGCCCCTATAAAAACTTAAAGTTTAAAGAATATTTTTAAAATGAATGTCAGATATAAAAAAGAATTGAAAGCAGGCACTCAAACAGATATCTGTACACCCATATTCATAGCAGCATTATTCACAACAGCCAAAAGGTGGAAACAACCCAAACATCCATCAACAGACAAAAGGATAAACAAAATGTGGTATATACATACAACGAAAAATTATTCAGCCTAAAAAAGTAATGACATTCTGATACAGGATACTACAGGAATGTAACTTGAAAACATATGCCAAGTGAGATAAGCCAGGCACAAAAGGATAAATATTAGGTGATTCCACTTATATTAGGTACCTAGAACAGGCAAATTCAGGAGCCAAAAAGTAGAAGAGTGGTTACCAGGGACTGCTGGGAGGGGGGAATGGGAAACAGTTATTTAGTGGATACGGATTTTCAATCTGAAATGATGAAAAAGTTTGGAGACTGGTACTGGCAATGGTTGAACAACAATGTCAATGTACTTAACGGCACTGAACTGTAGACTTAATAATGGTTAAAATGGTAAATTTTATGTTATACATATTTTACCATAATAAAAGAGCAGTTATTTTTTTAAAAATAAATTTCAAGATCCTTAAGTTCTGTTTATGAGATTTATTTCTAAATAAAAATATTTCAAAAGTAAATTATACAAACATACACAACTAGGTAAAACTGCAATTTGACTTCCAACTTACTATGTTTCCAATGGCACGATAAAGTCTGAATATTTGCTCTGAAGTTTGCTCCTCCCATTTGACACAGCTGGTAGCAGCAGAAATCTTAGGGGCTACAAGATAAAGCCAATAGTAGAAATGAATATCAGGTTCAATGACCATAAAATGGTAACTACTGATAGTGAACGACAGATACAAGAGAATTCATTATATTAATTTCTCAACTCTTGCATGTTTTTAATTTTCCATAACACAAAGTAAAATTACATACATAAACAACAAATAAAAGTTTTAGAAGAAAACATAGGTGAATTTCTTTATAACCTAGGAGGAGAAAAAGTCCTTCAAAATCCAGAAGCAATTAAAGAATGACAAATGTGACTACATAAAAATAAACTCTTGTGGGAGTTTCCGTCGTGGCTCAGTGGTTAATGAACCCGACTAGGAACCCTGACGTTGCGGGTTCGATCCCCGGCCTTGCTCAGTGGGTTAAGGATCTGGCATTGCCGTGAGCTGTGGTGTAGGTTGCAGACGCGGCTCGGATCCCGCATTGCTGTGGCTGTGGTGAAGGCCGGCAGCTACAGCTCCTGTTAGACCCCTAGCCTGGGAACCTCTATATGCCACGGGTGCGGCTCTAGAAAAGGCAAAAAGACAAAAATAAATAAATAAATAAATAAATAAATAACAAACAAATAAATAAATAAACTCTTGTGGAGTTCCTGTTGTGGCTCAGCGGTTAACAAACCCAACTGGCATACATGAGGACGTGGGTTCAATCCCTGGCGTCGCTACCTAAGTTCAATTCCTGGTATCGCTCAGTGGGTTAAGGATCCGGTGTTGCCTTGAGCTGTGGTGTAGGTTGCAGACACGGCTTGGATTCCACATTGCTGTGGCTGTGGTGTAGGCCGGTGATTAGACCCCTGGCCTGAAAACGTCCATATGACGCAGGTACAGCCCTACAAAGCAAAAAAAAAACAACTCTTATAAGACAAAAAGAAATGCCATAAATCAAGCCAAAAAGCAAATGACAAGGTATTTGCAATTTATATCCATTTATATATATTCCATATGAGATACATCTATATTATATATATAAGTATTTATATATAATTAGTATATATACACATAAGATATATTTACGAGGCTGAAACACTGCCCACTGTGCTAAGAAGGCACTTATAATATACATTTATATTATATTTAGGAGTACTGTACATCTATTATATAGATTTATTTCTATGTATTACATGAAGTACTCGTAAAAACAGAAGAAAAAGACCAAAAATCAGAGAGGAAAGTGGGCAAAAGATATAATAAACTCTTCTCAGAAACATATGAAAAACTCCTCAACCTCACTCAAGGAGTAATATAAATTGAAATTATTCCAAGACACAATTTCTTATCTATTACAGTAAGAGGCAACATGTGCATAAAGTTACCCATAGTGGCATTATTTGAAATAGCGTAAGATTACAGACAATCCAAATGTCCACCACAAGGGATTCACTGAATAAGTTATGATTTTCTCACATAACTAGAACTATGCCACCACAAAAAGAAACAAGAAAATCTCTTCTTATTGATAGGAAATGATCACTAGGATACACATCAAATGAAAAAAAAGAAAGAAAGATGCAGAGACCAGCTATAATGGAAAAAATAAAAATCATTATAAAATTTAAAAAAAGAAAGATGCAGAAGAGTGTGCATTTTATGCCACCTTTTGTGGAAAAAAAGGAAAATCAGTTTTAAAATATGTGTTTTTGCTTATTTCTATAAAAGGAAACAACTTTAAGGCCAAATCAAAAACTAGTAACTCTAGAGGGAGGGAAACAGAATTGGAGGAGCTAGGGATGGGATGGAAGTAAGACTTCTCGGTGTAACCTTTTCAAATAGTTTTACACTTTGCATCATGTAAATGTTTTATGTATTCAAACATAAGATTTAATTTTAAAAGGGAAAAAAGCAACCCTGAAAATTAAAAATAAACTGAAATAAACCTAAATGTATATCAAACTAGGTAACAAATCACATGGAAAAAATAATTATCTCCAATAAGTTTTGTTTTTTTTTTCTTTTTAGGGCTGTGCCTGCGGCATATGGAAATTCCCAGGCTAGGGGTCAAATCAGAGCTGCAGTTGCTGGGCCACAGCCACGCCAGATCCAAGCCATGGCTGCAACCTACACCACAGCTCATGGCAGTGTCAGATCCTTTAAACCCACTGACTGAGGCCAGGGATCAAACCTGCATCCTTATGGATAATAGTCAGGTTTTAAAGTGCTGAGCCACAATGGGAACTCCTCCAGTAAGTTTTGAACACAGTACTCTGACTATATACCCTTACTAAGATATATTTTAAGGAAAAAACAACTGCAAAAGAATCTTAACTCTTACTTAACGGTTATACTTTGTGTAGAATACTGGTGTTGTAATTCTGAAATTATCTTCACACTGCAAATAAAAAACAGTTTAGTATTGATTTTAAAAAGATTTTTCATGTAAGAAAAAAAATACCAGAAAAACTGTAGTTTAAAATTTGAATCAGAAACAATATGAACTCACACATTTTTTAAAAACATAACACCCAGCTTTGTCCACTGACATTTCATTTTCAAACACACTGTTGTATCAGATGGTTTCTAAATCCCACCTGCTCCCCAACTCAAATGAACAAGGGAGATATGACTGATTCCAACGTGGGACAGAGAATTTACTGGGTAAGACTGAGACATGCTGTAATAGAAAACAAGGAAGTACTCAAACACTAGTTGGAGGCAGGGGGATGTCAAAAGGATGCACGAGGGAGTTCCCGTCGTGGCTCAGTGGTTAACAAATCCGACTAGGAGACATGAGGTTGTGGGTTCAATCCCTGGCATCTCTCAGTGGGTTAAGGATCTGGCCTTGCTGTGAGCTGTGGTGTAGGTTGCAGATGCGGCTCGGATCCTGCGTTGCTGTGGCTGTGGTGTAGGCCGGTAGCAACAGCTCCAATTAGACCCCTAAGCCGGGAATCTCCATATGCCGCAAGTGCAGTCGTAGAAAAAGAAAAAAAAAGGATGCATGAGCCAACTTTAAGAGGCTCCCACTGGCCAAATTTGGGACCACTTGGGCAGCACAAAGCATTGTGAATGAAATTAACTATAAAACAAGGTGAACAAAAATTCACAGGTCAAATGATAATAAATAAAACCCTCATTTGCCACCATAACTGAAGATCATTATGGCACCAACTCCTTATTTTAAAAATTTATAATTGGAGGAGTGGGCACAAGATGGCAGAGGAGTAAGACGTGGCGTTCACCTTCTCCCACAAACACATAAAAAAAAAATCTGCATGTCATACAGAACATCTACTAAACACTGGCAGATGACCTTAAACCTCCAAAAAGGGCAAGAAACTCTCCACATAACTGAGTAGAACAAAGGGAAAAAAGATAGAGAGTGAGAATAGAGGGGGAAAAAAAGGGAATCAGGACAGGACCAGCACTCCTGAGATGAAGCTGTGAAAGAGGAAAGGAATCCACACCGTGGAAGGCCACCTAACAGACAGGGAGATCAGCCAAGACAAAGAGGGAACCTCAAAGCCCCAGAGAAAAGCACAGCACATGGACTGAGGACGGCAAAGCAGAGAGAGAGCTGCACAGACCATGTGTACCATCACCCCCAGACACCACAGCCTGAGACACTCAGGAGGGGGCTGGGCACTGAGACTCAGGCTCTGGGGGTGAGTTCTGGGAGGGGACTAGGGTTGGCTGTGTGGAGACAGCCTGACGGGTCAGGGAGTGGTGCACCATGGGTTGGGGGGCACAGGATCACAGCTGTGAGGGAGGAGGCCCAGGCCCACAAGAGAAGCAAGGCGCCACTGTTGGGAAGGGGGCGAGGAGGAGGGGTGGGACCACCACAGGAATATCTTTCTCTGCACATGTGTGGGACTCTCAGGCAGCAGGGCGCCTCTTGCACAGGCTAGAGGGGGCAAACCACTTCAGCCATCTCAGACTCCAGAGTTGGGCATGGCCTGCCACTACCCCGAGTCCATGATCAGGTACCACCTGCGGCCCCAGATACCTCAGGGGACACCACAGAGGAGGACACTGTAACCCAGCGCCATCCATTGTTGCTCTCTCTCCTCTAGGAATGCACGCGTCCTGCAGTTGCCACTGCCAAAGGCTCTGGGTGCCCCCTACACACGCCTGAGGGTCACTGCACTTCCCAGGGCCCTACAACCAGAAGAAACCTGCACCAACTCCCCACAAGTCCTTGCCAGTGTCAAGGCCCCAACAGCCAGGCAATGGCTACAGGCCCTGCCCATTGCCTCCATCTCCCAGGAAGCATGTGCAGACTGTGTACCAGCACAACCGCTATCAAGGGGATAACAGCCTGTACACACAGCAAGCATTCAAACCCAAAGCAGTTTTCATGTCAAAAAAAAAGAGTAAGCCCCAAGGGTGCTCGCACATATAAATAGCCCTCCAAGACTAAAGTAGTTGTTTTCCCTAAACTCACAGAATAAGAAAAATATAAGCAAAATGAAGATGCTCAGGACTCATTCCCAGGAAAATTCCTCTGAAGCAACAAACAATGAAACAGATCTCTACGTTCTAATAGACACTGAGTTCAGAAAGGTGAGTGTGAAAATTCTGAAGGAATTAAGAGTGGATATGAAGGCATTAAAAGCAGATATGAACAGTAATGCAGATTACTTTAGAAAGGTACTAGAAAATATAAGAGAAGTTCCCGTTGTGGCTCAGTGGTTAACGAATCTGACTAGGAACCATGAGGTTGTGGGTTCCATCCCTGGCCTTGCTCAGTGGGTTAAGGATCTGGCATTACCATGAGCTGTGGTGTAGGTTGCAGAGGTGGCTCGGATCCCGCACTGCTGTGGCTGTGGTGTAGGCTGGCGGCTACAGCTCCAATTAGACCCCTAGCCTGGGAACCTCCATATGCCGCAGGTGCAGCCCTAGAAAAGGCAAAAAGACAAAAAAAAAAAAAAAAGAGACAAGAAAAGAAAATATAAGGAGCCAAGAAAGAAAATTCACGTGCAGAGACTCAAGCTGAGTTAAAGGCATTGAAGAACAGAATGAATAATGCAGAGGAATCAATAGTGCCTTGGAAGACAGAATAATGGAAATCACTCAATCAGGAGAGTAGACTGAAAACCAAATGAAAAAAACATGAAAGCAATATAAGTTATATACGGGATAATATATAGCAGGCTAATCTATGCGTAATAGGGATTCCAGAAGGAGAAGAAAAAGAATAGGGGATTGAAAATATATTTGAAGAAATTATGACTGAAAACTTTCCAAATCTAAAGGAAACAGATGTCCAGATACAGGAAGCACAGAGAGCCCCAAACAAATTGAACCAAAACAGGCCCACACCAAGACATATTATAATAAACATGGCAAAAGTTAAAGAGAGGATTCTAAAGGCAGTGAGAGAAAATCTAAGAGTTAATTACAAGGGAAACTTCATAAGACTATCAGCTGATTTCTTTATAAAAACACTACAGGCCAGGAGTTCCCTACGTGGCTCGGTGGTTAACGAATCCAACTAAAAACCATGAGGTGGCGAGTTCGATCCCTGGCCTTGCTCAGTGGGTTAAGGATCCAGCGTTGCCGTGAGCTGTGGTGAAGGTTGCAGACACGGCTCAGATCCCGCGTTGCTGTGGCTGTGGCAAAGGCCAGCAGCTACAGCTCCTGTTAGACCCCTAGCCTGGGAACCTCCATATGCCGTGGGTGCGGCTCTAGATAAAAGGCAAAAAGCCAAAAAAAAAAAAAAAGAAAGAAAAGAAACACTACAGGCCAGAAGAGAGTGGCATGATATATTCAAAGTTCTAAAAGGGAAAAATTTCCAACCTAGAATACTCTACCCAGCAAGAATATCATTTAAAATAGAAGAAATAATTTCTCCAACAAACAAAAAATAAAAGAATACAGTAATACTAAACCCATTCTAAAAGAAATACTGAAAGTTCTCCTAGGAAAGAAGTAAGAAGATACAGGATGGAGGACATCACAATTGGAAAGTAATCACTTAAATAAGCCAGTAGTATACAGATCTAAAAGGAAAAAAAAACTATTTGTAAAAGTGACGATAAACACAAGGAACAGCAAAGGGATAAACGTGAAGATGTAAAAAAAGGAAATCACAATTACAAAATGTGGGGAAGGAAAGTAAGAAACTCCTGACTGTTTTTTTTTTTTTCTTTTCCAGAATATATTAGAGTCTATATGACTGTCAGGCTAAAGTCCAAGCAGACATAGGAAGGGGTTAACGTACTTGAAAAACAGGGCAACCACAAATCAAAGCCAAAGAATACATTCACAAAAAATAAAAAGAAGAGGACACAAGCATAAAATAAAAGGAAATCATCCATCCAAAACAGAGAGGAACAAAGAGAAACATAGAATCAACTGGAAAACAAGGTTTAAAATGGCAATAAATATATATTTATCAATAATTACCTTAAACAACAACAGACTGCTCCAATCAAAAGACACAGAGTGGAACACTGGATTTAATTTAAAAAAATGAAAAAAAAGAGCCTACATATGCTGCCTACAAGAGACTCACCTTAAGGCAAAGGGCACATATAAACTGAAAGTGAGGGAATGGAAAAAGGTTATTTCATATGAATTGAAAAGACAGGAAAGTAGGAGCTGCAATATTCATATCAGACAAAATAGACATTAAAACAAAGGCCATAAAGAAAGGCAAAGAAGGACGCTACTTAATGTTAAAGGATTGATTCAAGAGGATATTACAGTCATTAAAATATATGCCCCTAATATAGGAGCAACCAAATACATATGACAAATACTAACAGACATAAAAGGAGAAATTGATGGGAAAACAATACTGGTTAAAATGGAGTTAAAATCTCCACTCACATCAATGGACGGATCCTCTAGACAGAAAATCAATAAGGCAACAGAGATCCTAAATGACACAATAGAACAGTTAGACTTAACTGATATTTTTCAGGACATTACATCCAAAAAAATCCAGAATATACATTCTTTTCAAGTGCACATGGAACATTCTCTGGAACTGACCACATACTGGGGCACAAAACTAACCTCCACAAACTTAAGAGTATAGAAATTATTTCAAGTATCTCCTCTGACCACAATGGCATAAAACTAGATATCAATCACAGGAAGAGAAATGAGAAAAAACTGACTACATGGAGACTAAAAAACACACTACAAAAAAAAAAAAAAAGCAATGGGTCAATGAGGAAACCAAAAGGTAAATTTAAAAATACCTCAAGATAAATGATAATGAAAATACAACCATTCAAAATCTATGGGATGCCACAAAAGCGCTAAGAGGGAAATTCATAGCAATACAGGCCTTCCTCAAAAAAGAAGAAAAATCTCAAACTGACAACTTAACCTACCCCCTAAAAGAATCAGGAAAAAGAACAATCAAAACCTAAATTCAGCAGAAGGAAATCATAAAGATCAGAGAGGAAATCAATAAAATAGAGATTCAAAAAAAAAATAGAAAATCAGTAAAGCCAAGAACTGGTTCTTTGAAAGGGTAAACAAAATTGACAAACCTCTGGCCAGACTCACCAAGAAGAGGGGAGAAAGAACTCAAATAAACAAAACAAGAAATGAAAAAGAAATCTCAATGGATATTGCAGAAATACAAAAAACTGTAAGAGAATACTATGAACAATTATATGTCATCAACAAATTTGACAACCTGGTAGAAATGGACAACTTTCTAGAGACATACAGGCCACCAAAACTGAATCAAGAAGAAATAGATCATCTGAACGGATCAATCATTAGAAGTGAAACTGAATACGTAATAAAATCACTCCCTACAAACAAAAGTCCAGGACCAGATGGCTTCACAGGCAAATTCTACCAAATATACAAAGAAGAACTTATAACCATCCTTCTTAAAGTTTTCCAAAAGGTTGAAGAAGGGACAATCCCAAAGACATTCTATGAAGTTACCATCACCCTAATACCAAAACCAAAGAAACCACCAAAAAAAGAAAATTATAAGTCAATATCTTTGATGAATATAGATGTTAAAAATTCCCAACAAAATTTAGGCCAGCCAAATCCAACAACATATAAAAAAGATCACAACCAAATGGGAATACCCCAGGTTCACAAAGATGTTTCAACATATGCAAATCAACTAACATCATACACTTAACAAAAGAAAAGTCAAAAACTGGAGGTCCCATTGTGGCGCAGCAGAAACAAATTTGACTAGAAACCATGAGGTTGTGGGTTCGATCCCTGGTCTCACTTAGTGGGTTAAGGATCTGGCATTGCCATAAGCTGTGGTGTAGGTCACAAATGTGGCTCGGATCTAGCATTACTGTGTCTCTGGTGTAGGCTGGCAGCAACAACTCTGATTAGACCCTAGCTTGGGAAGCTCCATATGCTGCGGGTGCGGCCCTAAAAAGACAAAAGACAAAAAAAAAAGTCAAACACCACATAATCATCTCAATAGATGAAGAAAAAGCATTTGACAAAATCCAGTATCCACTCATGATAAAAACTCTTACCAAAGTGGGTATAGAGGGAACATAGCCTAACATAATAAAAGCCATTTATGACAAAACCACAGCCAATGTAATACTTAACAGAGAAAAGCTGAAAGTCTTCCCACTAAAATCTGGAACAAGACAAGGATGCCCACTCGCACTCCTTTCATTCAACATAATATTCACAGTCCTAGCCAAAAGCAACCAGACAAACAAAAGAAATAAAAGGTGTCCAAATTGGAAGGGAAAAGGTAAAATTGTGACCCTATGCAGATGACATGATACTATATATAGAAAACTCTAAGGATGCCACACAAAAACTACTCGAACTGATCAAGGAATTCAGCAAAGTCGCACGATACACAACTAACATTCAGAAATTGGTTGCATTTCTGTATACTAACAATGAAATACTAGAAAAGGAATATAAAAATGTAATACCTTTTAATATTGTACCCCAGGAGTTCCTGTTGTGGCTCACTGGAAACGAATCCAACTAGGATCCATGAGGATGCAGGTTCAATCCCTGGCCTCGCTCAGTGAGTTAAAGATCCAACGCTTTTGTGAGCTCTGGTGTAGGTCAAAGATGTAGCTCGGATCTGGCATTCCTGTGGCTATGGTGTAGGCCAGCACAGCTCCGATTCAGCTCCTAGCCTGGGAACCTCCATATGCCATGGGTATGGCCCTAAAAGGACAAAAAAAAAAGTTGCACCCCCCAAAAAAATTAAATACCTAGGAATAAACCTGATCAAGGAGGTGAAAGACTTATATGCTAAGAATTATAAAACATTAATCAAGGAAATTAAAGAGGATTCAAAGAAGTGGGAAGATATTCCACACTCCTAGATTGGAAGAATTAATATCATTAAAATGGTCATACTGGAGTTCCTGTATTGGCTTAGCAGAAACTAATCTGACTGGCATCCGTAAGGATGCAGGTTTGATCCCTGGCCTTGCTCAGTGTTAAGGATCCAGCATTGCTGTGAGCTTCGATATAGCTATCAGACACGGTTCGGATCCTGAGTTGCTGTGGCTGTGGCCTAGGCCAGCAGCTGCAGCTCAAGTTTGACCGCTAGCCCAGGAACTTCCATGTGCTGCAGGTGTGGCCCTAGAAAAAAAAAAGACAAAGAAAAAGAAAAAAAGTGGCCATACTACCCAAAGCAATCTACAGATTTAATGTAATCCCTACCAAAATATGTTACCCATGATGGAGTTCCCATTGTGGCACAGAGAAAATGAATCTGACTAGGAACCATGAGGTTGCGGGTTTGATCCCTGGCCTTGCTCGGTGGGTTAAGGATCTGGTGTTGCCGTGAGCTGTGGTGTAGGTCGCAGACGAGGCTTGGATCCCGCGTTGCTGTGGCTGTGGCTGCGGTGTAGGCCAGCAGTTATAGCTCCGATTAGACCCCTAGCCTGGGAACCTCCTTATGCTGCGGGTGTGGCTCTAAAAGGACCAAAGACCAAAAAATAAAAAAATAAAAAGGTTACCCAGGACATTCTTCACGGAACTAAAAGAAACAATCCAAAAATTTATATGGAACCATAGAAGACCCAGAATTGCCAAAAGCAACCCTAAGGAACAAAAACCAAGCAGGAGGCATAACTCTCCCAGACTTCAGAACATGTTATAAAGCTACAGTAATCAAGACAGTGTGGTACCGGTAAAAAACAGACACACAGACCAATGGAACAGAACAGAGAACCCAGAAATAAACTCAGACAACTTTGGTCATTTAATCTTTGACAAAGGAGGAAAGAATATAACATGGGGAAAAGACAGTCTCTTCAGCAAGTGGTGCTGGGAAAACTGGACAGCTGCATGTAAATCAGTTTAGCTAGAACACACCCTCACACCATGCACAAAAATAAACTCAAGATGGCTTAAAGACTTAAACATAAGATAAGACACCATAAAACGCCTAGAAGAGAACATAGGCAAAACACTCTGACATCAACCGTACAAATGTTTTCTTAGGTCAGTCGCCCAAAGCAATAGAAATAAAAACAAAAATAAACTAATGGAACCTAATCAAACATACAAGCTTTTGTACAGCAAAAGAAAACATAAAAAAAAAAGGCAGCCCACAGAATGGGAGAAAGTAGCTGCAAATTATGCAACCGACGAGGTCATAATCTCCAAAATATATAAAAAAACTCCCAACTCAACAGCAAAAAAAATGAACAATCCAATTGAGAAATGGACAGAAGATCTAAACAGACATTTCTCCAAAGAAGACATATGGATGGCCAACAGGTGCTGGGCTCAGCATCACTGATTATCAGAGAAATGCAAATCAAAACTACTATGAGGACCAACTCACACCAGTCAGAATGGCTATCATTAGTAAGTTCAAAAATAACAAATGCTGGAGGAGTGTGGAGAAAACAGTATGGAGGCACCTCAGAAAACTAAATATAGAACTACGATATGATCCAGCAATCCCACTTCTGGGCATATATCCAGACAAAACTACAATTCAAAAAGATACTTGAATGCCCTTGTTCACTGCAGCACTATTCACAATAGCCAAGACATGGAAAAAACTTAAATGTCAAAGATGTGGTATATATACACAATAGAACACTACTCAGCCATAAAAAAGAACAAAATAATGCCATTTGCAGCAACATGAAAGAAACTAGAGATTCTCATAGTGAAGTCAGAAAGAGAATGACAAATACCATGTGATATCATTTACATGTGGAATCTAAAATATGGGACAAACGAACTTATCTACAGAACAGAAACAAACTCATGGACATAGAGAATAGATTTGTGGTTGCCAAGGGGGAGGGGGAGGGAGGGGGATGGACGGGGAATTTGGGGTCGGTAGATGCAAACAATTGCCTTTGGAGTGGATAAGCAATGAGGTCCTGCTGTATAGCACAGGGAACTATATCCATTCACTTGTGATGGAACATGACGGAAGATATGAGAAAAAGAATGTACATATATGTATAACAGGGCCACTTTGCTGTACACCAGAAATTGACAGAACATTGTTAATCAAGTATAATACAAAATTTTTTTAAATAAATAAAATTTTGGAGTTCCCGTCATGGCTCAGTGGAAACAAATCTGGCTAGTACCCATGAGGATGAAGGTTTGATCCCCTGGCCTCACTCAGTGGTTTAAGGATCTGGCGTTGCTGTAAGCTGTGGTGCAAGCCCGCGGCTGCAGCTTCGATTTGACCCCTAGCCTGGGAACCTCCATATGGCACAGGTGTGGCCCTAAACAGACAAAAAATAAATACATAAATAAATATAAATTTATATTTAGAGAAAGAATTAAGTATCTATCCTATTATTTTAAGTTGAAGTAAAATTAGGATGAATTAATGAGGAAAAGCTCTTCTTTACAAAACAATGCCAACTATTAAATGTACAAGGAATTGGGGAGTTCTCATCGTGGCACAGCGGAAATGAATCAGACTAGGAACCATGACGTTGCAGGTTTGATCCATGGCCTCGCTCAGTGGGTTATGGATCCGGTGTTGCCTGAGCTGTAGTGTAAGTCGCAGATTCGGCTGTGGCTGTGGCGTAGGCTGACAGCTGTAGCTCTGATGTGAACCTCCAGATGCTGCGGTGCAGCCCTAAAAAGCAGAAAAAAAAAGGGAATTGGAAAACTGCTATTTTGATTTTCATTGAAATAATCCATTCAGGGAAAGAGCATCAATGCATGCTAAAACTGTTACATGAAGAGCTGTTAGGCAACTGGATACATGCATGGTATGATCCCACAAATCACCTGCCATTTGCAAAGGGAGAAATACATCTTTACACTGAAAAGATCTGGTAGTCGATACCTCAACCAAGTGACCAAACTTAGCTTCACTAACCTTGATGTGAACTGGTATGATGGCTTACTGATGTGACACTCTGAGAGTGCAGGGGACAGAGACGAGACTTCTCAGACTATATCCTTTTAAGTAGTTTTAACTTCTGAGTCATGTAAATGTCTTACATACTCAAGATATAAAATTAGATCATAAATAAAAATAAACAATTCTTAAGATTAAAAACAGACTGAAACAAATATCACTGGAATACAGTATCACCTATGAAATACTCTTTCCAAAAACTTTTTTTTTTTTTGTCTTTTTAGAGCCTCACCCTCGGCATATGGAGGTTCCTAGGCTAGGGGTTGAATCGGAGCTATAGCTGCTGGCCTACACCACAGCCACAGCAATGCCAGATCCAGACCGTGTCTGCAACCTATACCACAGCTCATGGCAACGCCAAATCCTTGACCTGCTAAGCGAGACCAGGGATCAAACCCACAGCCTCGTGGTTCCTAGTCAGATTCATTTCTGCTGCGCCACAACAGGAACTCCTCTTTCCACAAACTTTAAACTCAAATCAAATCAAGCCTTTAGAACTTCCAACTTACAGGAATTTTAAGGGCTAGAAAAACATGTTAAATGACACTGAACATAGACACTTGTCCTCGTCTCTTCAAAAAGTTAATGACATAGGAGTTCCCATCGTGCAGCGGAAACGAATCTGACTAGGATCCATGAGGACGCGGGTTCAATCCCTGGCCTCCACACTCAGTGGGTTAAGGATCTGCCATTGCCGTGAGCTGTGGATAGGCCGCAGATGTGGCTCGGATCCCACGTTTCTATGGCTGTGGCGTAGACCAGCAGCTACAGCTCCCTAGCCTGGGAATCTCCATATGCCGCAGGTGTGGCCCTAAAAAGACAAAAATAAATACATAAATAAAATAATTAAAATATTTATACCAAAGACACACACATATATATAAAGAAAATATGGCCAAACATTAATTGTTGACTCTGAGTCAAATGGTATTCAGTGCTTTTTAACTTACCTGTGTTTGGTACTTTTCGACATAGAGTAGAGAAAAAATGTTTCTAATCTTTCATGAGGCTACAGTTGAAGACGAGAACACACCTTACCAATCATTTTTTGGAAAATGACATGCAAGTAGGGACACCCAACCTTTAGTCAAAATCAAGGGAAATGTGCAAGTGAGGAAATAAGAGTGTCCAGATGCCATCACCACACACAAGACCCTAGGAAAGATATCAGAGTCTCTGCTGTCTTCACTTACCATGTGTCACCCCTTCTGCTGGCTGCTGTCTTCCACTGTTCAAACTTTCAGGTAAATTTTTCAAAACTGAAATAAGCTTAAAAAGAAAGGAGAACAATACATTTGAGATGAAAAGAACGAAACCAGAAATACCATACAATCTAGTACTATGAAATTATCTATAGCTTTAAAAAAGCTGCATGGCGGGGTAAGGCTATAACGTGGCTTAAGCTGTCAGGATCCGTCTACTTGGAGGAGTTTCAGCGGAGATGCTGCCCTCTGCTGAGCACAGGTCTTTGATTTCCCTCCAGAGAATCCTGAGCTCTGCCTGACTGTCAGGACAGCCTGTGCTCGGCTACCCACACTCTCTGCAGAAGGGAAGACAGCGGAGACTCACAGAAAGACAACATACTCTGGAGTCACACAGTTCTGGGTTCAAATTCCAGTTCCACCACCAGCTAGCTAAGTCACTGGGGGAAAGTTACTTTACTTTTCTATAGCCTTCAATGTCATCATCTATAATACAAGTGATAGCAATAGCTACCTCGAAGCCTTGTTGGGAAGGTTAAAAAAAAAAAGTCTATAAAATATCTAAAACAGTCCTGGTACACAAGCCAGTGCTCAATAAATGGCAGCCACTATTACAATGGCATTTCCAAGGTGCCTAGAATGGGAAGCATGATCTATATATCTGGGGGGGGAAGTTTTCCTCTACAGAAAATTTAGTTCCTATGAAAACCATTAATTTGGTCATTGCATTTACTCAAAACCTACTATGTGCAGATTCAATGAAAAACCCACGGAGCTCATTTATAGCTTGGGAGTCAGCACAATTCCAGTGCAGATGGGTGCACATGATTGGAATACAGGCACAAAAGTAGGAGGAAAGCTGAACTTCACTTAGGAAATGCGGCTGGTTCACTTGACAGGAGCCAGAGGTAAGTCTATGAGACTCAGGAGAGTGAAATTGGGAATAATAATCTAAAATCCTCACTGTGAAAGGTAGCAGACCATGTAAAGTCATGTATTTCATTTGAAAGCCTTTATTAAATACCTGTGTAAATTCTCAAGTACTAACAAAAGCCAACCTAATTTTTAAGAAACCAGGGACAGAAATCACTTGTTAAAAAGCAGTTTAGAATTATACATAAAATTGTTCTTTTCATTATAACCATGAAGGAAACCTACTAAATGAATAACAAGCAGGGGGCAATTGGAGAACTGTACCATGTTGGCACCCAGTCTTGACAGCGCTGCTTCCAATTCCTTTGCGGTGGTCTTTGGCGGCACAGGAATCATTTCCTGTTTGAGAATTGGGCCTACATCAAATCTACCAAAAAATCAAAAGCAAAAAATAACATGACTATTTATTAATATTAATATGTTTTTCTAGGAGTTCCCGTCGTGGCTCAGTGGTTAACGAATCCGACTAGGAACCATGAGGTTGCGGGTTCGATCCCTGGCCTCGCTCAGTGGGTTAAGGATCCGGCGTTGCCATGAGCTGTGGTGTAGGCCGCAGACATGGCTTGGATCCCGCATTGCTGTGGCTGTGGTGAAGGCCGGCGGCTACAGCTCCTGTTAGACCCCTAGCCTGGGACCCTCCATATGCATGAGTGTGGCCCTAGGAAAAAAAAAAGAAATGAAATGCATTTTTCCTTAAAATCTTTAACCTTGTGGTCTGATAACTATTCTTAATCGATGAATAAAATGCTTATTATGAAAAGTTACAAATATTCTAGAAAGAGTGAATAGTCTAAGGAATTTCCATATCCACGTCATTCTATTTGAGAATCACGTAAGTTCTGCTACTCTTATTTCATATGTCCCTTCCCGTCCTTTCTTTCGAAGTAAATTAAAGCAAATCACAGATATCAACTTGTTCTACTGAAGCTGTGAATTTTTATTTTTTCTATGAGGACATTAGATGATATCAGGCAGAGGCTCCATATAATCCTAGAAAAATTTAAAATTATTGTTTCTTAGAGAGTTCCCATTGTGGCGCAGGGGTTAACGAATCCGGCTAGGAACCATGAGGTTGCGGGTTCGATCCCTGACCTTGCTCAGCGGGTTAACGATCTGGCATTGCCGTGAGCTCTGGTGTAGGTCGCAGACACGGCTTGGATCTGGCGTTGCTATGCCTGTGGTGTAGGCTGGAAGCTGTAGCTCCCATTCGATCCCTAGACTAGGAACCTCCATATGCTACGGGTACAGCCCTAAAAAGCAAAAAATAAATAAATAAATAAATAAATAGAATTATTGTTTCTTAGATTGTAGGTATGATCTGAAAAGCTAACACTTAGATTTCCTACATGGTACAACGGGATCAGTGGCATCTCTGCAGCACCAATGCTGTGGTTCGATCCTCAGCCCAGCACAGTGGGTTCAAAGATCTGGTGTAGGCTGCAACTGTGGCTCAGATCTGATCCCTGCCCCAGGCACGCCATATGCCACAGGACAGCCAAAAAGGAAAAGAAAAAGCCGAAAACCTTAAACATTTAAGACAATTATATAACACATCGTTATACAACATACTCCTACTTCAGGTTCCCAAAATTGTTTGACCATAGAAACCAAGGCCAGCAGAACTGAGATTCCTAATTACTAATATACAACAATCTAGCTCTCATTTATACAATGTCATTTATAGAAATCCAGTTGTTAACAACATATTTCAATGGACAAGTTTAAAGAGACACTGTGCAAATACCAAAATCACATGTGGCTTACGTTAGAAACCAGAAAAAACAGAAAGTATCCCAGAGTTAGAGAAATTAGTGAGCAGCACCCACTCACCCCCCCTCCTTCTACTTCCCCCCCCAGGCAGGCTGATATCAAAATTCAAAATCACAAAAAGTCTCAAGAAAAGAAAATATACTCTACCTTTTAGGTCTAATTTGCATAATCGTGACTCCAGTAATTGTGTCTCCGTGAAGCACAGTATGGATTATAGGGGCTGGACCACGCCATCTTGGGAGGCAACTGGGATGGACATTCAATATGCCACTGAGTTAGGAAAGGCAGAAATTAGTAGGCAAATGGGTTTTTATCATTCGGGTTACTGCTACCTAAACCAGTGTGCTACTTTTCATCATTAAACTTTCCCAGAAATTTTGAAAAACAGTTAAATCTAGTCTCATGCCATCTGAAGCAGGAGCCAGAGCTAAGTTCACTCTCTTAGCATAAGAGACCAATGAAACCCAAAACACAGACCAAGAACAACTATTCATTGTTCCAAAGATGTTCCACCACAGCTCACGATGTCTGGGAGTTTTTAAATAAAAAGCGTGTTTTCCGCTATATGAAAAGAACCATTCAAACCCAATCGTGCATCTCATGGATGATGTGAATTATATTTACAGTTAGATAATTACCTTCACTTCACTTAGTTTGCTTACAGAATTTCTAAAACGAGCATCTCAAAGCACCATCAAATGGTTTATCCACTTTTGCTGTTCATCCCAATATGCCTTAATGAGCAATTTAAGTAATTTACTGTTAAGTCTGTCATTAGTTTAATGATGAGTATGCATCTGAGTGTGTGTACATGTAAGAGAGTCTTATATTCTAAATTCCACTATTCAGCTCAGTCTCATTCATCCAACAAATATAATCCATGTTCTGGTACTATCCTAAGTGCTGGTGATACAAGGAACAGTGAACGGACAGGGAAAAAAAAGGTGCCCTCATAGGCCAACATAAGGACTTGACTCTTTCTTTCTTCCTTCCGTCTTTCCTTTTCTTTCTTTCTTTTCATTCTTTCTTTCTTTCCTTCTTTCCTTCCTTCCTTCTTTCTTTCTTGCTGCACCTGAGGCATATGGAGGTTCCCAGGCTAGGGGTCTAATCACAGCTACAGCCGCCGGCCTATACCACAGCCACAGCCATGCCAGATCCGAGACGTGTCTGTGATCTACACCACAGCTCACAGCAACGCCAGAGCCTTAATCCACTGAGAGAGGCCAGAGATCAAACCCGCAGCCTCATAGTTCCTAGTTGGATTCGCTTCTGCTGTGCCATGATGGGAACTCCAAGGACTTGACTTTTATTCTGAGTAAGATGGAAAACCATTAGAGAATGTTCAGCAGAGTGATATGATCTGACTTATGCTTTAAAAGGATCTCTTGGGTGTTGGGTGGGAAAAGACTGGTAGAGTCAAAGACAGACGTGGGGACCACTTAGATTACTGAAGTACAAGAGCCAAGAGTGGCTGCAGTGGAAGTGACGAGAGACAGTCATCCTAGTCAGATTTCAAAGGCAGAGCCAACAGGATTTTCTAACGCACTAGAAGCGTGGTGTGAGACAAGGAATCAAGAAAAACGCCAAGGTTTTGAGTCTGAGCAACTAGAAGGCCAGAGTTTCCATGTACTGAGATGAAGACTTTGGGAAGGAGCAGGTTTGGGGTGAAAGTTGAGGAATGTAGTTTAGGACATCTTAAATGTAAGGTGCCTATCAGACATCCAAGCAGAGCTGTGGAGGAGGCAGTTGGTACCCGGGTCCTGGAGTTCAGGATGCAGCTGAACTGGAGGGACAAACTTGGGAGTTGTCAACAGATACAGGGAATTTAAATGAGGCTGGGTGAGAGCCCAGACACAGTGATAAAGAGCATCATACATTTTAATAATTCATAAAATTAGTAACATTTTTTTATTTTAAGAGAAAATACTAAAGAAAGAATGAGTTCAACTTATTGCACCAGGTCCATTATAAAGATTGAGCTCTTGTCACTGTTATTTCCCTACAAATAAAACTTACTAGGGAAATTTAAGAATAACAGCCTCACTCAAAAGTCGGCCAAATGAAGCTACCACTCCAACGTCATATTCTCCAGATCCCACATCTGGCCACTCATACACTGGAAGCTGAGACTGGACAGCAAATTGCTTCACTGGCAGTCCTTTCGGTGATGGAGAGGGCACTGTGACCACCTCCAACTTTTCAATTAACTCCTCCTCTTTGTTTTCCCTAAAGTGGAAAGAGTAAAAAAAAAAAAAAAAAGTGACAGTTTAATAACCAAAACGTAAAGCTAAGCTATTCCATACATTTCTAAGGCATTTTTATGAATAAATTCCCAAAGTACTTAAGGGGAAATGATTAAAACTAGTGCAACTGAGAGACTAAGGTTTTATTTATTTATTATATTATTTTATTTTTTGGCTTTTTAGGGCCGCATTTGTGGCATACGGAGGTTCCCAGGCTAGGGGTTGAATTGGGAGCTGCAGCCGCCGGCCTACGCCACAGCCACAGCAACGCCAGATCCGAGCCGCATCTGCGACCTACACCATAGCTCACGGCAAAGCCAGATCCTTAACCCACTGAGCAGGGCCAGGGATCAAACCCGCAACCTCATGGTTCCTAGTTGGATTCGTTAAATGCTGCACCACGATGGGAACCCCAGGTTTTATTTTTTATTTAATTTTAATTGTTTAAAAGAGCCACAAGTGGTTACTGGCTACTGTTACAGTTCTAGAAATTTCCTATTCACACTAAAACTTATACAGTACATTTTACACTATTGGGATATTATATATACTGCTCCACATTTAATTTTTCTCTTAACACCATGTATGCTATTATGTGAGTCTTTTTTAAAAAATGGGTTAAATATAGATTTGTTTGTATATTCATCAAACAACTCTAGAATAAGAACCTGAAAACAGTGGCTATCTTTGAAGAGAAGAACTGGGAGTCAGAAATGGACGGAACTGATATTTCATTATATCCTTTGAATTTTTTACTATAATTACATGTTATTTGCATAAATACTTAAAATCTGTATCTACATATAGATACACACACATCATGGACATCATCCTATGACCCTACATGTAGCACTACCTCATTTTTACCTTCTGCATAGTATTCCAGTGCCCAGAGCTGTTCGATTATTTAGCAGGTATTGCATCATGTTGAGGAGTTATGAGAAAAGGAGTAGACAGGAGGGCCCAAAAGAGAAAGTGTAGGAGTACTCGCACTGCCAAGTAAAGCATCAGGATACGTGCAGGGAGAGATGCAGGAGGCAATACGGTTAAGGCAGCACATGAAGAGCGCGCTGTGGAGGGTGTGAGAAGAGAACATGTGTGAAGTGTTACAGAAGGTGTTACAGGTGTGGAGGGAGAATACCAGGGGAATCGTGAAAGAGTTAATTTAAGGGTCTGCTGCGAAGTATCTGCTGGGAGGACTTAATGAAGGGAGTTGTCAGAAATGAGCGTGAGGGTTCATCCGGAAAAAAACAGAGTGAGGAAATAAAAAAAATGTACGCTAGTTTCCTTAAGCGCAAAACGGCCAGGAAGGTGGTGGGACTGGTTCGAGGGTGCATGTAAAGCGGCCAGCACCGGCGTGGTGCTTGCGGGGCGCCTGGTAGCGCTAGGAGCGCGGACAGAGTACGGCGTGTAGACCGGACAGGGCCAGCCGGGCGCTCACGGGCCGACCCCGCGCGGGTGGCGCACCTTCCGGGCGCCCAGGGACGCCAAGATCTGGGCCCACCCTCCTCTCGAGGAGCTGATCTCCTTGACGAGGAGTCGAAACCCTCGACGCCAGCCGCAGGGGCTCCACAGCCGTGTCCTCAGCAACCCGGACCTCCCAACCCCCGGCCCCCGTACCTGGCGGCGTGCAGCGCCCGCAGCGTTTCCCGGGCGAACTGGTCAGTGCCGAAGAAGAGCACCCGCCAGGGCGGCTTCTCGCGGACCGGGGCGCCCCAGCCGTCCTCCCCGCCAGGGGACCCACTCAGCCCGGCCAGCGCTGGCCACTGCGGGATCGGCCTCCGACCTGCGCAGACAACGACTGGCAGGGGCCCCCAGCACCGCCGCAGAAACACCCTCATTGCTTCGCCTGCGGCCTGCACTGCGCAGGCGCATTGGGGTGCGAGGAAGGCGCTTGACCGGTGGGGCGGAGCCAGGGAGGAAACCTGATCGGAGGTCTTTCAGCGACTGGGGCGGGGCCTGTCTGATGGGTGGCTGGGCTTGTCTGTGTTGGAGCTGTTGAAGTTTACCGGTTCAAGCGTGCCGGTGACTTCTGCTGCATTGGTTGGCACGATTTAACTAATCTCTCCAAATAACTTTGTTATTCTTATGGCCTCTCTCCGCGGCGTATGTAAATTCCAGGGCCAGAGATTAAATTCTGGCCACACCTGCGACCTTTGCCGCAGCTGTGGCAGTGAATGCCAGACCCTTTAAACCCACTGCGTCAGGCCAGAGACCAAACCCGCACCTCTGCAGCAACCCTAGCAGCTGAAGTCGGATTCTTAACCCAGATTTACCTGTGTGTTAAATAAAGAAGAGGCAGGAGTTCCCTCGTGGCTCATCGGGTTAAGGATCCTATACATTGTCACTGCTGTGTCTCTGCTTACAGCTGTAGTGCGGATTTGATCCCTGGCCCTGGAACTTCCGCATGCTGCAGGTGCGGCAAGGAAAAAAAAAAAAAGGAATGGGGGTGGAACTGTATTTCCAGCGATTTTATTTTGTTAATCTAATCATGTATGAGTAGGCGAGCAGGATGAGATCCCAACCTTCTGTTCTTCCAATTAAGTTCTCTTCCTTAGGGTAAGTGGAATATGAGCTAATATTTTTCTAATATCTTTAAAATTGTCTTTTCCCATATAACATGGCTTATAAATACAAGCCAAATAGTCATTTATTATCCTAGAATCTGGCCACTGTCTAAAGTGTGACTCTTGGAATTCCCCTCTTGGCTCAGATGAAACGAATCTGACTAGCATCCATGAGGACAGGTTCAATCTCTGGCCTCGCTCAGTGGGTTAAGGATCCAGCATTGCTGTGAGATGCGGTGCAGGCTGCAGACGCGGCTAAGATCTGGCTTTGCTGGGGCTGTAGCCTAGGCCAGCAGCTACAGCTCTCATTTGACCTCTAGGCTGTGAACCTCCATATGTCACGAGTGTGGCCCTAAAAAGACACACAAAAAACTGTGACTCTTCGTGTTTGTGTTTACTTGAGTCAGAGAGCCTGCCTTAATGCTGCAGTTTTCAGCAGCCCAAATTCTCCACAAATAACCCCGCCCCACATAACTCCCTTGAGCTGTTCATAGCGCCCTCTGCTGAGCACATAGAGACTGCTCAGTCCGAAAGGCCGTCGCCAATCTTTTCCTTCCTCCAGGGAGCGGCCTTCTACCATTGACTATAATTTTCTAGTGGGTGGACTTTTAAATTTTAGAAAACTTTTAAAAAAAACTGAACAGGGAAAATTCTGTTTAATAAATTAGAAACTGAGCATGGTATTATTGTACAGCTTAAGTTTTCCCAGGATGCTAAAATGGAAATCTTTTCTGAAACTCTTAAATTGGGAATGTTGGGGTGGTGGTGGTGAGTCCATTTCCTAGCCCAAACAAATCTATGGCTGGAGCTACTACAAAGCACACAGAGAAGATGAGGCCATCAGCCCCTAATGGCAAGTTTTAGGTAATAAGACATCCGGTAGTTCTCTGGTGGCCTCTGGTTAAGGATTTGGTGCTGTCATTGCTGTGGCTTGGGTTAGATCCCTGGCTCTAGACGCAGATCTAGGTTAGATACAGATCATCTTCTGCATGCCTTCAGCATGGCCAAAACAAACAAAACCCACATCCAGAAAGCACATTCAGGGGAAGGGGACTGGCCTATAACAGAATTATGATAGTGCTAATTTGGCTGGTGCTCCAGTTTCCAGAAATTCCTCTCCCCTGATGAATGCAGTATCTGTGCATTTGAATCAATGAAATTACTCCAGGTTCTGAACACTTGGTGGTAACCATGACGATTTTTCAGCTTTGAATGTTTTAAAACTGAAGTGATGAGACAAGCAAGTGGAGATATTCTGTAGAAATCTAGAATGTGGGAGTGGCTTCCATGGCTGGTGTTGGGGGTGTGAGAGAGCTGAGCCAGAGTGGGAGGAAACAGGAAACATCTCTCCCTGTACCCCATCATCTCACTCTAAACCTGAATGAGGAGACATGCTACAGATTGAGTGTGTGTGTGAGAGAGAGATTGGCATTAAGAGTCAAAAACGAGGAGCAGCCAGAGTCCTGCCTGGGAAGGGCTCAAAAGTGGCACAAAAGGAAAATGGTCAGAGATATGGTTGGTTAAGTGGCCAGTGCCTGAGTCCACAAGAATTCCTGCGTGTGGGCTGGGAGACAACATCACATGTGGCCATGGGGAGGTTTGCTATACACAGGCACTGGGGAGCTGGCAGCGGCAGTGGCAGGAACTGAACGGAAGGACGCAGCCAGTGGTACCTAGATGCAGTTCTACATACTGCCATCTGCTGCCTGTGGCTGCATCAGAAGTCCGCAAGAGGGCGCTGTGCACTGAGTGTTGTGGACAATTACACAAGCCCCAGAGTTTCTGACTCCTCCCACTCGGCTGTCTGTTGTCAGTGCCCTTCTTGGTCTCATTAGACATCATTTCCTAATTTGTCCAGCCGCTCAGTAAAGCACAGTTGGGTGTGTAAGGCCACCCCTTGGGGAAAGACTGGGACATGCTGGCCATCCTATACCTGCCTCAGCTCTTATAGATGACACACAAATGCTAAAGAAGCTGTTCTGTACCACAGACTCCCCCACCAGAAGCCTGGGATGACTTTCGGTCCCAAGGGAGAGCTTAAGAGGCAGCGTGAACCCACAGGACGGTGTCCTTGAGGAGAGAGTCTGAGAGCTCACACGACGAAGGACGCCACAGTCCCAGGAAGGGAAGCCAGATGTGGGTACTATAAGAATAAGAAGCAGCCCAGGGTTAAGAAAAGGGATAAGAAAATTTCTCTTTAATGCAGATGATCAATCTAGTAAACCAAGGGAAATAAAATAGGCTTAAAGAGATCAAATCATAAAATCCTTGGTTTGTTTCCCCAACCCCTTCCCTCCAGGGAAGAGAGCTGTGCAATACTAACAAAGGGAGTATAATGTCTTTTATAAAGGACCTTGCCTAGCTCCGCAAGTAAACGGACAAGATTGTAAAGCCTCACACATTGAACTGAGCTCATAATTTGACTGGTCTAGAGAGTGGTAATCATTTACATAAATTTAGAACAGGGGTCTTAAGAACTCTCGGGAAAATAAAAGGAGAAATAAAGAAACAAGTGTTCAAAAAAGAACGATGGAATTGAGTTAATAGAAGGGGCCTGGTTACTAAGACAACATAGGGAATGAAAGACACCCACATAGATATTACGATAGCACTAAAATCTTTCCGTATAAAGTTTTTTTTTTGTTTTTTGTTTTTTTTTTTTTTTGCTTTTTAGGGCCACATCCATGGCATATGGAGGTTCCCAGCCTAGAGGTCGAATCAGAGCTACAGCTGCCAACCTACACCACAGCAACGCAGGATCCAAGCCACATCTGAGACCTACACCACAGCTCATGGCAACACCAGTTCCTTAACCCACTGAGCAAGGCCAGGGATCAAACCCGCAACCTCGTGGTAACTAGTCAGATTCGATTCTGCTGTGCCACAACCTGACCTCCTGTGTATAAGGCTTCTTAATCAAAACAGTAAAAGCTGAATCAATATGTGATAAATAGAATTATATAAAATTACTATTTCGGAGTTCCTGCTGTGGCACAATGTGATCAGCGTCTCTGGAGCACCAGGATGCACATTCGATCTCCTGTGGGCACAGTAGGTTAAGGATCCAGCACTCCTGCAGCTGTGGTGTAGGTTGTAACCATGGTTCAGATATCATCCCTGGCCAGTGAAGTCCATATGCTGCAGGGTTGCCAAAAAAATAAAATTAGAGAGTTCCCATTGTGGTGCAGCAGAAACAAATCTGACTAGGAACCATGAGGTTGGGGGTTCGATCCCTGGCCTCGCTCATTGGGTTAAGGATCTGGCGTTGCCGTGAGCTGTGGTGTAGGTTGCAAATGCAGCTTGGATCTGGTGTTGCTATGGCTGAGGCATAGGCCAGAGGCTACAGCCCCAATTAGACCCCTAGCCCGGGAACCTCCACATGCTGCAGGTGCAGCCCTAAAAAAAAAAAAAAGAATAATTACTATTTCACTTAATATTCTCAATCTTAGTAAGTACTTGGACTATTAAGTATGTTTGTGTTAGATATGATTTAAAAGAAAGCTATTGTGAGCCATAATAGCTTTTTCTTTCCTTTTGGACATCCCTATGGTGGGAAGTCCAAAAGGGAAGAAAAAAGGCCAAGAGACAAAGGGCCAGAGAAAATCAACAAAAACAAATCCAAAACAATTAACAAAAGGGCAATAAGAACATACATATCAATAATTACCTTAAATGTAAATGTACTAAATGCTCCAACCAAAAGACAGACTGGCTGAATGGATACAAAAATAAGATCCATATATATGTTGTATAAAGAAGATGTGTGTGTGTGTGTGTGTGTGTGTGTGTATATAGGACTATTACTCAGCCATAAAAAGAATAAAATAATACCATTTGCAGCTACATGGATGGGACCTAGAGATTATTATACTAAGTTAGTGAAAAACAAACACCATATGATATCACTTATAAGTGGAATCTAAAAAAAGATACAAATGAACTTATTGCAGAACAAAGTCATAGACTTTCTAAACAAACTTATGGTTACCAAAGAGGACAGGTGGGGTGAGGGGAGTGATGAACTGGGGATTTGAGACTGGCACATACACACTGTGGTATACTGAATGACTGGCCAATGGGGCCCTGCTGTACAGCACAGGGAACTCTACCCGATCAATATTCTGTGATAATCTATATGGGAAAAGAATCTAAAAAAGAATGGATGTGTGTAACTGAATCACTTTGTTGTATAGCAGAAATTATCACAACTTGTAAATCAACTATACTTCAATAAAATTTTTTAAAATGGGAAAAATAAAAGAAAGCTATTATGTATATACCCAAAAGGCTCAGATCCAGAGTAGATAAAGAATTCTCACAGATCAACCATGAGGTTACGGGTTCGATCCCTGGCACTCTCAGTGGCTTAACGATCCAGCGTTGCCATAAGCTGTGGTGTAGGTTGCAGACGCAGCTCGGATCTGGTGTTGCTGTGGCTCTGGCGTAGACTGGCAGCAACAGCTCTGATTAGACCCCTAGCCTGGGAATCTCTATATGCCACAGGTGCGGCCCTAAAAAGACAAAAAAAAAAAAAAAGAATTCTCACAGATCAATTTAAAAAGGCAAATAAGGAGTTCCTGTGGTGGCTCAATGGTTAACGAATCCGACTAAGAACCATGAGCTTGCGGGTTCGATCCCTGGCCTTGCTCAGTGGGTTAAGGATCCGGCGTTGCCGTGAGCTGTGGTGTAGGTTGCAGATGCGGCTCGGATCCCGCATTGCTGTGGCTGTGGCAAAGCGCTGTAGCTACAGCTCCTGTTAGACCCTTAGCCTGGGAACCTCCATATGCCACGGGTGTGGCCCTAGATAAGGCAAAAAGACAAAAAAATAAAAAGGCAAATAAATAACCCAATGCAAAAAGGAGTTGAACACCTTATAAAAGAGGATATTCAAAGAATCCATAAGCATATTAATCATTAAAAAAATGCAAATTAAAACCACAGTGAGCTATGAACAGGTGACTATCAGAATGGCTAAAACCAAAAAGACAGGGAATACCAAATGTTAGCACAGATGCAAAATAATTGGAATTCTCATCCACTACTGGTGGGGGAGTCATTCTGGAAAATTGTTTGGGAGTATCTACTAAGGCTGAACATAAGCCTATCCTGTGACCTGGCAATTTCACTCCTAGCATACACACATTCACCAAAAGACAAACTCATAAATGTTCACAGCAGTACTCTTCATAATAGCCCCAAACTGGAAACAGCTTCAAAGCTGTCAGCAATAGAATGGGTAAATAACTTATGGACTAACGGAGAACCATGTGGCAACCATTCCTGCATGCAACAACATGGAGAGATATCCCAACGCCTTGAGTGAAAGAAGCCAGGTACAAAAGGGTACATTCCACATGCTTCCACTTACATAAGTTCAAAACACACAAAACAAATTCATGGTTTTACAGCATGATAGCTGCTACCCTTGGAGGTGGTGTGGTGCTAGTGTTTGGAAGGAGCATGAGACGGGTTTCTACGGGTCCGCTCAGCTCCATTTCTCGATCTGGAGGCTGATTACGCAGGTGTGCTCAGTTTGTGAAACCATCAATTTCTACATCTATGATTTACAGATTCTGTGTGTGTGGTATGAGGCTCTGATTTGATCACAACGTGGGTAAAATGCCAGTGTAACATTTTAACTCACACAGGCCTGGGTTTATACTCTGATAAGCCTAATTAATTGGAGTTTTCTCAATTTCTCATGTTTGTCTATCCAATCATTCTTTACACCAAGAATATAAACCTATATAGACATAAACATGGGGTCTCAACTAAATTGAACTGTAATAATGTGTGATACGTAAAATTCAGGGAATGTTGCAAACCATGTGGAACCACAGAATTGCTCTGCTTGCAATACCTGAGTTAAAATTAGGGTACTTAATATCAGCAGTGATTAATTTACTATTTAGTGTCAGTGTAAATAGTAGTTCTAAGATCACTAACTTTAAGAACTTAGACACATTAAAGTAATTAAGAAATGATTTTCCGTTACCTGACACATTTTAAGAAAGTAAAAGGAATAGAGGGCAGCCAAGGGCGAGCCTCCCAGGGTTACAGCCTCCACGTTTTCGCCCAGGCATTAGCACCCTAGACACTAAACTCAGACAGGAAAAATAATTTGCTGAAAGACACATGCTTGGTAAGATAGGACACAGCCCAGGCCTTTGCGTATTTAATCCAGTCTTCTTCTTCTGCCTTAACCTGCCTCCCAAGGCTCCTGTAAGGATGAAACAACTCAATTTTCTTTTCTTTTCTTTTTTTTGTCTTTTGTCTTTTTAGGGCTGCAACCGCGGCATATGGAGATTCCCAAGCTAGGGGTCTAACTGGAGCTGTAGCTGCCGGCCTTCGCCACAGCCACAGCAATGCCAGATCCCAGCTGTATCTGTGACCTACACCACAGTTCACAGCAACGCCGGGTCCTTAACCCACTGAGCGAGGCCAGGAATCGAACCCACAATCTCATGGTTCCTAGTTGGATTCGTTTCTGCTGCGCCACGACGGGAACTCGATTTTCTTTAACTTTATATCTCCATATGGCTTCCCGTGTGCTCTGCACTATTCTAGTGCTTTACAAATATTAACTTGGCCTAGTTTACTAAAATTGCCTCCTGGACCTTCCTCCACTCCTGTGGGGAATTGCTCTGGGCGGGGGTTGGGGTGTGTGCATGTACAATTTAGTAACCCTAGCAAGTGACTTTAAAATATGTGAATTTTTTTTTTTTAATGGCCACACCCTTGGCATGTGGAAGTTCTCTGGGCCAGGGATGGAATCCAAGCCACAGCCATAGCAATGCCGGATCCTTTAACCCACTGCACTGGGCCAGGGATTGAACGTGCACATCCACAGGGACCCGAGTGCTGCAGTTGGATTCTTAACACACTATGCTACAGTGAAACTCCTGTGGGAACTTTTGGACCAAGTTAAGTATAAGTCATGGAAAGGAAATAATCAGGGGTGTCTTTGAAAACATTTAACCATAAGGGTGATCACTGCAGTTTTTATAATGACAAGAAAATGGAAACACTGATGTTCAAATATAACGGCTTCATTAAATAAATGATAGCACATCAAGACAAAATGAACCGGCATGTCTCAGTTTTAAATGGTGTGTGGCACGCCCTTCTGTATTATCTGGCTCTGATTCTTTTTTTTTTTTTTTTTCATTTTGCCTTATCTAGGGCCACACCCACGTAATATGGAGGTTCCCAGGCTAGGGGGTCTAACAGGAGCTGTAGCTGCCGGCCTTGGCCACAGCCACAGAAACGCGGGATCGTCTGCAACCTACACCACAGCTCACGGCAACGCCGGATCCTTAACCCACTGAGCAAGGCCAGGGATGGAATCCGCAAGCTCATGGTTCCTAGTCGGATTTGTTAACCACTGAACCACGACGGGAACTCCTATCTGGCTCCGATTCTAAGGGAGTTATTTCATAACTCTATAAAAGGACAACTGATAGCAACATTAAGTACCTCTTGCTTAGGGACACGTAAGTCCTGCCCTGTCCTGTCAAGTGTCTTCCCTCCCCCACTGCAGAAGAGGCTGGGTTTGCCTCCGTTTGCACATTCACACCAATTTTCTTGATCTATAAATGTCCGCTCTTTGGATTTTCTTTTGAACTGGTTATATCATCTTCCTGATTCTCTCAATGATTAATGAGTTAAATAAAATCTTTACCAAAGGTTAAAAAAAAAAGGAATAGAGACAGAAAAAAATACAAGTTCTTGAACACTGCGCAATCCTTTCTACAACCAGTCATAAAAGATCACAAATGGCCAAATAAATGTATGATTCCATTTATATGAATGTCCAGAACAGGCAAATCTATAGAGACAGAAAGTAAGGCAGGGGTGAGGGGTGACTCTAGGGGTACAGGGTTTCTTTTGGGGATGACAGAAATGCTCTGAAATTCAGAGGAGTTCCTGTCATGGCCCAGTGGAAACAAATCCAACTAGGAACCGTGAGGTTGTGGGTTCGATCCCTAGCCTCGCTCAGTGGGTAAAGGATCTGGCATTGCTGTGAGCTATGGTATAGGTTGCAGACGTGGCTCGGATCTGGTGTTGCTGTGGCTGTGGCGTAGGCCAGAAGCTGTAGCTCCGATTTGACCCCTAGCCTGGGAACCTCCATATGCCGCAGATGCGATCCTAAAAACAAACAAAAAAAAGCCAAAAAAAAAGAAATGCTCTGAAATTGGTTGCACTGATGGTTGCACAAATCTATGAACTTATTAAAAGCCATTTAATTACACACACTTTAAATGAGTGAATTGTTTAGTGTATCAAGTATATTTCATATATGAAGGTGTTAAATCATGTTTTTTATGTACTCTTGTCAGTAAGGAATTACTTTTTTCATCATATTCAAATTACAAGAGTAAAATCAATGTGGTTTAGAGTTCCGTGCACCACACTGGATCCGCTTCCATCTGTTTTACCAGAAGGTCGCTCATCAGACCCCAGCAGACAAAATGGTGAAGCAGCTAGAGACCAGGTATGCTTTTCAGGAAGCTCTGAACAGTGCAGAAGCGAAACTGCACTGTTTCTCTCCTGAGGCAGTCGATTCTCTCCTGTAGCAGTTGACATCTCAGCCATGAGGTGTGGGCCTTGCAAAACAATCAAGCCTTTCTTCCATTCTCTCTCTGAAAAGAGAAAATGATAGGATTATCTCAACAGATGCAGAAAAAGCACCTGACAAAATTCAACACCATTTATGATAAAAACTCTCAACAAAATGGGTACAGAGGGAACAAACTTCAACGTAAGAGGAGCCACATATGACAAGCCCACAGTTAACAACATACTTGATGATAAAAAAGCTGAACACTTTTCCTCTAAGATCAGGAAGAAGACAAGGATGCTACTCTTGCCACTTTTATTAAACATAGATTTGGAAGTCCTAGCAAAAGCAATAAGGTAAGAAAAAGAAACAAAAGGCATTCAAACCAGAAAGGGAAGAGTAAAACTGTCGATATTCTTAACCCACTGCACCACAGTAGGAACTCCAGTCATATAATTTTCATTCATCATTTTGTTACTGCGTCACACTGAATTGCAGATGTTTGAACCATCCTGGCACACCTGGAATAAATCCCACTTCACCGAGGCCTATGATTCCTCTAATAAAATGTTGAATGATATAGAAAACACTAAAGACTCCACCCCAAAACTGTTAAAACAAATAAACAATTAAGATGGAGGATACAATATCAATACAATTGACCTTTGAACAACACAGGTGTCAACTTCATAAATCTACTTATATGTGACAATTTTTCAGTAAATATGGAGTTCCCATTGAAACTCAGCAGTAATGAACCTGACTAGCATCCATGAGGATCTAAGTTTGATCCCTGGCCTCACTCAGTGGGTTGAGGATCTGGTGTTGCCATGAGCTGTGGTGTAGGTCACAGGGGCAGCTTTGATCTGACATTGTAGTGGTTGTGGTGTAAGCCAGAAACTGTAGCTCCGATTCAAGCCCTAGCCTGGGAACACCTGTATGCCCTGGGTATGGACCAAAAACAAAATAAAAAATTAAATTAAAAATAAATAAACATGGAGATTGGATTAAGATGGTGGAATAGAAGGACTGGAGCTCAACTACTTTCCCCAAAAAACAACAATACTACAACCAAATACCAAGCAACCTTCAACCAAATGGACTGTAAACTTCCAAAAAAGATATGCTACTCCAGAAGACAAAGCGGAGACCACATCAAGAGGTAGGAGGGGCGATTAAACGATAGAAGCAACCCCATACCTCCCGGGTGGGAAGCCCCACTGACTGGAAAGTAACTGTATCACAGAGACTCAGCTACAGGACTGAGAGTTCTGAGCCCCACGTTAAATCCCCACACCTGGGGACCTGACAAACGGAGAAAGAGACACCAGAGCATCTGGCAATGAAAGCCAGTGGGGCCTGTGTGCAGGAGCTCCACAGGAATGGGGGAAACAGAGACCCCATTCTTGAAAGGCACACAAAGGCTTTCACATGCACTGGGTCCCAGGGCAAAGCAAAGTCTCCATAGGAATCCGGGTGGAACCTGACTGCAATTCTTGGAGGATCTCCTGGGAAAACAGGGGTGATTGTGGCTTGCTGTGGGGGAAGGGAATCAGAGGTGAGCTCTCCGGAACATTCATCAGCCTGCATTTGTCTGGAGGTGGCCATTTCTGGGAAAATCTGGTCCCTCCCAGCAGCACTGAGAAGCCCCAGGCCAAATAATAATCCAGGTGGGATCACAGCCCCACCCATCAGGAAACAGGCTGCCTAAAGACCCCTCAGGCACACAACCAACCTTTAATCTCGTCCAGAGACAAAGCCCCACCCATCAGAGGGATATGAATCAACCCCACCTACCAGTGGGCAGCCATCACTCCCTCCCATCAGGAAGCCTACAGCAAGCCCCCTCCATACCAACTTCAGCCACAGGGGAGGCAAACACCAGAACTAAGAGAGGCTACAACTCTATTGTCTACAAAAAGGTCACCACACCAAAAACCTATAAAAATGAAAAGACAGAAAACTCTAACTCAGATAAGGGAGAAAGAGAAAAGCCCAGAAAAACAGCTCAGTGATGAGGAGACTATCAGCCTCCCAGAAAGAGACTTCAGACTGTTGATGCTGAAGATGATGCAAGGCATTGGAAATAAAAGGGAGGCAAAGATTGATAATTTACAGGAAACACTGAGCTGAGAAATACAAGCTATAAAAATTAAACAAGAGGAGATGCAAAATACAATAACTGAAATAAAAAATTCATTAGAAGCAGCCAATAGTAGACTACAGGAGGCAAAAAAATGAAACAGCAAGGTGGAGGACACATTACTGGAAATCACTAATGCGGAAGAGAAAAGAGATAACAGATTGAAAGGAAGTGAGGAGAGTCTCAGAGAACTCTGGGATAATGTTAAACTCACCAACACCCGTATTATAGGGGTGCCAGAGGGAGAAGACAAAGAGAAGGGGACAGAAAAAATATTCAAAGAGATCATGGCCGAAAACTTTCCTAATATGGGAAAAGAACCACTCACTCAAATCCAGGAAGGGCAACGAGTACCATATAAAATAAACCCAAGGAGGAACACCCCGAGACACATATTAATCAAAATGACCAAAATTAAAGACAAAGAGAAAATTTTGAAAGCAGCGAGGGAAAAGAAACAAATGACATACAAGAGAACCCTGATAAGGTTATCAGCAGATTTTTCATCAGAAACTCTGAAGGCCAGAAGGGAGTGGCATGATATACTTAATGTGATGAAAGGGAAAAATTTCCAACCAAGATTACTTTACCCAGCAAGGCTCTCTTTCAGATTTGAAGGAGAGATCAAAACCTTTACAGATAAGCAAAAGCTAAGAAAGAAATTTCTGCAACACTAAACCAGCTTTACAACAAATCCTAAAGGAATTTCTCTAGACAGAAAAGGCCACAACCAGAAACAAAAACACCACAAATGACAAGGCTCACGGGTAAAGACATATATAAAGATACTAAAACATCCATGCACAATTATGCTACCAAGATCAGAAATCATGAAAGAGAGCACAAATGCAGGTCACTGGAGAAGCATGTGCAGTTAAGAAACCAACAATTTAAAACAATCTCATTTATATATAGACTTCTATATCAAAACTTCAGGGTAACTGCAAACCAAAAATCTACAATTGATACAGAATCAAATAAGAAAAATCAACTCAAAACATTAAAGATAGCCATCTTGTGAGAGGAGACAACAAGAGAATAAGGGAAGAAAAAAGAGCAACATAGACCACAAACAGTTAATACAATGGCAATAAGGACATATATATCAATAATTACCTTAAATGTTAATGGACTGAATGCCCCAACCAAAAGACATATAGACTAGCTGAATGGATACAAAAACAAGACCCATATTTATGCTGTCTTCAAGAGAACCACTTCACTTCTAGAGACACATACAAATTGAAAGTGAGAGGATGGAAGTAAACATTCCATGCAAACGGGCATCAGAAGAAAGCCGGAGTAGCAATACTCGTATCAGACGAAATAGAATTTGAGATGAAGAACATTTTAAGAGACAAGGAAAGGCACTACATAATGATCAAAGGATCAATCCAAGAAGAAGATATAACTATTTTAAATATCTATACACCCAACAAAGGATCACCACAATAAACAAGGCAACTGCTAACAACCTTAATAAGAGAAATCAACAGTAACACCATCATAGTGGGGGATTTTAACACCCCACTTACAGCAATGGACAGGTCATCCAGGCAGAAAATCAATAAGGAAACACAGGCCCTGAATGAAGTATTAAATCAGATGGACTTAACAGATATTTATAGGACATTCCATCCAAAAGCAACAAAATACACATTTTTCTCAAGTGCGCATGGAACATTCCCTAAGATTGATTACATCCTGGGCTACAAATCAAGCCTTGGTAACTTTAAGAAAATTGAAATCATATCAAGCATCTTCTCTGACCACAATGCTATATGACTGGAAATCAACAAGAAAAAAATGGCCAAAAATACAAACACGGGAGACTTAACAACATGCTACTAAACAACCAATGGATCACTGAAGAAATCAAAGAGGAAATCAAAAAATATCTAGAAGCAAATGACAACAAAGATACGACACTCCAAAACTTCTGGGATGCAGCAAAAGCCATTCTAAGAGGAAAGTTTATAGCAATACAAGCCTACCTCAGGAAACAAGAAAAAGCTCAAATAAACAACCTAACTTTACATCTAAAGCAGCTAGAGAGGGAAGAACTGACAAGACCTAAAGTTAGAAGATGAAAAGAAATCAAAAAGATTAGAGCAGAAATCAATGAAATAGAAACGAAGAAAACCATAGAAAAGATCAATGAAACTAAAAGCTGGTTCTTTGAGAAGATCAACAAAAATGATAAACCCTTAGCCAGACTTATCAAGAAAAAAAGAGAGAGGACACAAATCAATAATTAGAAATGAAAAAGGAGAAGTAACAACAGACATCACAGAAATACAAAGGATCCTAAGAGAATACTATATGCAACTATATGGCAATAAAATGGAAAACCGAGACAAAATGGACAAATTCTTAGAAAAGTACAATCTCCCAAGACTAAACCAAGATGAAATAGAAAATATGAATAGACCAATCACAAGTTCTGAAATTGAAACTATGATTAAAAAACGTCCAACAAACAAAATCCAGGACCAGATGGCTTCACAGGTGAATTCTATCAAACATTTAGAGAAGAGCTAATGCATATCCTTCTGAAACTATTCCAAAAAATTACATAGGAAGGGACACTCCCAAACTCATTCTATGAGGCACCCTGATACCAAAACCAGACAAAGATACCAAAAAAAAAAAAAATGAAAATTACAGGCCAATCTCACTGATGAACATAGATGCAAAAATTCTCAACAAAATACTAGCCAACCGAATCCAGCAATACATTAAAAGGATTGTACATCATGATCAAGTGGGATTTATCCCAGGGATGCAAGGATTCTTCAACATCTGCAAATCAATCAGTGTGATACACCACGTTAACAAACTGAAGAATAAAAACCATATGATCCTCTCCATAGATGCAGAAAAAGCCTTTGACAAAATACAACACCCATTTCTCAAAAAAACCCTACAGAAAGTGGGCATAGGGGGAACCTACCTCAACATAATCAAGGCCATCCATTACAAACCCAGAGAACACATCATTCTCAATGGTGAAAAGCTGAAAGAATTCCCACTGAGATCAGGAACAAGACAGGGATGTCCACTCTCGCCACTACTATTCAACATAGTTCTGGAAGTCCTAGATACAGCAATCAGTGAAGAAAAAGAAACAAAAGGAATCCAAATTGGAATGGAAGGAGTAAAACTATCACTTTTTGCAGATGACATGATACTATACCTAGAGAATCCTAAAGACTCTACCAGAAAACTGTTAGAGCTCATCAATGAATTTGGCAAAGTTGCAGGATGCAAAATTAATACACAGAAATCAACTGCATTTCTATATACCAACAATGAAAGATCAGAAAGAGAAATTAGAGAAGCAATCCCATTTACCATCGCATCAAAAAGAATCAAATACTTAGGAATAGACCTGTACTCTGAAAACTATAAGGTGCTGATGAAAGAAATCAAGGATGACATGAACAGATGGAAAGACATACCATGCTCTTGGATTGGAAGAGTCAATATTATCAAAATGACTATACTACCCAAGGCAATCTACACGTTCAATGCAATCCCTATTAAATTACCAAGGACCTTTTTCACAGAACTAGAACAAAATATTTTAAAGTTTGTTTGGAAACACAAAAAAAACAGAATAGCCGGAGACATCCTGAAAAAGAAAAATGGAACTGGAGGAATCAGGCTCCCTGACTTCAGACTCTACTACAAAGCTACAGTCATCAAGACCGTATGGTACTGGCACAAAGACAGAAATATAGATCAGTGGATCAGGATAGAAAGCCCAGAATTAAACCCATGCGCCTACAGTCAACTAATCTATGACAAAGGAGGCAAGAATATACATTGGACAAAACACAGTTTATTCAATAAGTGGTGTTGGAAAAACTGGACACCTACACATAAAAAAATGAAACTGGAACACTTCCTAACACCATGCACAAAAATAAACTCAAAATGGATTAAAGATCTAGATATAAGACCAGATACTATCAAACTCTTAAGAGGAAAACATAGGCCAAACACTCTCTGACATAAATGATAGCAACATCTTCTCAGATCCATGTGTCAGAGTAAGGACAATAAAAAGAGAAATAAACAAATGGGACTTCATTAAACTTCAAAGTTTCTGCACAGCTAAGGAAACCCTAAACAAAACAAAAAGACAACCCACAGAATGGGAGAAAATAGTTGCAAATGAATCAACTGACAAGGGATTCATCTCCAAAATTTACAAACAGCTCCTACAGCTCAATACCAAAGAAACAAACAACCCCATCAAAAAATGAGCAGAGGATCTAGGCAGACAATTCACCAAAGAAGACATGGAGATGGCAAATAAACACATGAAAAGATGTTCAACATCGCTCCTCATTAGAGAAATGCAAATCAAAACCACCATGAGGTACCACCTTACACCAGCCAAAATGGCCATCATCAAAAAGTCTATAAACAATAAGTCCTGGAGAGGATGTGGAGAAAAAGGATCCCTATTACACTGCTGGTGGGAATGCAAACTGGTGCAACCACTGTGGAAAACTGTATGGAGATTCCTCAGAAAACTCAAAATAGAATTACCATTTGATCCAGCAATCCCATTCCTGGGCATCTATCCAGCAGAAACCATGACTCGAAAAGACACATGTACTCCAGCATTCATTGCAGCACTCTATGCCATAGCCAGGTCATGGAAACAACCTAAATGCCCATCGAGAGAGGAGTGGTAGGGAAGATATGGTACATACACAAAATGGAATATTACTCAGCCATTAAAAGGAACAACATAACAACATTTACAGCAACATAGATGGACCTAGAAATTGTCATGCGAAGTGAAACCAGTCAGACAATTAGACAGCAACACCCAATGCTACTGCTTACATGTGGAAACTGAAAAGACAAAATGTACTTCTTTGCAGAACAGGCAATGACTCATAGACTTTGGAAAACCTTTGGTTTTCCAATAAGACAATCTGGGGGGTGTGGGATGCACTGAGGGTTTGGGACGCAAATACTATCAAATTGACTTGTGATGATTTTTTGCACACCTATAATTGAAATAAAATTAAGTTAAAAATAAATAAACAAACAAACAAACAAACAAACAAACACATACAACAGTACCACACAGTCTCGGCTGGCTGAATCTGCAAGTGGGGAGGGCCAGCTCTAAGGCTGTATACAGATTTTTGACTATGTGTGTGGGGTTAGTGCCTGAACCCCTACAGTGTTCAATTGTCAATTGTATTTAAAAAAAAAAATTGTGTTTCTATACACTAATAATGAAACAGCAAAAAGAGAAATTAAGAACACAATCCTATTTACAACTACATCACAATGAAATACCTAGGAATAAATTTAAACAAGGAGGTGAAAGACCTCTGTATTGAAAACTGTAAGATCTCAATAAAAGGAACTGAAGACACAAGTAAATGCATAGCTATTTCATGCTCACGTACTGGAAAAATTAATTTTTTAATGTCAATACTAGCAAAAGCAATGAACAGATCAATTCAATACCTATCAAACTTCCAACAGCATTTTTTACAGAAACAGAATAAACAATCCTAAAATTTGAATGAACACAGAGAATACCCTGAATAGTCAAAGAAATCTTGAGAAAGAACAAAGCTGGAAGCATCATATTCACTGATTTCAAACAATATTACAAGCTACAGTAATCAAAACAGTAAGATAATTCATAAAACAGACACTAATCAATGGAACAGAAGATAGAGGCCAAAATAAACCCACGCACATATGGTCAATTAATTCACAACAAATGAGCCAAGTATACACGATGGGCAAAGACAGTTTCTTCGATAAATGATATCACATGCAAAAGAATGAAACAAGACCGCTATCTTTTATTTTGTCTTTTGTCTTTTTAGGGCTGCACCTGTGGCATATGGAGGTTCCCAGGCTAGGGGTCTAATCAGAGCTGTAGCTGCGGGCCTACACCAGAGCCACAGCAACACAGGATCCAAGCCACATCTGTGACCTACACCACAGCTCACAGCAACACACCTGTTCTCATGGATGGTGATCAGATTCGTTTCCGCTGAGCCACGACAGGAACTCCAAGACCACAATCGTACACCGTACACAAAAATTAACTCAAAATGAACCAAGTATTTGAACATGAAACCTGAAATAAAACTCCTAGAAGAAAACATACGTGGTAAGTTCCTTGCTATCAGTCTTGACAATAATTTCTTTGGACTTGACACCAAAAGCAATGGCAATAAAAGCAAAAATAAACAAGTGGGGCTAAGACAAATTAAAAAGCTCCCATACAGCAAAGGACATCACTGAATGGGAGAAAATATTTGTAAATCATTTTTGATACAAAGTTAATATCTAAAACATATTAAGAAAGCATAAAACTCAACAGCAAAAAACAATTCTAAAAATATACACTTTTGGAGTTCCCGTCATGCCGCAGCAGAGACGAATCTGACTAGGAACGATGAGGTTGCAGGTTTGATCCCTGGCCTCGCTCAGTGCGTTGAGAATCCGGCGTTGCTGTGAGCTGTGGTGTAGGTTGTAGACGCGACTCAGATCTGGTGTTGCTGTGGCTATGGCGTAGGCTGGCGGCTACAGCTCCAATTGGACCGCTAGCCTGGGAGCCTCCATATGCCGCAGGTGTGGTCCTAAAAGAACAAAAGATAAAATATATACATATATATATGTGTGTGTGTGTATATATATATATATATATATATATATATATATATATACACACACATACACATTTCTGCAAAGAAGACATACAGATGCCAGCAGGTACATGAAAGGGTCCTCAACATCACTAATTATCAGGAAAATGTAAATCAAAGCCAGAGTTATCGCTTCACACTTGTTAGAATGGTTATTATCAAAAAAACAACAAATAACAAGTGGTGATGATGTGGAGAAAATAAACACTTGTGCACTGTTAGTGGGAATGTAAACTGGTACAACCATGATGGAAAACACTATGGAGCTTCCTCAAAAATATGAAAGAACTACCATATGATCTAGCAATTACAATTCTGAGTATTTATCCAAATTGAAAATACTAGGTCAAAGAGATTATCTGGACCCCCATGGTCACAGCAGCATTATTTACAATTGCCAAGATACGGAAGCAACCTAAACATCCATCAATGGATGAAAGAACAAAGAAAATATGGACTACATATACAACAGAAAATTATTCGGCCATGAAAAAAACCACAATCTTGCCATTTGCAACAAGATGGATGAACCTTGAGGGTATTATGCTAAGTGAAATAAGTCAGAGAAAAACAAATACAGAGGTCCTGTTGTAGCGCAGCAGAAATGAATCTGACTAGGAACCATGAGGTTGTGGGTTTGATCTCTGGTCTCGCTCAGCGGGTTGAGGATCTGGCACTGCCATGAGCTGTGGTGTAGGTCGCAAACCTCCATATGCTGTGGATATGACCCTAAAAAGCAAAAAAAAAAAAAAAACACACACAAAAAACACAATAAATACTATATGGACTCACTTAATATGTAGAATCTAAAAAAAAAAAAAAACAGACAAAAATGCTTAGGCATGCAGAAAAATGCTCATGGATGCAGAAAACAGGTGGTGGATTGGGAGGTGGTAAAAATATGTCAAGGGGTTAAAAAGTACAAATTTCCAGTTATAAAGTAAATAAGAATGGGGATGTAATATACAGCATAGTGACTATTGTTAATAACACTATTTTGTACATTTGAAAGTTGCTAGGAGAATAAGCTTTAAAAGTTCTCACTGCAAGAAAAAAATCTGTCAACTATGTATGGTGAAGGATGTTAACCAGATTTATTGTGGTAACATGTTGGAATGTTACATGTCAATTATATCAATAAAAATAAAATTTTTAAAAAGTTTTGGACATGTTATGGGATGCAGTGTCAATTATATCAATAAAAATAAATTTTTAAAAAAGTTTTGGACATGTTATGGCATGCAGAAGTTCCAACGCTAAGGATCAAACTCATGACTCAGCAGTGACACAAGACACAGCAGTAATGCGGTAGGGGCCCTCCCAGAACAAAGGGAAGGCAATGGGCACAAAATAAAAAATCAGCATCTGTGCGTGCACACGCAATTTTGTGGCAGTATGGCATAATCCGTATCTATGTGCAACTTTGTAGCATAGACCATCCAAACAGAATTTACAGAATGTGTGTGTTACCTCATAAGGGGGACAAAAGGAACAAAGTGTAAAAGAAAAAAGTAATGGAAGGTATATAAGACAGCGTCCCCGCTGTGTCTGGGGCTCAGGCTTTGAATAGGAATCCGCTGAGCCAGTGCCAGCACAAATAAATGCTGCTTCCTGACAAAAAGCTCTGGTGGCCTGTCTCTCTGTATGAGAATCCTACATTTCCTAGGGGTTTGCCCGGGATTCGGAGATGGTGATTTCACCTCCTTTGTCACCAGGATGCAACCTCTGGGATGCTGGGAGAGGTGACCTCGCCTGGCACCAATGCACCAACTGATCCATAGGGGACTAGCCTTCCCTGCATGTCAGGGTGAGGACCCTGGGAGCACAACAGAACCCAGTGAGGCCCAGGAACCAGCCAAGGGAGCCCCGCCCATCAGACTGGTAAGAACCCAGGTTCAATTTGGTAAGCCTACCCCTAAGAGGCAGAAGGGGAGCCCGATCACCTCCCAGAGTTGCCCAAGGAGTCTCATAGGAGATGAAACCTCAACTTTAAGGCGCTGGGTGGTGGGTTGGAGACATTGTATGAATGTGAGTGAATGAAAAGGACAATGGGAGGAGTTCCTGTCATGGCTCAGGGGAAACAAATCCGACTAGGAACCATGAGGTTGTGGGTTCGATCCCTGGCCTTGCTGAGTGGGTTAAGGATCTGGTGTTGCCATGAGCTGTGGTGTAGGTCGCAGACGCGACTCAGATCCTGCATTGCTATGGCGTAGGCTAGTGGCTACAGCTCCAATTAGACCCCTAGCCTGGGAACCTCCACATGCCATGGGTGAGGCCCTAAAAAATGACAAAAGGCAAAAGGCCAAAAAAAAAAAAAAGGCAACAGGAGAGTTCTGACTCAACTAGACGGGCCAAAGAGAGTATCGAGTCCTGATTTGCAGTTCTGTGCCAATCCTTATACAGCTTATGGTAGCCCTCTATGGAGAGGTCCTGATGTTGGGGTGTTTTATACAGTCCCACCAATGCTAAGAGGCACCTGAAATATCTCCCCTGGGAGAATGGCCAGAGATGGACAAAGCAACTGTTTACTGTTTCCCTTTCACTTCTTCTGAATGTTGTTTTTTTAGGGGGAGGAAATGGGTGGAAAACAGAGTAAACGTACCCTCTTAGAATGTGTGATAAAAAAAAAAATTTCAAGACGGGATATTCAGGAGATTACGGTATTAAGTTGACTCCCGGAAAACTCCTGACATTCTGTGAGATAGACTGGCCTTCATTAGGGTTGGGTTGGCACTCTGAGGGGTCACTAGATAAAGAACTAATTGTTAGCAAAGTGTTTAAGAGTCATCAAAGGGGGGAGACTGGATTAAGATGGCGGAATAGAAGGACTGGAGCTCAACTTCTCTCCCAAAAAACAACAAAACTACAACCAAATGCCGAGCAGCCTTCAACCAAATGGACTGCAAACTTTCAAAAAAGATATTCTACTCCAGAAGACAAAGCAGAGACCACATCAAGAGGTAGGAGGGGCGATTATGCAATAGAAGCAACCCCATACCTCCCGGGTGGGAAGCCCCACTGACTGGAAAGTAACTGCATCACAGAGACTCAGCTACAGGATTGAGAGTTCTGAGCCCCACGTTAAATCCCCATGCCTGGGGATCGGGCACAGGGAGAAAGAGCCCCAGGAGCATCTGGCATTGAAGGCCAGTGGGGCTTGTGTACAGGAGCTCCACAGGACTGGGGGAAACAGAGACCCCATTCTTGAAAGGCACACACAGACTTTCACATGCACTGGGTCCCAGGGCAAAGCAGTCTCCATAGGAATCCGGGTGGAAACTGACTGCAATTCTTGGAGGATCTCCTGGGAAAACAGGGGTGACTGTGCCTTGCTGTGGGGGAAGGGCATTGGAGGTGAAGCTCTCGGGGACATTCATCAGCCTGCATTTCCCTGGAGGTGGCCATTTCTGGGAAAATCTGGTCCCTCCCAGCAGCACTGAGAAGCCCCAGGCCAAACAATAATCCAGGTGGGATCACAGCCCCACCCATCAGGAAACAGGCTGCCTAAAGACCCCTCAGGCACACAGCCAGCCTCTAATCTCATCCAGAGACAAAGCCCCACCCATCAGAGGGATATGAATCAACCCCACCTACCAGTGAGCAGCCATCACTCCCTCCCATTGGGAAGCCTACAGCTAGCCCCCTCCATACCAACTTTAGCCACAGGGGAGGCAAACACCTAAACTAAGAGAGGCTACAACTCTATTGTTTACAAAAAGGTCACCACACCAAAAACCTATAAAAATGAAAAGACAGAAAACTCTAACTCAGATAAGGGAGAAAGAGAAAAGCCCAGAAAAACAGCTCAGTGATGAGGAGACTATCAGCCTCCCAGAAAGAGACTTCAGACTGTTGATGCTGAAGATGATGCAAGGCATTGGAAATAAAAGGGAGGCAAAGATTGATAATTTACAGGAAACACTGAGCAGAGAAATACAAGCTATAAAAATTAAACAAGAGGAGATGCAAAATACAATAACTGAAATAAAAAATTCATTAGAAGCAGCCAACAGTAGAATACAGGAGGCAGAAGAACGAATCAGCGAGGTGGAGGACAGATTAGCGGAAATCACTAATGCGGAAGAGAAAAGAGATAAAAGATTGAAAGCAAATGAGCTGAGTCTCAGAGAACTCTGGGATAATGTTAAACTCACCAACACCCGTATTATAGGGGTGCCAGAGGGAGAAGAGACAGAGAAGGGGACAGAAAAAATATTTGAAGAGATAATAGCCGAAAACTTCCCTAATATGGGAAAGGAACCACTCACTTAAATCCAGGAAGGGCAACGAGTACCATATAAAATAAACCCAAGGAGGAACACCCTGAGACATATATTAATCAAAATGACCAAAATTAAAGACAAAGAGAAAATTTTGAAAGCAGCGAGGGAAAAGAAACAAATGACATACAAGGGAACCCCAATAAGGTTATCAGCAGATTTTTCAGCTGAAACTCTGCAGGCCAGAAGGGAGTGGCATGATATACTTAATGTGATCAAAGGGAAAAACTTCCAACCAAGATTGCTTTACCCTGCAAGGCTCTCATTCAGATTTGAAGGAGAGATCAAAACCTTTACAGATAAGCAAAAGCTAAGAGAGTTCTGCAACACTAAACCAGCTTTACAACAAATCCTAAAGGAACTTCTCCAGACAGAAAAGGCCACAACCAGAAACAAAAACACCACAAATGACAAGGCTCACCAGGAAAGGCATATATACAGTAAAGATACTAAATCATCCATGCACAATTATTTTTCTCAAGTGCTCACGGAACATTCTCTAAGATTGATCACAGCCTGGGCTACAAATCAAGCCTTAGTAACTTTAAGAAAATTGAAATCATATCAAGCATCTTCTCTGACCACAATGCTACACAACTGGAAATCAACAAGAAAAAAATGGCAAAAAATACAAACACGTGGAGACTAAACAACACGCTACTAAACAACCAATGGATCACTGAAGAAATCAAAGAGGAAATTAAAAAATACCTAGAAGCAAATGACAACAAAGACACAACACTCCAAAACCTCTGGGATGCAGCAAAAGCAGTTCTAAGAGGAAAGTATATAGCAATACAAGGCTACCTCAGGAAACAAGAAAAAGCTCACATAAACAACCTAACTTTACATTCAAAGCAGCTAGAGAGGGAAGAAGCCAGGTCATGGAAACAACCTAAATGCCCAGCGACAGAGGAATGGATAGGGAAGATATGGTACATACACACAATGGAATATTACTCAGCCATTAAAAGGAACAACATAACAACATTTACAGCAACATGGATGGACCTAGAAATTATCGTGCAAAGTGAAATCAGTCAGACAATTAGACAGCCACACCCAGTGCTACCGCTTACATGTGGAAACTAAAGAGACACAGTGAACTTCTTTGAAGAACAGACAATGACTTACAGATTTTGGAAAACCGTGGCTTTTCAAATAAGACAATCTGGGGGGTGTGGGGATGCACTGTGGGTTTGGGATACAAAATCTATCACATTGATTTGTGATGATCTTTGTACACCTATAATTGAAATAAAATTTTTATAAGGAAAAAAAAAAAGAGTCATCACAGGGGACTCAGGGCACCCTGACCAATTCTTACTTACACTGATTGCTGGCAAGACATAGTCCTCTCTCGGCCACCCTGGCTGAAAGCCTGTCTAAAAACTGTACAGTTACGTTGGGTCGAATGATGGCCTTCTCAAAATGCTGACCAGAAGCCGAGAAGCCCATTTTATCTGGGGAACCAGAGGACGTTCCCCCACCTTATGCACTGTTGTACCCGCCACTGCCACCCACACTTCCAGCAGCCGGGGCCATGCTGGAGGCTGTTGCCTCCCCCTGAGAGCACTGCCCACCCTCCCCAACTCCCGCCCAACTCACCCATGATGTCACCAGTTGCCACCGCTCCCAAGCCTCCAGTGTTAATCTTGTGTACTCTGGCTGGAAGGTGACCAGAAATTCAGGCTAGTAGGGGCAGCCCCTCTCCACCACAGTACCAGGGGCCCTGCAGATGCCACTGAGAGAGACCAGAGGGACTCTTTATTTTGAGCAAGAAGGCCAAATTCAAGAGAGTCAGCGTGTTTCTGTGTAGCAACCCTTCACCACCACGGATCTCCTAAATTGGAAAAATCATACCTTCTCCTACACAGCTAAGCCTCAGGCAATGATTGATCTAATGCGATCCATCATCCAGACCCAGAAGCCCACCTGGACTGACTGCTGTCAGCTTCTTCTCCTGACTCTGTTTAACAATGAAAAACGGCACCAAATTACTTGGACATCTCTAAAATGGCTAGAGGAAAACGTCCTGGCGCAAACACGGGGTGCCCAAAACCATTTCCCCAGGGAGGACCCCCTCTGGGACCCTAATGTTGAAGGGGGACTTCGCAACTTACATGCTACCACAAGGCTCTCCTAAATGACATGAAACAAGGTGGGAGAAAGGCCCATGAGCATGAGCAAAACCTCAGAGGTACTCCAGGGGCCCGATGAGAGCCCAAGCCAATTCTATGAGAGGCTATGGGAGGCATTCCGCCTCTATACCCACTTTGACCCAGAAGCAGCTGAAAACCAGTGGATGGTCAATGCAGACTTCGTGAGCCAGACATAAGGGAACATCCAATGCAAGCTCCAGAAGTTAGAGGGCTCTGCAGGCATGAATGCTAGTCAGTTGCTGGAGATAGCAACCAAAGTTGCTATGACCAGGCGGCACTAAAAGCTGAAAACAAAAAAATGCAAAAAAAAAAGGCAAGTCTACTGGCTGCTACCTTGGTGAAGCAAACGGAAGGTGCCTCATAGGGCCGAGGCCGAGGCAGAGCCCAGAAAGGGGGGCAACGAGGAGAACCATCTCACCCAGGGCCAGAACTGGGACGGAACCAACGTGCCTTCTGTCGCCAAGAAGGCCACTGGAAAAATGAGTGCCCCCAATTGTCCAATGATTCCCAATAGGGCCCCAAGCAGAGAGGAAGAGGCCACATGGTCCAGGGCTGATATCAGCAGGCCCAGCAGCTACCTGGGGCCCCCGAAAATGATTCTGTAGGGCTGGCCACTACGGGAGACTATGAAGAGGATTAGGACCATCCGAGTTCTATTTTGCTAGGCCCCCAAGAGCCTATGGTCTGAGTGAATGTAGGGGCCCGGCCACTGATTTCATGGTAGATATTGCGGCAGAACACTCAGTATTAACTCAGCCTGTGGGCCACTCTCACAGAGGCAAGCCACCCTCGTAGGGGCCACAGGCAACCAAACAGAGCACCCCTTCCTGCTGCCTAGACACTGAACTATGGGGAGACATGGAGTCATTCACGAACTTCCATACATCCCCAACGGTCCTGGGGCTTTGATGGGTCGGGGGGACTTACTGAGAAAGCTACAGGCCCAGATAACTTTGAACTCCCATGACCAAACGGTCCGAGGGAAGCCAGGGGCAGGGCCCATCCAACAAGAGCAGTATTTCAACCCTTGTAACGCCCAGATGGGGATTCAAAGGCACCTACAAAGGCTCCAAAGTACGGAATGCTCCAGCCTTGCTACAAAGTTTCAAGGAAGAAAGTCCAAAGCCATTGAGAAAAAAGTCAAGTACCTTGGTTTTCACCTATCTCAGGGACAATGTTAACTCAGCCCAGAAAAAAAACAGGCTGTCTGCTCCCTCCTGGTCTTGATGACTCAGCGCCAGATCCCTGAGTTTCTAGGGGCCGCAGGTTTCTGTAGAATCTGGATGCCCAACTTCTCCATTTTGGCAAAGCTCCTTTACAAGGCCACAAAGAGGGGGAGACCGAGAACCTCTGTTGTGCGAACGAGTGCAACAAAAGGCCTTTAAAGAAATCAGACAAGCCCTCACCAATGCACCTGACCTGGGACTCCCAGGCATGGCCAAGCCCTTCTTCTTGTACATGCACGAGTGCACAGGGGTCGCAGTAGGGGTCTTAACTCAGATGCTGGAGTCATGACATCGTCCAGTGGCATACCTTTCCAAGCAACTTGGCTCTGTTGCCCAAGGATGGCCACCCTGCCTGTGGGCACTTGCAGCCACAGCTCTCTTAGTGTCAGAAGCTGACAAATTATGGGACAAGAATAAACAGTCTGGGAGTTCCAGTCATGGCTCAGCAGTTAACAAACCTGACTAGTATCCATCAGGACACGGGTTGGATCTCTGGCCTTGCTCAGTGGTTTTGCTGAGCTGTGGTGTAGGTCACAGTCGAGGCTCAGGTCCCACGTTGCCAGCCAGATCAGACTGGATTTAACAGACCAGCCCCTTGAAGACCCAGACGCTGAATATTACCGACGGTAGCAGCTTTGTAAAAGAGGGAGAACGTCTTGCTGGGTATTCCGTGGTGACCCTACCTTCCACCACTGAAGCAAAAGCTCTGCCAAAAGGGACTTCTGCGCAAAAGGCAGAGTTCATGGTGCTAACCCGAGCCCTCCAACTGGCAGCAGGAATACGTGTCAATGTACACACCGACTCCAAATATGCCTTCACCACCCTCCATGAACATGGGCTTTATATAAAGAAAAGGGGCTAATCAACTCAGGAGGAAAGGACATACAATATGGCAAAGAAATCCTTGTAACTCCTAGATGCAGTGCAGGCCCTTAGGAAGGTGTCAGTCATACACTGTTGGGAACATCAAGGGGGAAACACCACAGACGCTCAGGGAAACTGTAAAGCAGACGGAGAAGCAAAACTCGCAGCCTCCAAGGGAACAGCAGAACCAGCAGCTCTGACCGCCGCACTGTTCCCTAGTCCAATGGAGAATTGGACCCTAACTACTCACGACATGAAAACACCTGTTTTAAAACTGAAAATGGAAACTAGCTCCCAGAGGCACAGTGGAAATTTGAAGACAGCCAAATAGCAATTCCTGAGACCCTAGCCCCAGCCTTTGTCAAACATTTCCACCAGAAGACTCACATTAGCCGAATGGCTCTCGAGGCCACATTGGGCCAACCCTTCTACATCCCTCGGCTTTCCAGCACAGCTCAGGCAGCATGTGAACAATATGAAAGGCGTGCCCGAAATAACCCCTGTCAGGGACCTAGGGCCAGCCCTGGAATACAGAGTGTTGGAGGGGACCTGTTCGAAAATATAGTTGTGGACCTCACTGAGCTTCCCCGAGTCTGAGGCTGTAAATATCTGTTAGTCTTCGTGTGTACATTCTCGGGCTGGGTAGTGGCCTTCCCTACTTGCACAGAAAAGTCATGTGAAGTGGCCTGATTTCTCCTAAAGGAAATCATTTCCCGATTTGGGACACCAATCACCATTGGATCAGATAACAGATCAGCATTTGTGGCTGAGGTAGTGCGACTGGTGGCAAAGGGGTTGAAGATCACTTGGAAGTTACACACGGCTTATCGGCCCCAAAGCTCCAGGAAGGTGGAACGGATGAATCAGACTCTGAAACTGCAATTAAGTAAACTCTGCCAGGAGACTCACTTACATTGGGACCAGCTCTTGCCTATAGGTAGACCTGCTAAGAATTAGGTCCAGCCCCATTAAATGAACAGGGTTTTCCACTTACAAAATCCTCTATGGGCGCACCCCTCCTCTCATTAAGAGTATAAGGGGGGACTTCAAGGAATTAGGAAACCTCACCTTGAGGCAACAGATACAGGTGCTAGGTTCCACCCTGGCTGCCCTCCATCGGTGGGTTAGGGAACAGTTACCTGTAAGCCTAACCACAGACTCCCACCCTTTCAAACCAGGGAATGCTGTATGTGTAAAATGATGGAATGTCCAGTCATTAAAACCTCTTTGGAGAGGCCCATTTACTGTCATTTTATACACCCCTACCGCAGTAAAGGTGGCAGAAGTGGCTCCTTGGATTCACCACAGCACAGTAAAACTGGTTTCCCAAGGCTGGGAATACATTTCTGATCCATCAACACCACGTAAGCTGACCATCCAGAGGAAACAGACTGTGACCCCAGAGACCCTCGAGGACTACAGCCCTGCTTTAGTCACTCTGGAAGCTGACTAATCTAGGCACGGCAGAAGCTTGAGGAACTGGCAGCCCGACAGGATAAACACTGTTTTAGTTTCCCATTTCAGTTTTCATACCATGATGCACTGCCACTCCTTCACCTGTTATTGTGATCCTTGCCCTGATCTCTGCCACAGGGTTGGCAGAGACTGCTCTGGCCCACTGAAGACATGACACAAGGCCTGGGACAAGGTCGACGCAGACATCGAATAGCAGGCCCCAGGTGACTATACTGGATATGTGGGAGAACAGCTTATACTGTACTTCCCCCAAACTGCTCAGGATCGGGTCGATCTGCCCATCTTTATTCCTGCTCCCACCTGCCAGAGGGGAACATTTGGGAGTCCAAGTGTATGAGGACTGGGAGACCCAGAGAAAACAGCGTGCCCTACACACTGGCAACTGAAAAGATGACAAATGGCCCCCTGAGCATATGTCCATTACTGTGGTCCAGCCTCCTGGGCAGAGGATGGGTCTTATGGATAGTGTCCTCCCATCTATATGTTAAACTGGCATCGTCAGGTTACAGGTGGTTGTTAAAAAATTTGGGGGGGTGGTTTTCAACTTTCCGGGGATTCAAAACCCTCACAGGTATTGTTTTTAATCTGGGGGGCTTGCCTGATCCTACCCTGTCTAGCCCCCCAGTTATGAGGTCTGTCTCCAGCCTCACTGAGGTCATGGTCAAAGAAAAACAGCACACATGTGATGATGCTATGGAAATATAAACCCCTAAACCAAGATGACGCCCTTTGACCCCAAAGGGGAGTCCGAGCATCAAAGGGGGAATGTGGTAGGGGCTCTCCCAGAACATAGGGAAGACAACGTGCACAGAATAAAAAATCAGCATCTGTGCATGCATGTGTAACTTCTTGGCAGTATGACAATCTATATCCATGTGCAACTTTGCAGCATAGACCATCCAACCAGAATTTACAAAATTTATGTTACCTTATAAGGTAGACAAAGGGACCAAAGTATAAAAGAAAAAAATAAAGGAAGATATATAAGACAGTGGCCCACTGCATTCAAGGCTCAGCCTTTGATTAAGAATCCACTGAGCCAGTGCCAGCATAAATAAATGCTGCTTCCTGGCAAAAAGCCTTGGTGTCCTGTCTCCCTGCACAAGAATCCTACAACATTTCCAATGCTGGATCCCTAACCAGCTGTGCTACCAGGGAACTCCCAAATAATTTTTTTTTTAAAAAGGATGAAATACTAATACATGCCACATAGTGGGTGAAACTTGAAATTGTGCTAAGTAAAAGTAATCATATTTAAAAGGTTACATATTTATGATTCTATTTAAGTCAAATAACCAGAATAGGTAAATCCATAAACAGCTGATCTGTGACTGCCACAGGCCAGGGGCAGGAGGGAATAGGGAATGAATGCTAAATGAATGTATTAGGGTTTTCTAGATAAACAGTACCAATTATATGTGTGTGTGTGTGGGTGGTCTTTATTTTAAGGTATTGCCTGACATCATTGTGAGGGTGTTTGCTGCAAGTTAAAAATGTACAAAGAAGGGAGTCAGCAGGCTGAAATTTCAATAGGGGTTGATGATGCAGTTTTGAGTTCCAAAGGCTGGAAACTGAGGCTCAATTTTCATACTGCAGTCTGAAAGCTGAATTCTTCCTTGGGGAACCTCAGTTTTTTATCTTAAGGTCTTCACCTAATTAGATGAGACCCACCCACATTATGAAGAATAATCTACTTTAAAGTCTACTGATTTAAACATTAATAACATCTTCATAACAACATCTAGATTTGTGTGTGATCAAACAACTCAGCACCACAACCTACCCAAGCTCATACATAAAATAATCACAATGGGAACCAGCAGTGATAGCCAATCAGCAGTGTCTACCAGAGGCATCATTACTTCCTCATCTTTATAGAGATGGAAGAACTTTAAACTGATCCTGAACAAGCACTATAATCTTGAAAGCTAAGGTAGCTGTAGCTTTGGTTTTGTTCTGTATAAAAAGAAACTCAGTTTTTCTAATATTTTTTCATGTGAAAGTCATGTAACATAAAACTCTTTAAAGTGTACAACTCAGAGACATTTAGTACATCCAAAATATTGTGTAACCACCACATCTATCAACATTCAAAGCATCTTCATCATCACAAAAGAGAACTCCACACCCATTGTGATGGTTAATTTTATGAATCAACTTGGGTTGAGAGATGGCAGAGAGAAAATTAGGTTACTGACACAGCCGAACTAGTAACTCCCCCCCTCCCTCCAGACCACTTCCATATGAGAAAAATAAATCCTTAGATGCTTAAGCTGTATCAGATTTTCTGTTATCTGTGACTAAAGGAATTCCGTAGGATACAATGCATGAAATAACAGCAAATCCATAAAAGGAAGAAATTTAAAGGGGGAAAATAATTTGAATACAATTAGACAAAGAAATAAATTAGATATGTATGTCTAATTTCTTTCTTATATATATAATATACATATATTATTTCTTATATATAACACATATACACACAATATTATTTCTTACATATATATATATTTAGGGCCACACCTGTGGCTTATGAAATTTCCCAGGCTTGGGATAGAATTTGGAGCTGCAGCTGCTGGCCTATACCACAGCCACAGCAATGCAGGTTCAAAGCCTCATCTGTGACCTACACCACAGCTCAGGGTAACACTGGATTCTTAACTCATTTAGCGAGACCAGGGATCAAACCCACATCTTCATGGATACTAGCCAAGTTCATTACCACTGAGCCACAATGGGAACTCCATAAATTTATTACTTTTGAAGGTGGTATTCTTGGAGAACACAGGAGAATCAACTAAAAAAACTGTAACAGTAATTTAACAGCATAGTGAGCATAAAATAAATGTAAAGAAAACTTTCATTTATACCAAAAATAAACAAGATAAATAGGGGAAAAGTTGGTCTAGTGGATCCTCGAACAAGGTAGGGGTTGTGGTTATGACCAACCCCACACAAACACAGTTGAAAATCCAATATAACTTTATAGTTAGGTCTCTGTATCAGCAGTTCCACAGCCACAGATTCTACCAATCATTATGTAGTACTGTAGCATTTATTGAAAAAAAAAAAAATATATATATATATGTATATATGTATATATAAGTGGGCCCATGCTGTGCAAACCTGTGTTGGTCAAGGGTTCACTGTGTTTACAACTACAACAGAAGAGAAAATATCTAGGAATGAACTTTATAGTTAAGATCTACATGAACAAAACGTTAAAACACTACTGATTTCGAACTAAGAGTTAAGTAAAAGAAAACAGGTCATGTTCTTGGATTAGACGTAACACCATAAAGAGATGATTCTCTCTAAGATAATATATAAATGAGATATGATCCCTATAAAAATTCCAAGTTTTCTTTAATAGCCAGACTGATCCTAAAGTTCATGTGATATTGGGGCACAAACTTTAACCTAAACAAATATAAAAATATATGAATTATTTCAAAAATCTTCTCTGGCCAGAATGACATGAAACTAGAAATGAACCACAAGAAAAGAAATGAGAAAAAACTACTACATGTAGACTAAACAACAAGCTATTAAAAAAACCAAAAGGGTGAATGAGGAAATCAAAAGAAAGTTTAAAAATACCTTGAGACAGAGAGATTGGATTAAGATGGCGGAATAAAAGGACTGGAGCTCAACTTCTCTCCCAAAAAACAGCAAAAATACAGCCAAATGCCGAGCAACCTTCAACCAAATGGACTGTAAACTTCCAAAAAAGATACTCTGCTCCAGAAGACACAGCGGAGACCACATCAAGAGGTAGGAGGGGCGATTACGCGATAGAAGCAACCCCATACCTCCCGGGTGGGAAGCCCCACAGA
>PVHT020003428.1:3224487-3408914 GCA_004024745.2 Catagonus wagneri
CAGAAGAGTGGATAGGGAAGATATGGTACATACACACAATGGAATGTTACTCAGCCATTAAAAGGAACGAATTACCAACATTTATAGCAATATGGATGGACTTAGAAATTATCATGCAAAGTGAAACCAGTCAGACAATTAGACAGCAACACCCAATGATACCGCTTACATGTGGAAACTAAAAGACACAATGAACCTTTTACAGAACAGACAATGACTCACAGACTTTGGAAAACCTTGGTTTTTCAAATAAGACAATCTGGGGGGTTGGGGGGATGCACTGGGGGTTTGGGATACAAAATCTGTAAAATTGACTTGTGATGATTTATGCACACCTATAATTGAAATAAAATTCATTGAGAAAAAAAAAAATACCTTGAGACAAACAATGAAAACACAACCAAACAAACTATGGGATACCACGAAAGCAGTTCATAGAGGGCAGTTCATATTAATACTGGCTTTCCTCAAAAAACAAGAAAAATCTCAAATCAAAAACCTAAGCAGAAAAAGAACAAAACCTAAAGTCAGCAAAAGGAAGGAAATCATAAAGATCAGAGAGGAAATCAATAAAATAGAGATTCAGACAGACTGGATTAAGATGGTGGAACAGAAGGCCTGGAGAACAACATCTCTCTTAAAAACAACAAAATTACAACCAAATGCCAAGCAACCTTCAACCAAATGCACTGGAAACTTTCAAAAAGATATTCTACTCTAGAAGACAAAGAGATCACATCAAGAGGTAGGAGGGGCAATTACATGATAAAAGCTACCCCCTACCTCCCAGGTGCGAAGCCCCACAGACTGGAAAGTAACTGTATCACACACAAAGACTCACCTGCAGGACTGAGAGTTCTGAGACCCTCCTCAAATACCCATGCCTGGGGATCTGGCACTGGGAGAAAGAGCACCCAGAGAATCTGGCATTGAAGGCCAGTGGGGCTTGTGTGCAGGAGCTCCACAGGACTCAAGGGAAATGGAGAACCCATTCTTGAAAGGTGCACACAGACTTTCACATGCACTGAGTCCCAGGGCAAAGCAAAGTCTCCATACGAATCTGGGTCAAACCTGACTGCAATTCTTGGAGGATCTCCCGGGAAAACAGGGGTGACTATGGCTTGTTGTGGGGGAAGGGCATTGGAGGCAAAGCTCTTAGGAACATTCATCAGCCTGCATTTCTCTGGAGGTGGCCATTTCTGGGAAAATGTGGTCCCTCCCATCAGCACTGAGAAGCCCCAGGCCAAACAATAATCCAGGTGGGATCACAGCCCCTCCCATCAGGAAACAGGCTGCCTAAAGACCCCTCAGGCTCACAGACACTTCAAACCCAGAGACAAAGCCACAACCACCAGAGGGATAGGAATCAGCCCCACCTACCAGTGGGCAGGCACCAGTCTCTCTCATCAGAAAGGCTACAGCAAGCGCCCCCATACCAACTTCATCCACAGGGGAGGCAAACACCAGAAGTGAGAGAGGCTACAACTCTATTTTCTGCAAAAAGGTCATGACCTTTTTGCAGACAATAAACCTATAAAAATGAAAAGACAGAAAACTATAACTTACATAAGGAAGGAAAAACCCCAGAAAAACAGTTCAGTGATGAGATTATCAAGCCTCCCGGAAAAAGACTGCAGACTGTTGATGCTAAACATGATGCAAGACACTAGAAATAAACTGGAGGCAAAGATTGATAATTTACAGGAAACACTGAGAAAAGAAATACAAGATACAGTGTTCCCGTGGCTCAGTGGTTAAAAAATCTGACTAGGAACCATGAAGTTGCAGGTTCGATCCCTGGCCTTGCTCAGGATCCAGCGTTGCCACGGGCTGTGGGGTAGGTTGCAGACACAGCTTGGATTCCTCATTGCTGTGGCGCAGGCCAGCAGCTACAGCTCTGATTAGAGCCCTAGCCTGGGAACCTCCATATGCCACGAGTGCAGCCCTAGAAAAGGCAAAAAGCCAAAAAAAAAAAAAAAAAGAAATACAAGATATAAAAATTAAGCAAGAAGAGATGCAAAGGAGTTCCCATGGTGGTGCAGTGGAAACGAATCCAACTAGGAACCATGAGGTCGCAGGTTCACTCAGTGGGTTAAGGATCCGGCGTTGCCGTGAGCTGTGGTGTAGGTCATAGGCATGGCTCAGACCCCGCATTGCTGTGGCTGTGGTGCAGACCGGCAGCTGTAGCTCCAATTAGACCCCTAGCTTGGGAACCTCCGCATGCCATGAGTGTGGCCCTAAAAATGACAAAGGACAAAATAAATAAATAAATAAATAAATAAATAAATAAATAAGTAAGTAAATAAATCAAAGAAGGGATGTGAAATACAATAACCGAAATAAAAAATAAATCAGAAGCAGCCAACAGTAGAATACAGGAGGAAGAAGAACAAATTAGCGAGGTGGAGGACAGATTAGTGGAAATCACTAATGCAGATCAGGACAGAGATAAAAGATTGAAAGGAAATGAGGAGAGTCTCAGAGAACTCTGGGATAATGTTAAATGTACCAACATCCATATTGTAGGGGTGCCAGAGGGAGAAGACAAAGAGAAGGGTACAGAAAAAATATTCAAAGAGACAATAGCCAAAAACTTCCCTAATATGGGAAAGGAACCACTCACTCAAATCCAGGAAGCAAAACAAGTACTGCACAAAATAAACCCAAGGAGGAACACCCCGAGACACATATTAATCAAAATGACCAAAATTAAAGACAAAGAGGAAATTTTGAAAACAGCTAGGGAAAAGAAACAAACGACATACAAGGTTTTCAGCAGATTTTTCAGCTGAAACTCTGCAGGCCAGAAGGGAGTGGCATGATATACTTAATGTGATCAAAGGGAAAAACTTCCAACCAAGATTACTTTACCCAGAAAAGCTCTCATTCAGATTGGAAGGAGAGATCAAAACCTTTACAGATAAGCAAAAGCTAAGACATTTCTGCAACACTAAACCAGCTTTACAACAAATATCAAAGGAACTTCTCTAGGCAGAAAAGAAAAGGCCACAACCAGAAACAAAACACCACAAATGACAAGGCTCACCAGTAAAGGCATACATACAGTAAAGATACAAAATCATTCATGCACAATTATGTTGCCAAAATCAGAAATCGTAAGAAGGGAACACAAATGCAGGGCACTGGAGACGCACGTGCAGTTAAGAAACCAACAACTTAAAACAATCTGATTTATATATAGACTCCTATATCAAAACTTCAGGGTAACTGCAAACCAAAAAGCTACAATTACTACACAAACAAATAAAAATCAACTCAAATACAACATTAAAGATAGTCATCAAACCAAAAGAGGAGACAACATGAGAAAAAGGGAAGAAAAAACAGCAACAAAAATCCAAAACAGTTAATAAAATGGCAATAAGAACATATTTATCAATAATTACCTTAAATGTTAATGGACTAAATGCCCCAACCAAAAGACACAGACTACCTGAATGGATACAAAAACAAGACCCATACATATGCTATCTTCAAGAAAACCACTTCACTTCTAGGGACACACACAAATTGAAAACTAAGAGGATAGAAAAAAAAATTTCATGCAAACGGAAATCAGAAGAAAGCCGAAGTACTCGTAACAGACAAAATAGACTTTAAAATGAAGAACATTTTAAGAGACAAGGAAGGGCACTACAAATCGTCAAAGGATCGATCCAAGAAGAAGATATAATAATTTTAAATATCTTTGCACCCAACATCGGATCACCACAATATATAAGGCAACTGCTAACAACCTTAAAAGGAGAAATCAACAGTAACACCATCATAGTGGGGGATTTTAACACCCCACGTACAGCAATGGAAAGATCATCCAGGCAGAAAATCAATAAGGAAACACAGGCCCTGAATGAAGCATTAGATCAGATGGAGTTAATAGATATTTATAGGGCATTCCATCCAAAAGCAACAGAATACACATTTTTCTCAAGTGCACACGGAACATCCTCTAAGACTGATCACATCCTGGGCTACAAATCAAGCCTCGGTAACTTTAAGAAAATTGAAACCATATCAAGCATCTTTTCTGACCACAATGCTATAGGACTGGAAATCAACAAGAAAAAAACGGCAAAAAATACAAACATGTGGAGACTAAACAACACGCTACTAAACAACCAATGGATCACTGAAGAAATCAAGAGGAAATTTAAAAATACCTGAAGCGAATGACAACAAAGACACGACACTCCAAAACTTCTGGGATGCAGCAAAAGCAGTTCTAAGAGTAAAGTTTATAGCAATACAAGCCTACCTCAGGAAACAAGAAAAAGCTCAAATACACAACCTAACTTTACATCTAAAGCAGCTAGAGAGGGAAGAACTGACAAGACCTAAAGTTAGTAGAAGAAAAGAAATCATAAGGATCAGAGCAGAAATCAACGAAATAGAAACAAAGAAAACCATAGAAAAGATCAATGAAACTAAAAGCTGGTTCTTTGAAAAGATCAACAAAATTGATAAACCAGACTTATCAAGAAGAAAGGAGAGAGGACACAAATCAATAAAATTAGAAATGAAAAAGGAGAAGTAACAACAGACTTCACAGAAATACAAACGATCATAAGAGACGACTATATGCAACTATATGGCAATAAAATGGAAAACCTAGGAGAAATGGTCACATTGTTAGAAATGTACAATCTTCCAAGACTAAACTAAGATGAAATAGAAAAGATGAATAGACCAATCACAAGTTCTGAAATTGAAACTATGATTAAAAAACTTCCAACAAACAAAAGTCCAGGACCAGATGGCTTCACATGTGAATTCTATCAAATATTTAGAGAAGAGCTAACACCTATCCACCTGAAACTCTTCCAAAAAATTGCAGAGGAAGGGACACTCCCAAACTCATTCTATGAGGCAGCCATCACCCTGATACCAAAAACAGACAAAGATACCACAAAAAAAGAAAATTACAGGCCCATTTCACTGATGAACATAGATGCAAAAATCCTCGACAAAATACTAGCCAACCAAATCCAGCAATACATTAAAAGGATTGTACATCACGATCAAGTGGGATTTATCCCAGGGATGCAAGGATTCTTCAATATCCCCAAATCAATCAGTGTGATACACCATGTTAACAAACTGAAGAATAAAAACCATATGATCCTCTCCATAGATGCAGAAAAAGCCTTGACAAAATCCAACACCCATTTCTGATAAAAACCCTTCAGAAAGTGGGCATGGGGGGACCTATCTCAACATAATCAAGGCCATCTATGACAAACCCAGAGCTCACATCATTCTCAATGGTGAAAAGCTGAAAGAATTCCCACTGAGATCAGGAACAAGACAAGGATGTTCACTCTCGCCACTACTATTCAACATAGTTTTGGAAGTCCTAGCCACAGCAATCAGAGAAGTAAAAATAAAAGGAATCCAAATTGGAAAGGAAGAAGTAAAACTATTACTATTTGCAGTTGACATGATACTATACCTAGAGAATCCTAAAGACTACCAGAAAACTGTTACAGCTCATCAATGAATTTGGCAAAGTCACAGGATACAAAATTAATACACAGAAATCAACTGCATTTCTATATACCAACAATGAAAGATCAGAAAGAGAAATTAGAGAAGCAATCCCATTTACCATCGCATCAAAAAGAATCAAATACTTAGGAATAAAACTACCTAAAGAGACAAAAGACCTGTACTCTGAAAACTGTAAGATGCTGATGAAAGAAATCAAGGATGACATGAACAGATGGAAAGACATACCATGCTCTTGGATTGGAAGAGTCAATATTATCAAAATGACTATACTACCCAATGCAACCTATACATTCAATGCAATCCCTAACAAATTACCAAGGACATTTTTCACAGAATTAGAACAAAATAGTTTAAAGTTTGTTTGGAAACACAAAAAACCCAGAATAGCCAAAGACATCCTGAAAAAGAAAAATAGGAATCAGGCTCCCGGATTTCAGGCTCTACTACAAAGCTACAGTCATCAAAACCGTATGGTACTGGCACAAAGACAGAAATATAGATCAGTGGATCAGGATAGAAAGCCCAGAATTAAACCCAGGAATCTATAGTCAACTAATCTATGACAAAGGAGGCAAGAATATACATTGGACAAAAGACAGCCTCTTCAATAAGTGGTGCTGGGAAAACTGGACAGCTACACATAAAAAAATGAAACTAGAACACTTCCTAACACCATGCACAAAAATAAACTCAAAATGGATTAAAGATCTAGATATAAGACCAGATACTATCAAACTCTTTAGAGGAAAACATAGGCCAAACACTCTCTGACATAAATGATAGCAACATCTTCTCCAATCCATGTGTCAGAGTAAGGACAATAAAAAGAGAAATAAACAAATGCGACTTAATTAAACTTCAAAGTTTCTGCACAGCTAAGGAAACCCTAAACAAAACGAAAAGACAACCCACAGCATGGGAGAAAATATTTGCAAATGAATCAACTGACAAGGGATTCATCTCCAAAATTTACAAACACCTCCTACAGCTCAATACCACACAACCAACCCCATCAAAAAATGGGCAGAGGATCTAGGCAGACAATTCTCCAAAGAAGACATGCAGATGGCAAATAAACACATGAAAAGATGTTCAACATCGCTCCTCATTAGAGAAATGCAAATCAAAACCACCATGAGGTACCATCTTACACCGGCCAGAATGGCCATCATCAAAAAGTCTACAAACAATAAGTGCCGGAGAGAGTGTGGAGAAAAAGGATCCCTATTACACTGTTGGTGGGAATGCAAATTGGTGCAACCACTGTGGAAAACGGTATGGAGATTCCTCAGAAAACTCAAAATAGTATTACCATTTGATCCAGCAATCCCACTCCTGGGCATCTATCCAGAGGAAACCATGACTCGAAAAGACACATGTACTCCAGTGTTCATCGCAGCACTCTATACAATAGCCAGGTCATGGAAACAACCTAAATGACCATCGACAGAGGAGTGGATAGGGAAGATATGGTACATACACACAATGGAATATTACTCAGCCATTAAAAGGAACGAATTACCAACATTTATAGCAACATGGATGGACCTAGAAATTATCATGCAAAGTGAAACCAGTCAGACATTTAGACAGCAACATCCAATACTACCACTTACATGTGGAAACTAAAAAAAGGACAGAATGAACTTCTTTGCAGAACAATGACTCACAGACTTTGGAAAACCTATGGTTTCCAAATGAGACAATCTGGGGCATGTGGTGTTGCACAGAGGGTTTGGGATGGAAATTTTATCAAATTGAGTTGTGATGATTTTTGTGCACCTATAATTGTAATAAAATTCATTAAGTAATGGGAAAAAAAGACATTATCATACTAAATCAGAGAAAGTCAAATTTCATATGATATCACTTATATATAGAGTCTAATAAAAATGATACAAAGGAACTTATTCATAAAAGAGAAACAGATCCACAGATTTCAAAACAAAACTTATGGTTACCACAGGCGGCAGAGGGAGGAATTAGGAGGATGGGAATAACATATACACAATATTGTATAAAGTAGATAATTAACCAGAATCTACTGTATAGCACAGGGAAATCTACTCAAAAGTTTGTAATAACCTATATGGGGAAAAGAACTGATATATACAGTGTACGTATAACCGATTCACTTTGCTGTACATCTGAAACTAATACATTGTAAGTCAACTATACTCCAGTTAAAAACAAAAATTAGTGTTACCCCCCCAAAAAAATTTGGCCTCAGAACTGGAATCAAATACAGCTATTTACAATAAATACAAGAGAAAGGGAAATTCTAACATGAAGAGAAATCCAAACTTCCCGACCAAGTATGGTGGTTAAAAACCCAGGGTGCTCCTGCCAAATTCAGAATATAGGTTACTCACTCCAGATAACCTTATTATGATATCTAGGTGGAGAGACTGTCAATGTTCCTTTGGCCCCTTATTAAACCACAGTAGTCATTCTCAAGGTATTGCCACAAGTCCAAGAACGTTTCTGTTTCTTTCCACCAGGGGATTCAAGATATTGGATCTGTACTGTGAAGCCAACGTGAGAGAGTTCCAAAGCCTAGCATTTCTCATAAGGAATCAATTCTCCCAAGTGTTAAGAATCAGCCTTCAGATTAGAGGTCAGTTTGCCCAATGAGAATCATCTTGCAGGTTCATTACAAAACGGGTGCCAAGCCAAGCTTCTTAATGAACAAGCCAGCCTATGGAGTCCTATACGAGGTTTCTGGTTGCCATCCACCTGGGGACTTTTACCTACCTTCAGATTCCTCATTTAAATTTTGTGTGACCAACATAAAAGTGCATCACTAATGAAGAGTTTAACAGAGGTAACACTAAGGACTATTTCTAAAGGTACACTTATGGTTCAACTTTTTGGGAAACTTGCATCAGGATTTCATCATTTCCAATATCTTGAGTAAAGCCAGAAGACCTCTTTTCAATTTATTGCATTTGTCTTAAGACTGGGCTATTTCTTAGGATTTTGTGGCTTGGGGTGAAAATACTTTCATGACCGGCTCCAACAACAAAAACAAAATACACACACACAACCATAAATCAAGAAATCAGCTGGGCCTCTGAGATCCTCAACTCCTGCTAAACTGATACCAGTACCGCTCTTCAAAATAAACCTGGGGGAGTTCTCCCTCACGGCTTTCAGAGAACACAATTCCCTCTGTTTTGAAAGCTTCCCCCGCTCCTTCTCCATTGGACTCTACGACTTTCAAAGCTACCTCAAATCCCACATCATATCCACGTCAATTTCAAGAAACTAGCCCAGGCTGATACAAATTGTGCCATTTAGAAAGCAAGGACTAGTTAAAGAGCATACACCCTGCAAGGGTGTTGGGGTGGATCCTGAGAGCAAAAGAGGTCAGGGAGGGTTGCCAGCTGGAGAACGATAGTTCATGTTTCCAACTGTTCGCCCTGGCCGGAGTATGTAGGTTAGATTGGAGAACTAAGGAGGATCCAGAAGACAGGAGGTAGGATACAACAGCTGAGCCCTAACCAACTCTGGGGTCAGGGCACAAATCCTCACGCAACGGAAAATCAGATTATATAACTGACCATCTGTGGAATCAACCAACCGCAGATCCTGTAATACTGCACTACGTATTTATTGGGGAAAAAAATCCGCGCGTCTGTTCAAACTTGTGTTGTTCAAGGGTCAGCTGTGTTTACACTGTACTAAAAGATAAGGACCGGTGTTGAGGCTGGAAAGTTTGAGAGTTTTGAAGGAGGGCCATCAGAGCTCCTATTTAACAGCGTGAAGCAAGAGATGGGTCAGTTCTTGAGAGTAGGGGCACTGGAAAAGATCTGCAGAGTCTGAGGTACTTTGAAAATTGGGTAGAATTCATTAGGGGTGGGGGATGGGTCCAGCCCACCAGCATCCCTCAGCAGTTTGAAGGCCTGAAGATTTGATTTAAGCAGGATCATGGAACAAAATAACAATGACTAACGAACAATATTATTTACATCCGAATTCAAAAGACTGACTAGATGCCAAGGCATTTCTCTATCTCACTATCTCACACTAGGCATTAATCTCCAAAGGCAGCCTTTCCAAAGGATTATCATCACTTTACAGTTGCAAAACCTGTGGCTCAGGGAGATTAAGGAACCCAAGCAGAGTTACTGAGGCAGAAAGAGCCCTGTGTCCTAGGATATCTGGCTTCAGAGCCCCATTATTCACCCTCCTTAAAGAAAAGCAGGACTTTAGCGTCATGCATTTTAGTTTTTCAGGGTGAGATTAAAGACAAAGCTAGCGGTTTACATGAAAGAGCTTTACGAGCAAACTTAAGTGCTTAAATTTAACTCTACAAGCAAAAAGAGTTATGTTTTCAGTTTTCTAAGTTAACAGTTTCACTGTCATGATAATTCCCACTTTTTGTTTGCAGTTTCAAACCGACTTTAAACATTACTGAGGGTTTTGTTTTTGTTTCTGACTGCTTAACCGCTTCGCTAACTAGGCAAACACTAAAGTGCTTCCCCTCCCCGCCCCCGTTCCCGGCCCTGGGATGGGGAAAAGTGTCCTGGAAACGCTTATAGTGATTTTTTGCCTCTTCTCTCTTCGAAACTGTTTTGAGGAGCAAATAACTTTAGAGCTTAAGAAAGCGCTAAAGACACCTGAGCGCTTTCTCCGAGAGCGCACGGAAAGCCGGCTTCAGACCACAGACGTGAGATCCAACCTCCGCTACTCACAGGGAAGGTGCCGCGCAGAACCTGAAACCGGAAAGGCAAAACCACGTGGAAACGCAAATGTGCCTGGAGATAACACGGCGGCACAGGCCTTGCAAGTCTTGAGCCCAAGCCGGCGGCCCGGTACGGTGGCCCGCGGGGGCCATAACAGGCTTAGGACCGCGATTCGCTTCTGGCTCCGGGTGGAGAGAAGGAGGCTTCCACCCACAGACTAGAACGACCCTGATGGGAGGGGGCGGCGGAACATAGAGGACCCTAAGAAGAGGGTGCCTCCAGCTGGCCAGAGTCGGAGGAGGAGAGAAGAACAATACCATTCACTGGATTTATCCATTTATTCATTCATCCACTATGAGAACCGACAAACTTCGGTGCAAATATGTTCTTGGAAGTGACGCTTTCCGCGATGCTATAAGGAAAGTTCTGCTTCCGGAAAAAGGTGGGACTAAACTGTCAGCCCAAGAGATATTAGCAAACTCTTTCTAAGTATAAGCTCTGTGCTGAGTGCCTTGGAAGGATGCCAGCATGGCATTTTACCTACAATCCGGAAGTGCTGTGTGCGGGCCAGGGACCAGACACAGGGAGCAGGGGCAAGTTCAGTGCGGGCTGTGGGTAGATGAGGAGCCAACCCACCTTCCTAGGAAAAAGGCTGACTGCTTTGTTTTTATTACTGGGGGTAGAGACTGCAGGTCGCGGGCAGAGGGGCTGGTCTGCAGTAGCCCTGGAGCTGTGCTCCCTTCTCTGCCATTTCATGTGGTCCTCACTGGTATTAGGAGAGTTTGTCCTTCCTTTGGGCAAAGAACAGTAAAGATTTCTGCCTTCTGGCTTCAGTGTGGGTCAGAGACAGCTCAACTACTTCACAGAAATGAAAATACCTGGAGAACTGTTTGAAACCAACAAACAAAATAATCGTAATAGTATACATTCCGCTATGTGAGAGACTGCATCAAACATTGTCTATGACACCTCTCAGGGTGTTTTAACCGCCTCCCATAGGCCATTCAGCTCTTCTTTTAAGCCAGCTGCTTCTGGGTAATGGCGAATTTATCAGTCACTACTGTCCTGATAAAGCTGTGTAACAAAGTGCTCCAAAACTCAGAGGCAACACAACATTCATTTATTCTCACTGGTGTATCTAGGAGTCAGCTGATATGGACCAAGATCAGGTGGGCTTGGCTCCAAGCTGTAGAATGGGTCCAGGTCACACTTCTATCCCCTTCCTTGGACCAGTGGGCTCTTCTCATGATAATGGCAGGGGCAAGAAAACACACTCGATTGTACACAGTTTAAACCTTCGCTTTTGTCAGCTTAAAAAGTATGGATGACTTACAAGTGAAAGTTGTTTTATTGGAGGCAAAATGAAGCCTATAGCCAAGGAGGCAGCATTTCAGATAGCTCTGAAATTCCGCTCCAAAGAAGTAGGAAGGAATGTCAGTACGCATGTGATTTTGGAGGAAGGTAGGTACGTGCAACCACACACATATTTTACATAAGTTAGCTGCTAGCCTTGTGAAGGTTACTGCTAGTCGCGAGACACAGACGTCACCATGAAGGATTTTAGTGCTTTTCTAGCTATGAGGAGATGTAAGAATTGGGCTCATAAAATCCTCTCCTGAAAATATCTAACTGTCTGAAGACCTGTTCTGCCAGTTTTCCCAGAGCACAGAATGCCTCCCTCTTGATCTCCACCCTGGACTCTTTCGGGCATGTTGAGGGTTGGCAGCCTGCTGTGACTCAGGATTCAATCTGTGTAGAAGCAGGTGGCAAGTACCAATCTCCAGTTCACACTTGCATCACATCTGCCCATCTCCCATGATCAGAGAAAATCCACATGGCCAAGTCCAACATGAATTAAGTCGGGAAGTATATTTTTCCCCACAAAGGAAAAGGGCACACATTTGAATATTTTAAACAATAATCTATTTTGACGCAAAACCCATGGTTACACAGTGACCTCCACAGACGTGAGCCCATTGTCACATTTCCTTCATTGACAACGTATTCCCTGATCAGAGCAAATGTTATATACTGTGGAGATGGACACAGCCTTCTGTAAGTCCACAGATGCTCGTGCTACAGGCAAAGAAGGCACATCCTTATGTGGACAACGCCTCTACCGTTGAGAGGCATATTGCTGCCTCCTCCAGGGAGCAAATGTAATCTGCCGGCCACCAGCTGGCCACCTGGTCCCCCCAAAGATTAGTGTCCTAATCTTTGGTCCTCCAAGTCGGCTTCTACTATTGTCAGCCTGGGTCTGCAGCAGTGGTAGTCATCCAGCCAGACCAGCCTCAATGAAGGGCACTCCATGCAGCTGAACCCATGCATAGCCTCCATCCCTCTGCTATAACCACTTTGTATGTGGTTCCTTTGACCAAGAAGCACTGGGAGTTCTGGAGGGAAAGACCAACATTCACAGCTTACGGACACCTCCTCCATACCCAACGCTTTCCAATGGGCATTTACAGGGGGCAAGACATCTTCATATTCTGTGTCTGTTCAGAGGAGTCCACCTACATACTTACCCTGCCCGGACTGCTTGCACCTAATCTCCAGTCTTGTCCTCCTCCAAGTCCCTGATCAATGGGTCAACCCACTAGCCAGTGTCCATCAGCCCCTCAGGTAATCTCTATTCACGGAGGAAGTGGAAAACCAGCCATCCATCGGTGTTCTAGCAACTGAGATTTCTCTTTGCTGCTATCTTTTCAGAGCCACACCCAAGTGAGGCCGTAATACGAGACCTGCCCACATCTGGCTTGTGCCAGGATATTATGCAGATGTCAGGAGCTGGACACGGAGAATCCCGACTCTGCAAGTGTGGAGAGAGGAAGAGGCAGCAAAGCAGTGGAGGCAGGTCCTATGGGAATTCTTGTGTAGCTTCCTCTCATTTATCCAAACCTGCTCAGGCCCCATTCTATATACACGTCTTCCTTTTCACCACGGAATGTTTCTGTGTACATACAATTTTATGGATCAGGTAAAACTAAATTCACAAAGGGGATTCAGATGATGGTCTGTTAGTGCCCACTGACAGGTCTTGGGGCCCTCAAGTGAGGGTGCGCCTAGCCTGCCGCAAGGGAACTGGAGGAATAAGTACCTCGACCTCACTCCATCCCGCTCAGTACTCCCCCTGGGCTGTATCTGACTAGAAACCAGGCAGCCCATCCATGTGTCCACGTAAGTCAGCTTCTGGGGGCCCTGAGCAGAATGAAGAGGCGATTTTCGTCTGGACGGGTTGTGGTACACAGACCCCAGGATGGCTGCCCCTGAGCCCCACCTCCTGTACTCATCCCGCATAGCCAGAAAAATATAGCAGAAATGATGAAATGTCATTCATTACTTAGGTTATTAAAAGGCACTACAGCTTAGGTTTTAGTTGCTATGGCAGGTGGCTTCCTAAGATGGCCCTGGGATCCTTGCCTCCTGGTTTAAGCCCTGGTGTAAAACCCTTTCTTTGAGTAGAAGTTGAAGCAAGTGACTTGAATCTAATGAACAGAATGTGGTGAAAGGGATGGGATATGAAGGACCGTGGCTTCCATCTTGCCTGCACGCTCTCTTGCCCTCTTGCTTACTTACTCTGATGAAGCCAGCTGCCCACTGGAGAGGCCCATGCAGTGGAGCTGAGGGACACCTCTGGCCAAGAGCCAGCGAAGAACTGAGGCCCTCAGTCCAATAGCCCTCGAAGGACTGAATCCTGCCGACGTGTGGAAAGCATCCACCCAGGGGAGACAGTCGTAGGCTGTACTCACTTCGGCAGCACATATAATAAAATCAGAATGGTACAGAGATTAGCATCGCTCCTGGGCAAGGGTGGCATGCAAATTTGAGAAGTGGTCCGCATTTTTTTTTTTTTTTTGTCTTTTTGGAGCCATACCTGCAGTGTATGGAAGTTCCCAGGCTAGGTGTCCAATCAGAGCTGCAGCTGCCGACCTACACCACAGCCACAGCAACACAGGATCCTTAACCCACTGAGCAAGGCCAGGGATCCAACTGGCCTCCTCGTGGGTACTAGTTGGGTTCGTTACCACTGAGCCACAATGGGAACTCCCTGGTCTATATTTTTAAGTAATCTTATATACAACTTTCATTATAAACTGCTAATGATAAAAATCTTTTTTTTTTTTTCCTCTTAGGGTTGCAACTGCGACATATGGAAGTTCCCAGGCCAGGGGTCGAATAATCAGAGCTGCAGCTGCTGGCTTACACCACCACCACAGCAACACCAGATCTGAGCCACAACTTTGACCTATGCCAAAGCTTGTGGCAACTGGACCCTTAACCCATTGAGCAAGGCATCCTCATGAGATGGAACCTGCATCCTCTTGGATAATAGTGGGGTTCTTAACCTGCTGAGCCACAATGGGAACTCCTAAAGATAAAATCTTAGGACAGCCGCCCCAGCTGACACCTTGATTGCAGTCTTTTGAGAGACCGAGAGCCTGAGGCCTCAGCTAAGCATTGCCCAGATTCCTAGTCCACAGACAATGTGAGAAAACATGTGTTGCTTGGACTTTGGGGGTAATTTATTACACAACATGAATAACCAATAAAGTCTCAGTATCTCTTTCTCTCTCTCTGACCACTTGCTTCTGGGATAAGTCAGCTGCCCTGTGGTTGGCAGCCTGAGAGGGAGCCCAGCTGGCAAGCACCACAACCTTCTGCCAACAGCCAAGAGTGAGCCTGATCTTCTCCCAGTCATGCCATCAGCTGACTGCAGCCCCTGCCTACAGCCTCAGTCAGGAGAGACCCTGTGTCAGAACCCCCAGCTTAGCTGCTTCTGAATTTCTGGCCCTCAGAAACTATTTGCTTTGCAGCAGATAACTAATATGTGGGCAAACATAAACCATTCAGCAAAGAGAGAAAGGAGAAAACCCATGAGGCTGGGCGAAATACTCTTAAAGTATCAGGTTCATATTTTTGATAGACTCTGAAGTTATGTATGGAGTTTAGAGTTTCTTTAATTACAAAAATATGTTTACTTTGACAAACTGGTATTCTACTAAGTTGAGAATGACGATCTTAGCTGCCCTTTATTTAGCAGCTATGACTGCTGGGCAGTGAACTTAATCATCTCTCACAAATAGAGACATTTAAGCTCAGACAGGTTAACTTAATTATCCCAAGATACACAATAAAAGGCACAACCAGAATTAACCAGGTTTGAAGACCTAGTTCTTACCACATCGTTATCATGGCCTCCCTAATAGTGATTCTAGTAACTTTATTTTCTTATTTTATTTTTTTGATTCTAGTAACTTTAAATAAAAATAGACTCTATGGTACAAGAGGAATGCAGAAGTACATTCATTCACTGAAGTTAGAAAGTTAAAGCATCTTCATATTTTTCAAAGCAGGCAATGAATGGGAAATAGGACTACCCTTAGCTATGACTCTTGGCCCTACCTCCATCCCAGCTCGTTGCTGGCGCTCAATATATTTGAAGATGACATTAATTTCACCAGCATTCCACGATCTGGGATCTGGAACGAAATCCTGGATCTGGTTTCCAGGAGGGCTCTGCTGAGTGGAGAGTGGGCGGAACCGGAAGATTCAGCAGGAAAGCTGGGGAGATGAAGGCCAGAGGAAGCGCGACTGTTTCGCCCGTCCCTTCCTGTCAGGGTCCAGTTAGCCAGCTGCTGGTTGGTGCCCGGGGAGAGCCTCAAGAGCTCGCGAACCGAGATGGGGATCACAGGAAGGGGCGGGGCGAATGACCCGGAAATAGCCCCCTGCCCGGCCCAAAGATGGCGGCCGCGGCGCCGGTCGCCCACGTCCCGAGACCTCCTGTAACCAATGGAGCCTCGACGTTCCGGTGACTAACTGCGACGACTTCTGCACGGCGTTGTACGATGCGACGTACGAGTTGAGGAAGCTGCGACTGCACGTTGCGGGTGATAAGGCGGCTGCGTGTCGAAGGTGATGTCCTTGGAGGTGACCAGGGCGACCGCGGGGATGGTGCTAGGTGAGTGAGCTCGGGGACCCCAGGGCGTGTAAGTGGAGCGGAGCTCCTTGCCTGCGGCAGGAACCTTGTTCTGGCCGAACACTACTCGTACCCTAGAGTCTGGCGCAGAGTGGGCGCCCCGCCACTGTTTACGTGACTGATGGGAGAGCGGAGGGGCCTGGACCCGCCCTGAGTCCACTCTTACGGGGCAGGCGGGCCCCTTCCCCCCAACTAGAGATCTGGGCACCTCGTGCTGGGGTGGCGGCCGCTCCGGGCCCTGCCCCAGTGCGAGAGATCCCTTAATTCAGCTGAGATTTGGGCACGGCGGGGCGCGGTCAGACCACAGGGCAGCCCCCAAATATGTGACGCTTCCAAGTGATCGTCAGGAAATGACATTAGAATACGAGTTATCTTTCACACATACTTGTTTATATTGCGATTTTCTGGGCGACCATATGGTGCAGTAGAAAAAGGTAGAGATTTAGAGGACCTGAATTTATGTTACAACTCACTTAACTAGTTGGGAGGTCTTCTGCGATTTGTTTAACCTCAGAGCTTTAGTTTCCTTTAAAGACCAGAGAAAACGGGTATTTATTTCATACTTGTCCTTTAGCACTAGGATATCTGATTTCTATGTTTCATCCTCAGTACTTCAAGGTGGGTATTGTTTTCCTCATCTTATAGGCTCAGAAACAATCCTAGAAAGTTTATTTGAGTTCTCCAGGGTCACTGGTTTTTTAAGGTATGCCATCTCAGATTCCGGTCCAGTCTGGCCAAGTTTACAGCCCTTGCCTTGTTACTGAGAACTCATAGAACAGTATCAGAAGTTAAAATGATCAAAGTTCATTTTTGAAAAGCCGAATTTGTAAGTTATCTCTTGTTACAAGATGGATGCCGTTGCATGGGGGAATGGGAAAATAGTTATAATTTCTTTTGGACCTAGATCCTTTTTACTGATCAGATGCTTGTTCTCTTTATAAAGAGTGAATAAAGTAGCTGCAGTGTGAAGTGACTGATAATTATTGGCCAAGCGAGTGACTTATTCTCATTTTGTAAAACAGCAGAGCTTTATGTCTCGGACCGAGAGGGAAGTGATGCCACCGGTGATGGGACCAAGGAGAAACCTTTTAAAACAGGTCTTAAGGTAGAGTCTCTTTCCATCAGGAAAACGACTTTGTATTTATTAATGACTCGTGTCAATTGTTACGTGGCTTGTCAGGAGTGTTATTTCATGCACTAGGTTTGGAAGAGAATTTCTGGAAAATGGCAAGTAAGGGCTGTATACAGAAAATGAAGTTTTAGGGTATTAGATGAGCTAAGTCTAAGCTTATCTGAACCCTTTTAATAGGTGTCTTCTTTTTTTCCTGTGAGGCACTGCATCGTGTAATTTTTCTCTCCAATGAGTCATGATGGCCGTTTTTTAATTTCTTGCAGAACTAGAAATCAGCTTCCCTCAGTCATACTGAGTTCATGTCCACATTTCCCCCAGACTGACTCCTAAGGATTCTCTCAGTGAATTTACAACTCAACTCCAGGTCTAATCCTGAGCCTTGAGACAACTCAAGACCAATTTCTATCTGTCCACCAAGAAAGGACCCATTTCTCAGAGCAGACACTCTGGAACTCATGAGTTAGGAGCCTAAAGCCAGGGCGCTAACGTATTAATGAACTGTTATCTCTCAGGGTGTAGAATCCTCCAGTGAGTTTAGTATATTCCATCTATGGAGACTTACGTGGAAAGCCGAAGACAGTCCAGATGGGTTCTTGGAGAGAACAACTTGGGACGTGGGTGGGTAACTGATTGCATCATCTTAGAGGGTGGGCCCAGACGTTTTCCTCTGAAAGTAGTCATGGCCTTGCCTGTTGACTGGAATGGCTACAGCTGCCACGTAAGGAAGATGGTTAAAGCCTTCTTCCAGGACAGCGCTAGGAAGGCCACTAACCTGACACCCTTTTTTAATTTTTTGGCTGCGCCCACAGCATGCGGAAGTTCCCAGGCCACAGATCAAACCTGCGCCACAGCAGTGAGCCACCAGGGAGCTCCCTGACACTTTTTTACTGTGTGTCTATGTCTTGCCAGTCCCCCTCCTTGTGAACTGTGTTATAATATTTGTTTAGATTATTGTCAAGTATTCCTGTCCTGGGACCATTTCCCCTCTTTTAGCTCCTATTAAAGCTATGGTAGGTTATGTTTTGGTGTGTCAAACCTGGGTCTTATTTTTAACTCCTAGAGACAGATCTTTCTCTTTTTGGATTGTTGGGATGATTGCTGTGGCTCCCCAGAACTGTTTAGATGGATGCTTGCAGTATGTCACTGCTTGCAAAACTGTGTCCTGATTTGGAGAGTTATAGTTAGGCTCCTCAATTTCAGTGATAACAAAGAAGGGGTCAGTACAGACTGGCAGGTGATAAGTGAATTCTGAGTGGTTTACAAACATCCTTACAAAGTCTAATCATTAAAAAGAGGAGCTGAGGCGTCCCGGCGTGGCTAAGTGGAAACGAATCCGACTAGGAACCATGAGGTTGCAGGTTTGATCCCTGGCCTCGCTCAGTGGGTTAAGGATCTGGCATTGCCGTGAGCTGTGGAGTAGGTCACAGACGTGGCTCAGATCTGGCACTGCTGTGACTGTGGCGTAGGCCGGCCCCTGTAGCTCTGATTCAACCCCTAGTCTGGGAACCCCCATATGCCACGGGTGTGGCCCTAAAAAGACAAAAAAAAAAAAGAAATTACTTTCCTGGTTTCTTAGTGCGGATTAACCATCTGGGTGTGCCATTAACTATCTCTTCTGTTGTTGTTAGCATACCTCCCATTGGTCCCCACTGCCACCTAAAATCTTTTGCTCCTGGAAGTTCCCACTGTGCCTCAGTGGGTTAAGGATCTAGCATTGTTGCAGCTGTGGTGTAGTTGCAACTGTGGCTTGGATTCGATCCCTGGCCCAGGAACTTCCATATACCTTGGGTGAGGCCCAATAAAAGGGGGAGGAATCTGTTGCTCCTAGTCTTCTCTATGGGAAACTATATGCTATGTAACAAAACTTGCTAGAACTGTTAGGGAAAGGACTGTTCTACTTGAAGCAAAATATTGCTAGTATGTTCAGCCATTCCTTCTACCAGAAGCAAAATATTGCTAGTATGTTCAGCCATTCCTTCTACCAACATTGACCCTTGGCTGGTGGGATCTTTATACTTTCTTCCTGGCTCTTGATTATGTTCTAAATGATCGAAGTTGCCTCATTATTCAAGTGTTATTTTGATTTTGAACACTGTACAATGTTAAAGAAATGTCCTTTTTCTCCCTCCCTCCCCAAGGCTTTGATGACAGTTGGAAAAGAACCCTTTCCTACCATTTACGTAGATTCACAAAAAGAAAATGAGGTAGGGTGAACCCAAAACTCCACTGAATTATGTTTTGTGACGAAATTTTCATTAGAAGACAGAGGTATTGAAAACACTAAATACCTATTTATTCCTCCAGAGGTGGGATGTTATTTCTAAATCACAGATGAAGAACATTAGAAAAATGTGGCTCAAGGAACAGATGAAGAGTGACTCCCGGGAAAAGAAAGAGGTGAGTGTGGGTTTGCTCTGTGAACATTTTTCAAATTTGGACACCGGAAACTGTGTTAACCAACTGCCTGATTATTAAAACCAGGCAGAAGACAATTTGCGAAGAGAGAAGAACCTGGAAGAAGCAAAGAAGATTACCATAAAAAATGATCCAAGTCTTCCAGAGCCAAAATGTGTAAGTGTGATGTCATTTCAAATATTGCAGACTTGCCATGTCGGATGGTTCTTTCTGTGTCTGAAGGGCGTGCTGTGGGGGAGTTTTTTGTTTTTTGTTTTTTTGTTTTTTTTTCACTGTTTGTCTCTTCTTTCAGAAGGGAGAGAGTGAAATAATGTTTGAGGGTTATGAGACTGGTTATTATGCATCTTTTTTTAAAATAAAATTTAATAATTGCATGTTGAACGAGTCTGTCCCAACTAAAAGCCAGCAGCCCTGGGATCCAGGCCTGGCTGGGCTGTGTGGTATCAGTCAAGTGATTTCCTCTTGCAGGGTGGGGTAGCAGTTTCTGCACCAGAAAAGGAAGAAACGGATAGCCATTTCCTGATTTCTGAAACAGAAAATGTTTTTCGTGATTTTTTTTTTTTCGAAATTGGATTACATCTGTATTCTGATTTCTGAAACAGAAAAGGGTTTTTTTTTTTGAAATTGGATTACATCTGTATTCCTTCTAGAACGGAACACTGGACTGTGAATGGACATGGTTAGGTTTTGATTAGTTCATATTGCTGCTGAATTATCCTGTTTTTCTTGCTTCCTTAGTGAGGAAGCTGTTTTCTTGACCACGTCCACCAACCCCTGCCTGTCCTCCCCGCTCTCCGTTATCCACCAAACAAAAGGCCAGCCTCGCAGGTTCCACAACCCAGAGGGCCTGGAGGGGGACAGTAAGGTCAGGGAAAGGGTTCTGCAAGTCCTCACTGTTGTGAATTCTTTTATTCATTGATTCTGTGTAGTAATAGCTGAAATTCTGGGTGGTTCTCATTGCCAGTTTTTCAGCAAGAGAAAGAAAACTTGGATTTTTTTTTTTTTCAACTCTTCTGGTCCAAGGAAATTTTTTGGCTCTGACCTGCAACACAGTAACTGCGCAGTTTTATACCATTTGTGAATTTTTTTTTTTTTTTATCTTTTTGCCTTATTTGGGCTGCACCCACGGCCTATGGAGGTTCCCAGGCTAGGGGTCTAACAGGAGCTGTAGCTGCCGGCCTTCGCCACAGCCACAGCAACGCGGGATCCGAGCTGCGTCTGCAACGTTCACCACAGCTCACGGCAACGCCGGATCCTTAACCCACTGAGCAAGGCCAGGGATCGAACCCACAACCTCATGGTTCTTAGTCGGATTTGTTAACCACTGAGCCACGATGGGAACTCCCATTTATGAATTTTCCTGCCATCCATCTAACATTTGTGAAAAAGTTGATCTGTGATAAATGACATGCTGGATCAAATGTTATGTCTTTTAACTTGACAGGTGAAGATTGGTGCATTAGAAGGGTATAGAGGCCAAAGAGTAAAAGTATTTGGCTGGGTCCACAGGCTGCGTAGGCAAGGTAACTGAAGTATATAACTATCTTGTGTCTCTTTAATTTTCAATATCCCTGGTCTTAGGTGAAGAACATAAAAAAAATTTACTTGATGTTTTTGTTTGGGAGTGCTAGCTTTGTTGGTTTTTTTTTTTTTTTTGTCTTTTGTCTTTTGTCATTTTAGGGCCGCACCTGCGGCATGTGGAGGTTCCCAGGCTAGGGGTCTAATCAGAGCTGTAGCCGCTGGCCTACACCACAGCCACAGCAACGCAGGATCTGAGCCGCGTCTGCAACCTACACCACAGCTCACGGCAACGCCTAATTGTTAACCAACTGAGCAAGGCCAGGGATCGAACCCACAACTTCATGATTCCTAGTCAGATTCGTTAACCACTGAGCCACGATGGGAACTCCCAAGCTTTGTATTTTTTTAATTGAAGTATAATTGACTTACAGTGTTGTGTTAATTTCTGCAGTACAGTAGAGTGATTCAGTTACACATATGTTCTTTTGCACATTCTTTTTCATTATTGTTTATCACAGGATATTGAATATTGTTTTCTGTGCTGTATAGTAGGACCTTCTTGTTTATCCATCCTATATATAGTAGTTTGGGAATGCTAGTTTTTTAAAGGAAATAGTGTTCCTATTCCTTAAAATTTGTTCTTTAAAAAAAACTTTTTAAAATTTTTGGTTTTTTAGCCACACCCAAAAAACCAATATGGAAGTTCCTAGGTCAGGGACCAGACCTGTGCCACAGCCACGACCTTAGCCACTGCGGTGACAACACTAGCCCACTGTGCCATATAGGAACTCCCAGATTTGTTCTTATTTATTATGACCGTTAAAAGTTTAAAAATTATTTAAATATTAACTGTAGGCAGTCACAGTGATCAGGATGGATCCAGTAAATATTTATCTAATTGAACTGAATTATTTAATGACAAGCAGGGGTTGTATTACAGGAAGTATAGAACCAAGTCTGAAACTTTCTGATGGCAGCGATGTTGACTTTCATAATTAGTATATTTGTGCTCTGTCCTGATGTTTTGCTTTTTCTTTCTCTTTTTATTATTTTTTGTTACTATTTTTTATTTATTTATTTATTTTTTTGTCTTTTTGCTTTATCTAGGGCTGCACCCACGGCATATGGAAGTTCCCAGGCTAGGCATCTAACAGAAGCTGTAGCTGCCAGCCTTCGCCACAGCCACAGCAACGCGGGATCCAAGCCGCGTCTGCAACCTACACCACAGCTCATGGCAACACCGGATCCTTAACCCACTGAGCAAGGCCAGGGATCGAACCCGCAACCTCATGGTTCCTAGTCGGATCCGTTAACCACTGAGCCACTACGGGAACTCCACTATTTTTTAAGTGAGAATTACAACTTTTAAATTTTTTATTTTGTTTATTTATTTACTTATTTGCTTTTTAGGGCCACACCCTTGGCCTATGGAAGTTCCCAGGGGGTCAGATCGGAGCTTCAGCTGCCGGCCTACACCACAGCCACAGCAACCCAGGATCCGAACCGTGTCTGCGACCTGCACCACAGCTCACGGCAACGCTGGATCCTTAACCTACTGAGCGAGGCCAGGGATTGAACCCACAACCTCATGGTTCCTAGTTGGATTCGTTTCTGCTGCGCCACGATGGGAACTCCTATTTTTATAATTTTAATTCATGTCTTTTACTGTAAGTGGTTATCAAATCTTCTGTGAAAAGAAATGGGGCATAAAAAACCAAAAGCGTGATTCTGTGCGGCAGTATATACGCACCTCCCGCAGAATGTACTGTGCTAGGCACTGCAGGGATTCAGTTTTAGCCACCACTGAATAAGACCTTGGTGAATAAGACTGAATCCCTCACTCGCGTGCTTACTGTCTGACTTTCCCATGATAATGTGGGTCAGGAGGCTCACACAGGGTTTGAAAATACAGTGAAGTTAAGATGCTTTACAAATACTGAGCAGTGGAGTTCTCACTGTGGCTCAGCAGTAAGGGACCCGACTAGTATCCTAGTTGGGCCTTGCTCGGTGGGTTAAGGATCTGCGTGGCTGTGGCGTAGGCCAGCGGCTACAGCTCTGATTTGACCCCTGGCCTGGAAACTTCCATATGCCATGGGTGCAGCCCTGAAAAGCAATATAAAAAAAAATTCTGAGTAATGATATTACTCATGGACACTTCAGAGGAACAAGGACTCGTGGGAGGTTTGAACTTTCAACATTCAACCTTGACTGTTTATCTAAATTATGAGAAGTTACTTTCAAGTGCCTCGTGAACACTCTGGCTAAATGTCTCTTTCTCATTTTAGGAAAGAATTTAATGTTTCTTGTGTTGCGAGATGGTACGGGTTATCTTCAGTGTGTCTTGTCAGATGATCTGGTAAACATTTTCTCATATTTATGATGGCTGAAAATTAGATTTCTTCAGTAGATTCTTTGATTGTTGGTTTGGGGAATTTTAGGATCTGTATACTTAGTTTAAACTGTTATTGCAGAAAATTTCCAACATCTAAAAAATGGAACAGTAGGAAGAAAGCTCACATGCTCAGTCAGTCAGCTTCAGTAATGTCTTAGTTGAACAGCTGTAACTAAGTACCATAAACTGAACAATGGAAATTTCGTTCTCACGATTCTAGTGATTGGAAGTCCAGATCAGGGTGCTGGCGTGGCCAGGTTCTGGTGCGGGCCAACTTCCTGTTTTATCCTCATCCTCGAGCTGCAGAGCAGAGAGGCAAGGCAAACTCTCTCCTGATTTCTGAGAGCAGTAATCCCATTCAGGAGGGCTCCACCCTCCTGCCCTCAACTACTCCTGACCGCCTCTCAAAGGATCACCTCCTAATACCATCACGGTGCAGGGAAGCGTTTCAGCATGTGAATTTGGAGGGCACTGGCACACACATTCAGTTCATAACAAGGAATAGCTAATATAATTTCTGGTTTCCTGCTCCCCCCTTTTACCTCCTAGACATCATGTATCATATAAACAGACTTGCATATGCATCTCCAAGAAGGAATATTTTTAATGTAACTACACTACCGTTATCTCCCCCCCACACACACACACCAGAATTAACACAACTTAAATATCCAGTCAAATTCTCCCAGTTGATTCATGTCTATTTACAGTTGGTTCATTTGAATGAGGATCCAGACAAGATCTGCATCTTGTGTGTCTAAAATCTCTCTGTGTTTATAGCAGTTTTCCCTTTTCATTTTCTTCCTTCTACCCACCTTGCCATTTATTGGAAAAAACATGGTCACTTCTCCTGTGGAACCTCTCACATCCTGGATTTGGTTGATTGTATCCTAAGGTGTCAATTAACATGTTCCTCTAACTTCTATGTTATAAGCTGGAGGTTTGTTCTGGTTGGATTCATCACTTTCTTCTTTTTTTTTTTTTTTTGATAGAACTACTTCATGAACAAAACTGTATTCTTCCAGCTATATCACATCACGAAGCACATAATTTCAGTTGTCTTTATGAATAGTGGTTCAGATGTTGATGGCCTGATCACGCCTTTAGAAAGTTCCCCATAACATTTCTCCTAATGATTTTTGCAAGTATTGATGATCATAGCCTGAATGGATTGTGTGTGCTATTTTAACAGTCTAAATTTTAAAGAAAAAGAGAAACGAACTTTCCAGACACTTTTTAAGAGATGTGGGCTAGTGTTATTTATGCATAAGTATGTATGTGAAGTATGTATTTACTATATATGTGTGTATTTATATATAGATAAATCTTTCTCCTACAAAAATAGCTATTTCCTCTTTATATTAAAAATCGATGGCCATCTTCTTGTTTTACTAGTTTTGGATAACTTGTTTTTAAATAATTCCCTTTGTGCTTTTCTGTATTTTAATGTGAATGGGAATAACTAAATTTGAACTTGATCTTTTTATAGTGTCAGTGTTACAATGGAGTAGTCTTGTCCACTGAGAGTAGTGTTGCAGTGTATGGAACACTAAAGCTTACCCCAAAGGGCAAGCAGGTGAGTGCCTTGAGTTCCTCGAACAAGGGGAACAAATAGGTTGTGTGCTTTTTTGTTTACTATTGTCTTCATTGGTAATTTTGGAATTTGCTATATAAATATAGAGGTGTGACGCACTTGCTAAATTTAGTAGGCTTATTCCTTTTCCGACTAAATATGTGTGCTGTACAGCTCATATAATGTAACAATAACAGGGATTTTCAATATAAAGAACTTCTGAATAATCTTCATGGCCCAGAATAATTTGCTGTGTGTGTGTGTGTGTGTGTGTGAATAATCTTTCGGCTAGGCAGAAATAAAAAGTCTGCCCTAGTTTTTCGGGAAAGAACAGTGATCTAACTCTGAAACTTAAAATAGAATTTGAAAGCCTCTTTAAAAAAAATATATGCATGTATGTATGTGTGTGTGTGTGTATAAATACATATGTGTGTGTATAAAAAAAATATATATATATATATATAGAACACTTAGTTGTTTATTCCCCAGCCAACAGGCACGTAACCTATTCCAGTTACAGTTACTTGATAGTAATTGTTGTCCAAATAACAACTGTGGTTATATTTGTTTGCAGAAAAAAGCAAACAAACCTGATGTATTAACCACCAGAGGGAGTCCATAGGGTCCTCCTGATACACTAGAAATATTGATAAGAGAGAATCTCCCAGAGTTCATGTAAAGAATCTTCATTAAGAGTGAATATCTGCAGTTCACGTCATGGCTCAGCGGTTAACGAACCTGACTAGGATCCATGAGGCTGTGGGTTCAATCCCTGGCCTCACTCAGTGGGTTAAGGATCCGGTGTTGCCGTGAGCTGTGGTGTAGGTCGCAGATGTAGCTTGGATCTGGTGTTGCTGTGGCTGTGGCAAAGGCCGGCAGCTGGAGCTCCAATTGGACCCCTAGTCTGGGAACTTCCATATGCTGGGAATGTAGCCCTTTAAAAAAAAAAAAAAGAGTGAACATCTGATTCAAGTTCACAGAATTTTCCTTGAAAGTAGTTTGATTGCAAAATGGAATGGTTGTCATGATTGTTACTTGCTGTCCAGTTTTTGGCACCAAGGTATATATATATTCCATAACATATGGCTTCTAAAATGCTTTCAATGAAATTATTAGGGAGAATTTGAATTTTTACTGTATGTGTGTTCCAAAGACAAAGAGTTTTTAGTATAAAAGGTTTGCACTTAAGGAGTTTTTCTTTCTTTCTTTCTTTTTTTTTTGGTCTTTTTCCCTTTTAGGGCCACACCTACAGCATATGGAGGTTCCCAGGCTAGGGGTCTAATCAGAGCTATAGCCGCCAGCCTACGCCACATCCACAGCAGCGCCAGATCCGAGCCATGTCTGCAGCCTACACCACAGCTCACAGTAACGCTGGATCCTCAGCCCACTGAGTGAGGCCAGGGAATGAACCCACAACCTCATGGTTCCTAGTCTGATTCGTTTCTGCTGCACCACGATGGAAACTCCTTAAGGAGTTTTTCAATGTGGATATTACTTTTAAATTATTGGGCAAAGGCTAGACACATACCAAAGTTTAACAGTAGTTAGTCATGGGATTATAGTTGATTTTCCTTTTTTTTTTTCTTTTTAGGGCTGTACTGTGGCATATGGAGGTTCCCAGGCCTGGAGTCGAATTGGAGCTGTAGCTGCTGGCCTATACCACAGCCACAGCAACATAGGATCTGAGCCACATCTGTGACCTACACCACAGCTCACGGCAATGCCAGATCCCCAATCCACTGAGTAAGATCAGGGATCGAACCTGCGTCCTCATGGATGCTGATCAGAGTCGTTAACTGCTGAGCCACAACAGGAACTCCTAGTTTATTTTCTAGTCTGTGCTTTTCTGTTTTTAAAAAATTATGTGTGTATATTTACTTCAAAGGAAATATTAAATATGTAGATATAAATTCAATCATTAGGACTGTTTTTAGAAGAATAGGCTAATAATCATCAGGTTCTTAGAAATATTAGCTTACTGGAGTTCCCTTCGTGGCTCAGTGGTTAACGAATCCGACTAAGAACCATGAGGTTGCGGGTTCGATCCCTGGCCTTGCTCAGTGGGTTAAGGATCCGGCATTGCCATGAGGTGTGGTGTAGGTTGCAGACGTGGCTCGGATCCCGCATTGCTGTGGCTGTGGCGAAGGCCGGCAGCTACAGCTCCTGTTAGACCCCTAGCCTGGGAACCTCCATATGCCGTGGGTGCGGCTCCACATAAAAGGCAAAAAGAAATATTAGCTTACTAAAAACTTTGATATAAAGAAAAGTCTTTAATACTGTAAATTTTTTGTTTCCTATTTTCCCCCCTCCCCGCCCCTTTTTTAAAAATGTAGGCTCCAGGGGGCCATGAGCTGAGTTGTGACTTCTGGGAACTGATTGGATTGGCCCCCGCTGGAGGCGCTGATAACTTGATCAATGAGGAGTCTGACGTTGACGTCCAGCTCAACAACAGACACATGATGATCCGGGGAGAAAACATGTCCAAAATCCTAAAAGCACGTTCAGTGATCACCAAGTGCTTTAGAGAGCACTTCTTCGATAGGGGGTACTATGAGGTAAGTGTGCCTTCGTCCTCGTTTGCAAACGATGCGTTGTGCAGTTTTGAACAGCGGTGCTCAGAGAAGGCCTTTGTTTACTCCTCCTCTCCATCTGAACAGGTTGCTCCTCCAACATTAGTGCAAACACAGGTGGAAGGCGGGGCCACACTCTTCAAGCTGGATTATTTTGGGGAAGAGGCATACCTGACGCAGTCCTCTCAGCTGTACCTGGAGACCTGCATTCCAGCTCTGGGAGATGTTTTCTGTATTGCACAGTCATACAGGGCAGAACAGTCCAGAACACGAAGGCATCTGGCTGAGTACGAAATTGTGTTTTTGGTTTTGGTTTTGTTTTTAATTTTTTTTTGAAGAAAATATGTTTAGGGAGTTCCCATTGTGGCTCAGCAGTAACGAATCTGACTAGGAACCATGAGGTTGTGGGTTCCATCCCTGGCCTTGCTCAGTGGGTTAATGATCCAGTGGTGCCCGTGAGCTGTGATGTAGGTCGCAGACGCGGCTTGGATCTGGCGTGGTTGTGGCTGTTGCTGTGGCTGGCAGCTGTAGTTCCGATTCGACCCCTAGCCTGGGAACTCTGAGCTAGCACCTTATTCCTCAGGTACACTCACGTGGAAGCAGAGTGCCCTTTCGTGACCTTTGATGAGCTCCTGAACCGGCTGGAGGACTTGGTTTGTGATGTGGTGGAAAGAGTCATGAAATCGCCCGCAGCAGGCATAGTGCGTGAGCTCAACCCGGTAGGTCTGCTGTTTTATGAAAACACAAAACTATGATACTGATTTAGAAGGCAGCGAAGTCTTCGCTCTCGCACCTTCATTTTGTATATATTTAATAGCTTGGTGAGCTTTTAAATAAGTGACTAATGATATATATTTGTATATATATATTTCTTGAGATCTCACTGATAAAGAACATTGGTTTCAGGTGTACAGCATAATGATTTGATATAGGTATATACTGGAAAACGCTCACCACACCACAGAGTTGCAATTTTTTTTTCTTGTGATGCAACCTTTTCAGATCTACTCTTGGCAACTTTCAGACTGACAATACAGTCTTATTAACTATAGTCACTATGCTGTACGTCACATCCCAGGACTTACCTGTTTTATAATTGGAAGTTAGTACTTTTTGACCCCCTTCACCCATTTCCTGGCTACTGCTTTGAAGACTGCAATTGGATACTAGTCATTGCCATTAATTTCACAATATTTTGATTTATGTAGGGGGAACTTTGTGTTTTCCATTTTTAGGAATGTCCACATTGTTTTTTAGTCTGAAATAATATGATAATGGCAAATAGTGGTTCTTAAAATGTTAATGCTAATGGTTTCTTTATATACACCGTATTTTTCGTTTCTACTGTAGAAATTCAAGCCCCCTAAAAGGCCTTTCAGACGGATGAACTATTCAGATGCTATTGTGTGGCTAAAAGAACACAATATAAAGAAAGAAGATGGAACTTTCTACGAATTTGGAGAGGTATTTTTTTCTGGTCATTGTTTCCACAGTGGTTTTGTATTCCAGTGGTTTGCAGCTTCTGGTTAATTAACCAGTAATGCAGGAGGCATCTGCTTGTCGTCAAATAAATGATAACCACAGAGCCTTCTTGGGGTTGTCTTAGGATCCCTGGCTTAGAAAATGGAGAGTACACTTTAGGGCAGTGCCTTTTAATTACAATTTTCAGTAAATTTTAGCAGGTTTGTAGCCATCACATCTCATCCTTTGTCTCTCCTCTTCCATGACCAATCCCTGGTCTTGACTTACAAGGTCTAATTGCAATTCTCTAGACTGGCTGGATGCTTTAGACAGTTGTGAACTTTTTTTTGTCTTTTAGAGCTGCATCAGTGGCACATGGAGGTTCCCAGGCTAGAGGTCAAATTGGAGCTGTAGCCACCGGCCTGTGCCACAGCCACAGCAACGCCAGATCTGAGCCGTGTCTGTGACCTACACCACAGCTCCCGACAATGCCGAATCCTTAACCCACTGAGCAAGGTGAGGGATTGAACCCGTGTCCGCGATACTGGTCGGTTTCATTAACCACTGAGCCACGATGGGAACTCCATTTTTTTATTTTTGAAATTTCTGATTTAAATTTATTGTCTTAGTATTTGCTTTTTGTTCTTTGCTGCCTCTTTTTTTTTGTTTGTTTTCTTGGTTTTTTTTTTTTTTTTGGTCTTTTTGCCTTTCCTAGGGCCACACTCACAGCATATGGAGATTCCCAGGTTAGGGGTCTAATCAGAGCTACAGTTGCCGCTTACGCCACAGCCATAGCTGTATCTGTGACATATACCACAGCTCACGGCAATGCCCACTGAACGAGACCAGGGATTGAACCCGCAACCTCATGGTTCCTAGTCGATTCGTTAACCACTGAGCCATGACAGGAACTCCCATTTTTTTTTTTAAACTTTGAAATCACATGCCAAGTGTTGGCATGTGTATATATTTTGTTTTTCTGGAGAAAAAGAGAATCCTTTTCTTTTCAAAAAGTATTCCTTCCCCCCAGTGAGTTAAAACTCCTTCCTATGGAGATGATTCAAAGAGGAAAATAGCCTTCAGTTAAAATGCAAAACCAAGAAAGAAGGCTTGGTGGGGAGGGTGGCAGGGTGCCCCAGAGACACTGAGCTTGTCTGTCTTGCTCGCAACCACCCTTCCAGCATGTTTTGGGTTAAAGATTGACATTACTTTCAGCCCCCTTCCCTGTGCATTTAATCTCTCCTTACATAGTGTTTGCAAATCTAACTGTTTTAGAGATAAAAACTAGAATTTTGTTTTGTTTTTAGAAAAAAGTTACAGAGAGGACAGACAGTATACTAGGCCTATATAAATTATTTTCGTTGTTTCATGTGTTCAGTTGAAGACGTATAATTACCAAAGTCTGGAAAAAACTCAAGCTTTGGAGTCAGAGGCCCCCCCAGATGAACTTCGCTTCCACCTCTGCCCTTACTGCTGAATAGCTGAAGGCCAGTGACCCCCCACCCCCCACCCCCTTCCCTATCTCTGGCCTGGAGGCACCATCCACTTTGCAAAGCCGCAAGGACCTAAGGAACTCAGTGCCCAGCAGGGGCTGAGGCACAGAAAGCCCTCTGGGCTTGTCATTTACTGTATTGATGTCATCTCCTATGGGGAAAGCTGCTAGAGTAGTAAGAGGTCCTCAGCTCTTTTGGAACGTGCAGTAAGGCCCCTTTTCCCTGTTAAATCGTGTGCAGGACTCTAGTATGTGAAGCAGTGATGAGCTGAGAGACAGAGCTCTCACTCACCTCCCATTTCCTTTCTGGACCTCAGAGGGCACAGGGCTCCAGGGACTAGAGCTTGAAACCAGCCGTGCCAGGTGATTGCTAAACAAGCTCCCTCTTATTCTCACATTAAACAGATCAATGAGTCTTGTCCGATTCTCTGAAGCAGTTTTTTTACCGGGACAAGAGTTTTCAGCCTAAACTTGAATTTCTGTGTGGTCTACTGAAGGATGTTTGAGAGGGAAGCAGAACTTGGTTCATCATCATCTAACCTCCGTTGGCTAACTACTAGTCCAGGTGTAGTTACACCTGAAATCTGACACTGGTTATTTGTCTTAAGACTGTGACTTACTATCATTGAAGGCATGCAGATTTATTGTAACAGGATGGAAGCACAGATAACAGGAGAGTTTAAAGAGTGGTGCTTTTTTTTTGTTTGGTTTTTGATTTTGTCTTTTTTGCTTTTTAGGGCCACACCTGCGACATATGGAGGTTCCCAGGCTAGGGGTCTAATCAGAGCCACAGCAACGCCAGATCCGAGGCGAAGACTGGTATTATTAATAGCATACTCTGTGTGTCGATCACTGATGTTGTAGACCATTCACTGGTTGTCATATGCCTTGTGGGACTGAGTGGACCAGTTTGCTTCGACCTAGGTGAACCTGGCCATTGAGGAGTTCCTTTGTGGCACAGCAGGTTAGGAACCTGGCACTGTCACCACAACAGGTTCAATCCCTGGCCCCAGAACTTCCATATGCCACGGTGCAGTGCCCTCCCCCCAAAAAAAACTGGCTACTGCTTGGGATGGGGGGGGAACTGAGCAGGATCTAATCACGGGGGCAGGGGGCGTCTTTTGGTTTGTTCTGTGTGTGTCTTTTCCCATTCCTCAGGCAGCATGGCACAGATACGGGAGGAGGAGACAGTTCACAGTTTATCTTAGAGAAATTGTCCCTTACACCACGTGGGTGTGTATTCTGGACTCCATGGCTCGAGCAAAATGAAGGGCTGCCACTGGGTCACAGAGCTGCTTCTGCGTCGTTGCCTTTTGAGCTGTAAATGTTAATGACGTCTCGTTTAACCTCAGGATATCCCAGAAGCTCCTGAGAGAGTCATGACGGACACCATTAATGAGCCAATCCTGCTGTGCCGGTTTCCCATGGAGATCAAGTCCTTCTACATGCAGCGGTGTCCCGAGGATTCTCGCCTCACCGAATCGGTGTGTTTGTGACACAGACAGTATTTGTGGCTTTGCTTTTGAAGAGGGTGGGGACTGTGCTTGGAATAAGATACAGCTCATGGCAAAAACAGCATTATAAGTCTGCAGTATTTAAAGAAGTGGTTTTTGTCCTCTGATTGGGCGTAACCTACCTTGTTAGATTATAGAATTGGAGTAATATTTGAATTTTGCATGATCACAGTACTCCTTTAGTTCTAAAATATGTGACTTTCATTTGAACTCTAGAGCAGTGCCATGACTGAGAGCCTGGTGGTAACTTCATTTTATTTCCTCATTTTTAAAGGTTGATGTGTTGATGCCCAATGTTGGTGAGATTGTGGGAGGCTCAATGCGTATCTGGGATAATGAAGAATTACTGGCAGGTTATAAAAGAGAAGAAATTGACCCCACTCCCTATTACTGGTATACAGATCAGGTATATAAAATTTTTTTAAACACTTTAAATTTTTTTCATTATAATAGTGCTGTATAAGTTGAAATTTTTAAAAAGCGTGGTACTTTGGCACTTGAATGGTATTCAGTTTCTTGATTATAATAGTACTGCTAGTTTTGTCTGTGGCCAATAATATGTTAACTTAATTTGAAAACCTAATTAATTGCTGTCCTTGCCTGTTGCTACTGAGTTTTTAGAAATGCAATGTTAGGTCCTACCAATAGCTAGTCTATATTTTATTTTCTTCTGATAAACAGACATTGGCTTAACTTACAAGTTTTAAATCTACTTTCCAGTGTGGCAAATCCCTGGTTTATCTTACATACCAAGTTATTTTTTCATATGTGGTCCATGAAGGTATATAACTTAAGGGTTGAATTCTTAACCATAATAAGCTGACAGTAGGAAATTTTAAACTATTTTAGACAAGTTTTTTTTTTTTTTTTTTGGTTTTGTTTAGTTTTGCTTTTTAGGGCCACACCCATGGCATATGGAAGTTTCCAGGCTGGGGCTGAATCAGAGGAGCTATAGCCGCTAGGCTATGACACAGCCACAGCAACGCCAGATCCGAGCTGTGTCTGCCACCTACACCACAGCTCACGGCAACGCCTGATCCTTAACCCACTGAGTGAGGCCAGGGATCGAACCTACGTCCTCGTGGATACTAGGTCTGGTTCGTTTCTGCTGTGCCACGATGGGAACTCCTTTTTAGACAAGATTTTAAACTAAGCATTTATTCCTCTCTTTTTTTAAAACAGAGAAAATATGGCACCTGTCCACATGGAGGGTATGGCCTGGGCTTGGAACGATTCCTAACCTGGCTTCTGGATAGATATCACATCCGAGATGTCTGCTTATACCCTCGATTTGTCCAGCGCTGCAAGCCGTAACTGACCCCCCTGAAACATTAAGAGAACGCAGTTGATGTAAGGAACAAACTGCCTCTTTAAACAAAAACAAAAAGCCAAAATCTTCTCTTTTTTATTCCACTGGCGTATATCCATTTCTGTTTTCCCTTTTTGTTTTTTATTCCTGCTACCACGAAAAGCAATTCAAATCATTTCAATATCAGGTGACATTATGTTGTCAGTTTAAGAAAAAATACCCATTACACAGTTTGGGGGACATATATGGCATGTAGCTCTGCCATTATGAATACCTTTCAGCATTTTATCCAGTTTTAGCTTATAATCTTTGTCATATGTACCACATCTATAATTAAATAGTTTTCAATTACTATCTGAGACATTCCAGTAACTTAATCTTTCTGCCCTTTTAAGTGTGACTGGAATTCTTTATCTTTTTATTATATCAGTCAAAACAGACACTTTGGGGAAAAATTGACAATATGCTATAAAAATCTGCTCGTACTAGAACAGACTATAAATCAGTAGTAAATCATGCTGGAATGAAATGAATAGTCTTTCACATCAGTTGTTAATCATTTCTAAATCTGATAGCTCTTATAATTCCAAGACATAAATTGATTGGGAAGAATTTGTAAAAATAGCATCGCCTTGAACAGTTTGACTACGAGCAAATTTTTGGCTTTTGGTACTTCAGGGAACAGCTTTCTTCCCGGCATTAGTTTAGGCTAGAGAGTCAGAGTGACCTTCACTCTATCCTGGTAGTTCCTAAGTAATAAAGAATAAATAAGTTCCGGAAGTATTTGCAGCTGGAATCTTAATGTCAACAGTACATGGCTGTTTGAGTCACCCCACAGTGTCTTTAGAGCTAATCTCTGCTTCCTTATTAACGCTCAGGCTTTTTGAATGGCTTCATTTCAGATTTAATTAATTTCTCCCCCAAAATGCATGTCATGTATTCTCAATAAATGGACATACATAAATCAGTCAATAAATGGACACACATAAAAACTCTGCTGACTTAATTTTTTTAAACTGAACCATCTCTGTCTTGTGCCTTTTGCATTTTATGTCTTTATTTTTCACAATTTGTATATGTGACTTTAGGTATTACTGACTTTAATAGGTATTACTAAAAGTACATGGTAATGAAAGGAATGGTTTTTTTCAAATTAGATATGGATCCTTGTTACATAATTTTTATAATCCTTTTAATGTTATTTTTGCAAAATTCGGTTGTATCCTATTTTGCAGTTAGGTGGAAATGGGGCATGTATAGTATATTCAGCCTGTATCTAAATTTAAAATACTTGTAAGAATAGGAATGAGCTCTAATTGGATTTACCTAGGCAATTCGTTTGATCAAAATTTAGATGAAGAGGTTAAACTCAGTTAGCTTTAATGTTATAAATGAGTCAAGAGTTTTAAATACTGAGGGAGAGATGTGGGGATAGGGGAGTCAGGCTTGCTTGTGGTGACATCACACCAAGAATCTGAGCAGCAACCCTCATGCGTGTGGACTTTAATTCACCTCACTCTGATTGTCACTGTAATCCAGGTGTCACATCCAGTCCCACGTCCCTGCCAGGGTCAAGCTCAGACAACCCGGTTCAGAGTTCCTGCACTCATGAGACCCATCTCAGCTCTTTCCTGCCTGCAGCTTCTTCCTGATGTGTGATCCTCACACCAGCAACCCCCTTCACCTTTGGTTCTTGTGTGGCCGACCTCGCAGTTCTGGAGAGAGGCGGGATACTAACACTGCAATGGTTCAAATGACTTAACTTCCCCTCTAGGGTTGTCGGTGTCCTGCAGCCATTTCTGGCCACCCAGCTCCCCACTGCCTGGCTACCTCTAACACTTCCTAAAAATTTCTCGTTTAGTATCTAGAGCAATACAACTCTATCAGAATCACCTTCCAGGAGTTCCCTGGTACCCTAGGGGTTAAGGATTCGGGATTGTCACTGCTATGGCTCAGGTCACTGCTGTGGCTTGGGTTCAATCCCTGGCCTAGGAACTTCTGCATGCCACCATCGCAGCCAAATAGACAGAACAAAGTGCCCCCCCCCAAAAAAAAAACCCACCTTCCTGCACATCACTTGAGGACAGTAAAAATACTGGTGCCCAGGATGTTTTTTAAAAGGTGAGGCTGTGTCAGAGTTAGGTTGGCAGTCACTGAGTGGTTCCTTCCCACTTTTTTTTTTTTTTTTTTTTTTTTGCTTTTTAGGGCCATACTTGTGGCACGTGGAGGTTCCCAGACTTTGGGTTCAATCAAAGCTACAGCTGCCAGCCTATGATACAGCCACAGCCACAGCAACGCCAAATCCGAGCCGCATCTGCGACCTACACCACAGCTCATGGCAACACTAGATCCTTAACCTGCTGAGCGAGGCCAGGGATCGAACCCTCAACTCTTGGTTCCTAGTCGGATTCGTTTTCCGCTGAGCCACTATGTGAACTCCTCCTTCCCACTTCTAAACTCTACCTGAAGCCTCTCATCATCACTGCAGGTCCTCATTTATTTCACATTAATCTCTGTTGAGATTGGGAACAATCTTACTGTTGAAACAGAAATATCGGGGCAAGGTTGAGACTGTCCAGTGTTGGCCAATGGCTGCACAAGCAGTATACCCGTGGACTTTCTAGTTAGCTATCAAGTCATACTGGGAAATTCTCAAAATCATGATGGCTGCCAGTAATGGGATACTGGTTTGTGTCAGCCATGTACCGTCCTGTGCTTTAATCCCCACAATAACCTCTTGTAATTTATATATACTATAAATTTACAAAATTATTTAAATTATAATTATAGCCCTATAATCCCTACATGTAAATTACAGCCCATTATCCATGAGATAACAGCTGAGAAAAGTTAAAAAGAAAGTCTAAAGATGCATTTAAAAATGACAGAATGAAGTTTTAAACTCCAAAGCTTGAATTATTTTAAACCTTGAGTCATTACTTCATTCAGTCCTTCTAAGGAAAAGGGATGTCATGATGTACAGATAATGTCATTCATAACATTTGGTAGTTGCCGGTCAATTAAATGATTCAGTTTCTTCTGCTGAAAAGTTTCCTTTTACTTCATGCATTGTTACTAATGTAATGATTATTTGAAGAACATAATGTCTGAAAAAACATGGATATACTCTGAAGTTCAAGGATGCTGGTTTCTAGCATCAAATTTGTTTGTATTTAATACAATTTAGCCCTCTGGCTCACAGAAACAGAGGTGTTCAATTAACTCCATGTCACTAAAAAACCGATGCTTAGGAGTTCCCATCGTGGCTCAGTGGTTAATGAATCTGACTAGGAATCATGAGGTTGCGTGTTCGATCCCTGGCTTGCTCAGTGGGTTAAGGATCCGGTGTTGCCGTGAGCTGTGGTGTAGGTTGCAGACGCGGCTGGAATCCCTGTGGCATAGACCGGTGGCTACAGCTCCGATTAGACCCCTAGCCTGCGAACCTCCATATGCCTCGGGTGCAGCCCTTTCAGGCCAAAAAAAAAAAAAGCCATGCTTGTATCGCCTTATTGATCTTTCTGTTTCAGACAATCTCTCCTGCTCTTCTCTGGAAAATTTTGCTGCTTCCTTTCCCTGCCCCACCATTTACATGTACCCTTCTCATCTCCCCATCTTTCCAGCTTAGTTTAAAGCAAGACTTTGCTTGACCATGTTGTGGACTACAATAGCTTTTCCTGTTTCTCACCAGCTTTTCATTTTTCCCATCATTAATGTCGTCTTGTTTTTTCTTAATCATTAATTCAATCCCCAGTGATGCTCAGACACCTCGGGGGGTCCTTAGCTATATCTAACCTTAGAAGTTGCTCTCGGGCCCTGTGTACTTTAGCCTGAACCAGCCACACTCATCTTAGAATGTGCTTGTCATCCTGGGATCTTTCCCTATCATCCCGGGTGTCCCCTCTGCCTTTCCCACCTGTGGGACATCCTGTTTCCTTTTCCCCCTGTTTCTTGGTTTACTTCTGCATTTCGGTGAGGCACATCTTCCAGGACTTTCCTGAGAAAGGGTGCACGGATGGAAGGCGGTTTATTGAGAACTTGCCTATCTTAAAAATGTTCTTCCTCTGTCGTCACACTTAAACCATAGTCTCCATATAAAATCATGGGTTTTTCCCTCAGAATTTTGAAATCCTGGCTTCCAGTGTTAACTTTCTAGCTTCAGTGTTGCTATTGAGAATTCCCAAGCATTCTCATACCTGGTTCTTTACATATGACCTGTCTATTCTAGAAGCTTGTCCCTATGTTCTCAAGGATAATGATGATATTTTTGGGGACTGTTAACCCAGCGCACTGAGCAATTGATAGGCTCTTTAAACTCAGAAAATCATGGCCTTCACTTGCGAAAAAGGTTCTTAAATTGTTGTTTGATGTGTGTGTGTGTGTGTGTGTGTGTGTGTGTATCTTTTTAGGGCCGCACCAGCAGCATATGGAGGTTCCCAGTCTAGGGGTTAAATCAGAGCTATGGCCCTTAGCCCACACCACAGCCACAACAACCTGGGATCCGAGCCACGTCTGCGACCTGCACCACAGCTCAAGGCAATGCCGGATCCTTAACCCACTGAGGGAGGCCAGGGAACAAACCCGCATCTTCATGGATACTAATTGGGCTTGTTACCACTGAGCCATGATGGGAAGTCCCTTAAATTGTTTTATTGAAAGTATTTCCTTTTTTGTTTGTCCCTTTCTTTTTACAACTGCTAGTATTCAGATAGTAAACTTCCTTTTATTTATTTACTTATTTTTTGACCGTGCCCAATGGCATGTGGTAATTCCCAGGCCAGGGATCAAACCTGCTCCATAGCAGCGACCCCAGCTGCTGCTGCAATGACAACACCAGATCCTTAACTCACTGTGCCACAAGAGAACTCCTAGACCTCCTTTTAAAATTTTTTTTTTTTTTGGCTATTTTCTGATAGTTTTTTTTTTTTTTGTCTTTTTGCCTTTTATGTAGAGCCACACCCGAGGCATATGGAGGTTCCCAGGCTAGGGGTCCTCTAACAGGAGCTGTAGCCGCCGGCCTTCGCCACAGCCACAGCAACATGGGATCCGAGCCGCGTCTGCAACCTTCACCACAGCTCACGGCAACACCGGATCCTTAACCCACTGAGCAAGGCCAGGGATCGAACCTGCAACCTCATGGTTCTTAGTCAGATTCGTTAACCACTGAGCCACGACGGGAACAATTTTCTGATAGTTTTCCCCAACTTTGGCCATCCCTGTTAGCATAGTAAATTTAAATGAAAAAAAAATCTTACCCTGAACTCAGAAAGTTCCATCTTTTGGGTCTTTTATCCAAGTTTTCTTCTTCCTGTATCATCCCAGTTTCCTCTGTGATTTCTTCTGTTTGTTTCAGTCCGTCTTTCCTCTTAGAAGTTCTCCTCCAATGTCAGGTGATGCTTGATTTTCTGCCAAGAATTCCAAGTAGGAGATAAAATGCTTGAAGTGTGTGGGGAGGAGTTGTGAGCCCTACTGCAGGGTAAGCCGCCTGAGCTACTGAGTATGGGAGGCCCTGATGTCAGTCTCCTTAGGTCTTTTTTCTCTTGGGAAAGATTCCAGACTTTTCCCATCTCCTGTGGAGGGAAAGGGGTGAAGAGGGCTATGTATCTACAACTTCAGTTAAGTCTAGTTCCCTGCTGAATCCGTCTCATTCTAGCTTCTCTCTTTCATCCCCACCCCCAGTCAGAAACCTGCTAGGGATTGTCTCATGTAAATCTGTTTTGTTTTGGTTTTGGCCACACCTGTAGCATTTGGAAGTTCCTAGGCCAGGGAGCAAACCCAGACCAGAGCGGCCAGCTGAGCCTACAATGACAGCACCATATTAATCCGCCAAACCACAAGGGAACTTGCTGTCATGTAAACCTGGATGATTCTTGCCCTTGGATGGCCAACGTTTTTTTTTTTTTTTTTTTTTTTGCCTGTCTTTTTAGGGCCCCACCTGTGGCATATGGAGGTTCCCAGGCTTAGGGTCAAATGAGATAATAGATGTCGGCCTACGCCACAACCACAGCAACGCCAGATCCGAGCCACGTCTGCAACCTACACCACAACTCATGGCAACACCAGATCCTTAACCAAGTGTGAGCTAGGCTGGGGACTGAACCTGAATCTTCAGGGATACTAGTTGGGTTCATTACTGCTGAGCCACAATGGGAACTCCTGGATGGCCATCTTAAGATTCGGTTTTTCTGGGAGTTCCCATCGTGGCTCAGTGGTAACGAACCTGACTAGTAGCCATGAGGACGTGAGTTTGATCCCTAGTCTAGCTCAGTGGGTTAAGGATCTGGCATTGCCGTGAGCTGTGGTGTAGGTCATAGATGTGGCTAGGATCCCGCATTGCTGGGGCTGTGGTTAGGCTGGCAGCTGTAGTTCTGATTTGATCCCTCGTCTGGGAACCTCCATATGCTGCAGATGAGGCCCTAAAAAGAAAAAAAAAAGGGAAAGAAAGAGGTCAGTTTTAAACTTCTTTCTATGTAGATGACCACTACAGCTTCCTGCTGGACAGCCGGATCTGTTTGTCCTTCCTGCAACGTAAAACATACTCAGGCAAAAACAAACAAGACTATTTGAAAACAGCATCAGTGAAAAGGAACACTCATCTTTGTCCCAAACCGGCTGCCCCGCTCACTAATGTGTTTCTTTTTTTGGTCTCACCACTGCTGAATATCTTTAGTCATCAGACTCCGACCTCCCTCTGATCTCCAGTGTTAGATCAGGGTTAGATCAAGTTTACCTGCCTTTTGCTGTCTGCTCTTTCTTCACTTCCCATGGCCACACCCCTCAGCACCTCTCCCTTGAACTGCGGCCACTATCTCCTGTCGGCTCCCCTTACAAACTTGAGCCTGGCCCATGCTTGCTTGGTTATTCATCTCAGATCACAGCCCCCCAAAGGCTACTCTCCTCTGTGACTGTCATGACCTGACCGTCCACAGTCCTGTTTCCCTGCCAACAAAGGTCCAAGTCCTCAGCCTTATCTCCCACCCTCATGTACGAATGCGTCCCAAGCCCTGTGCAGTGGCCAAGTGCACACCTGGCCTTGGTTGTGTGCTCCTCTGCCTCCAGGGTGTTCCCCCATGTTCACTATCTAACAAGCCTCATTTTCCTGTACGTTCGAATACCACCTGATGAAAAAGCATTCCTTCATCTTCTCGGCCTAAAATCATCCCTCACTTTTATCAGGGACACTTCTGCTCACCTCTCCCTCCCTGACTATAAGCAGGTAACTTTACTGGATAAATTGAATAATTCCCTACACACATCCATCTCTTAGCTCAGCAGGAAAGGAACACCTCTGGGCACCAGAACTGGAGAGGAAGGAGTAGAGAGAGTCTCAAAGCCAGAGCTGTGAGGTTGGGGAGAAGTTAGAGGGAGAATTGAACCCAGATAAAGGCACTTGGGGGGGCCTTTTTTTAAATGTTTGATTAAAGTATACCATTCAAGAGTTCCCACTGTGTCTCAGTGGGTTACAAACCCAACTAGTGTCTTATGAGGACGCCGGTTCGACCCCTGGCCTCACTCAGTGAGTTAAGGATCCAGTGCTGCTGAGAGCTGCGGCGTAGGTCGCAGACACCACTCAGATCCCGCTTTGCTGTGGCTGTGTTGTGGCCCAGCAGCTGCAGCTCCAACTTGACCCCTAGCCTGGGAACTTCCATACACCTCAGGTGTGGCCCTAAAAAGCCAAAAAAATAAATAAATAAATATATATATATATATATATATATATATATATATATACACACACACACGTATATATATATACCATTCAAAAAGGGCCATGTGTCATAAGTATACAAGACCGCACCTTTTCACCAAATGAACACATCGTGTACCCAGTTTCTAGAACGCCCAGACAGGAAGAAGAACCATGGACTAGATCCCCTCCCTGCAGGAAGTGGGGCCGTGGGGGGCTCATCCTTGTGAGAAATCTCTGGCCATGGGGCCCAGAGAAGGACAAGGAAGTCTGCCATCTTGCCCAGGGCTCTGGACAGGGAATGAGAACTTGCTGGAAAAAGGCAACTGCCTTGGTTCGTACCTGCCAGGAGCAGGACTGCTAAGCCGAGAAATGAATACAAGCCCCATCTAAGACCCGCACGACCCTGGGATCCTGGCACAGGCAGACCAGAAAGGCCCTGGAGGGATCCTCCCAACCACCCCCAGGGCAGGACCCCTCTGGGAAAAAACACTTTCCCAATATGACCTCACACACACAAAAATTAGAACCCTTAGGAGAAAAATGAACGCATTTAGTCACGTGATATGTGTCCTATACTGGCGCAAGAGCTCCACCTTTCTCTCTCCACCGCGGGCAAGGTGAACCTTTTGAACCCTGAGTATGGATCACTCTGTTAGAGGCTGATGGCTTGATAAGATGAAGTCTTTCATCACCTACAAAGTCTTACATCAATGGGCCGAAACTCCTTCCCGCTCCATCCTGCACACTCTGCTCAAGACAGTTTTTTATTTTCACTGCTCATCCAGGCCCTGTTCTAGGGTGAACTGTGCCCCCCAACCCCCCAAAACTCTATACTGACATCCTTACCGCTGGGACTTGTAAATGTGACTGACCTTAGTTAACAATAGATTCTCTGCAGATGTAACCAAGTTCAGATGAGGTCAAGAGGGGGTTCTTCATCCAATGTAACTGAGGTCCTCGAAGGGAAGATAAGGTTACCTGAAAGCGGGGGCCCTGGTCACGTGATCACAGAGGCAGAGATCAGAGTGATACAGCTGCCCGGGAGAGTTGCTGGCCACGGCCAGACACTAGGAAGAGATGAGGAGGGATTCCCCCTGACAGATTTCAGAGGGAGCACCACCCTGTTGTCACCTTGCCTTGGCTCTCTAGCCTCCGAACTGGAAGACAATACATTTCTGTTCTTTTAAGCCACCTGCTCTGTGGTCTTTGATCTCAGCAGCCCTGGGAAACTAATAACAAGTCTCAAAGGTGTTGCAGCACTTGCTGCTCCTTTGCTTGCAAAGCCCTTCTGCAGAGAGCCTCTCTCAGGGCCCCCTGGCCCCTGTTCAACTGCCACCTCAACTGCCACCTTGGCAGGGAGGAGGCCACGTCCCACTCACAGTTCCTGCCTCTCTCTGTTCCTTTGCCCTTTTTATTTTATTTTTTTTGTCTTATCTAGGGCCGCACCGGAGGCATATGGAGGTTCCCAGGCTAGGGATCTAACAGGAGCTGTAGCCGCCGGCCTTCGCCACAGCCACAGCAACGCGGGATCCGAGCCGCATCTGCGACCTACACCACAGCTCATGGCAACGCCGGATCCTTAACCCACTAAGCAAGGCCAGGGATCGAACCCACAACCTCATGGTTCTTGGTCGGATTCATTAACCACTGAGCCACGACGGGAACTCCCCTTTGCCCTTTTTATTCTTCATGGTTCCTAGTCATACCTGACATGTTATGTATGTGATGTTTCTTTTGTTTATTGTCTGCCTTGCCTTCTAGAATGTAACTTTCATGAAAGTAGCTAGTATCCCATTCATGGCTGTAATGCCCAGCACCCACCATGTGGCTACCATAGGTAGGCTTTCCATACATATGTTTTTGGTCTTATATCGTTATTATTTTAATTTTGTGGATCTTTCAAGTAGGTATTAAAAAGGGTTAACATTTTCTCCAGATACTTTTTGAAATCAAACAAATTAATATATCCACCACAGCCCAATTTTTACAATCATAATTGCAGGTATAATGTTGTGATGTCAATATTGTGTCAATATAATTGCAATATAAAGGACAGCCCTTCCAAAGCCCCTATTTCTTCTTTTCTTCCTCCCTTCCTTCCTCCCTCCCCCCCACTCCCTCACTTTCTTTCCTTTTCTTTTTAGGGCCGAATCCATGGCACATGCAAGTTCCCAGGCTAGGGGTCAAATTGGAGCTGCAGCCTCTGGCCACAGCCACAACAAATCCAAGGTGCACCTGTGACCTATGCAACAGCTTGTGGCAACGCTGGATCCTTAACCCACTGAGCGAGACCAGGGATCAAACCTGCATCCTCACAGACACTGTATCCAGTTCTTAACCTGTTGAGCCACAATGGGAACTCCCCAAACCCCTATATCTTTTAAACAGTTATCTCCAGGCATGTTTGTTTCAATGAATGAGGTACTTGAGAGCACAATCTGCCTTTTACTTTTTTATCCTTCACGTTGCCTGAGACAATGCTTTACTCATTATAGACTCAGCAAATATGTGTAGATGAATAAGCGCATGATTGAGCATGGACCCGAGGCTCTGCGTGGTTAAGAGGGGCGGTCAACACGCACATTGCATTGGCCTGGATTTGGTGGCCTCTTGGTTGTAAAACAGTTATGGCGACCGACCAGTGATCAGATTTCCCTAAGTTATAGAGCCCACCGTTGCCGGCCGCATGCAGCCACTACAGCTCTTGCACTGAATGCTCCCACTGCCCCCTTGCCCTGTTGTTTTTCTGATTAAGGAGACAGAATTGAGTAATTTAAATTTTGCTTGCTAGCTCAGAGGTGCCAATCATGGCAAATAATGAATTAGGGGATCTTTCCCTCTCCCTCTTCCCTGAAGCACTGAGCTGAAACCAACATATTCATTTTCTTGAGGACCACAGGCCGAACTCCGAATGCTGTGTGTGACAAGAGAGCGCTTTCTTCACTAATTAAGTCACCCGGGCCCAGACAAACCCTCTCCGGTTTGGTGGGGGTGCCACTTATCTGAACTGGCCTAGAGACTCTGCCTTCTGTTTAAAGGAAGTGGTTATAGTTTTGCTACAAATATTTAAGCCAGAAAAAAATACATTTATATACACACACTTATGTATATATACATACCATAATATATGTACATACATATATAGATTTTATACATTTTTAAATTTAAATTTCATAATTTGAATTTTCATAAATTTCTTTAGCTTTTGAAGGGCTTTCTGGATTTCTTAGTAAACCCATTTTTAGAACTCACAATTTCTGGCTTAAGGACTGTGTTTTCCAATCAGTTTTTCTTTTTTCTTTCTTTGGACACACGTGTGGCATATGGAAGTTTCCAGGCTAGGCATTTCCACAGGGTTTTGAAAAGGGCCCCTATAAACCACATTCTAGCTGCTTCCACTTCAAAAAAACATAAAATGTACTCATTGAAAAGCTGTTGTATGTGGTTTTTAAGAAAAAGTCTTAGATTAGAAATAACAAATGTCATGAAATTCTCGGGAAAAAGCATAAAGTTCTGTTTACATTTGTAACCCCTGAGTCTTAATATATGCTTCAAGAGTGTAATTTTTACACGAGTGTAATTTTGAATGAGTTTTCTAAAAGTTAGTAAAAATAAAAATAAAGGTGTACGGAAAATGTATGACATGGCTCTAATTCATTTTTTAATTTTATTATATTGATGTACTTAATAAAGCATGTTTTGCTAGTTCCCTTCTTTTGTCTGGCCAGCTACAAACTTAACCCCTTTCAGTGTTGATTACGTGGCATTTGCACCTTTCTGCCTCGTCACTAATCATCAGCATTTCCCTGGGCGGGGCCAGAAGACTCCTGTTATCTCACTTGGCAGGAGGGGCCCAGCTCCTGGGTGGAGATGTAACTTATCCAGAGCCCTCCAAAGGTAGCTGAGGAGAGCCCACACAGTTCAGCCATTACAAACTCTTGGCCTTTTCTAGTTCTCTCGCCTTGTCCACATTTTTTCCAGCACAGCATTTCAAAATGTAGAGCCTTTTTGTGTAGTTTATTTAAAAGCAACGGGTTTCTGGAGTTTCCACTGTGGCTCAGCAGGTAAAAACCCAACTAGTATCCATGAGATGAGGGTTCAATCCCTGGCCTCGCTCAGTGGGTTATGTTGCCACAAGCTACAGTGTAGGTCACAGATGCAGCTCGGATCTGGCAATGCTGTGGCTGCGGCATGGGCCGGCAGCTGCGGCTCTGCTTCAATCCCTAGCCTGGGAACTTCCATATGCCACAGGTGTGGCCCTAAAAAGAAAAGAAAAAAAAGCAATGGGTTTAGGCTTCAGGTAGAGGAATATATTATCTATGAAGATCACCTCTCTCTTTTTTCGGCCATGCCCACGGCATGTGGGAAGTTCTCTGAACCTGGGCTCGAACCCATGCCACAGCACTAGCCACCAGTGAACTCCGGAAGATCACCTCTTTAAAGGGCAAATTAAACTAACATAATTTTCATTCTGAGTTGATTTGACAATCATGTTAGTAATATGAAAGGCAACCCATTTAATTTGACATTTTACACTCTGCTCATAACTAAGGAAGACTAATTTTCATAATAAATATATTAATTCAATGAAGAACCCACAGAAAACTTTTCCAACCCAATCTAGACTCATCTTCCTGGAATGTTCCACATGGCATGCCCCCCTACTTCCTCAGGTCTTTCCCAAATGGCAGTGAGGACTTCTCTGACCTATTTATTTCAAACTGCATTAGCCTCCTCTACCTCATCTCCGTTACATCACTTCCTTCTTTCGAATGCTCATCACCCTAAATAGTACATATTGTGATTATTTTCTGTCTCTCCCCTCTTCCCCATGTAATCCCCTCCTCTGTTCTATTCATTGCTGTTTCCCCAGTGCACACAGTAGGTGCTCAATGCTTGTTCAGTGAATGAAAGAATGATGCCTGACACCTTTCTGTTCCAAAGGTTGGTTTTGTACTCTGAGATGCACAGAACATATGGGTCAGGCGGGGGGTAGCAGAGTAGAGATGTAGGAACGGCTAGAAATTAGGGGGGCGGGGGCTGTACCGTGGGGGGGTTGGGGCCAGGTGATTACCTTGCCAAGGTGCGCAGACATCATACTGATAAAAGTCACCACGCTAGCCTTCCAAGAAGTGCATTTGCTGGGCTGGCCTTCATTTTCTTGATACTCTCACGTTAGCAGTATAACGTTGGCTTTCTGGTCACAGCTGTCAAACTCTCCTGCAGAAGAATTGGGTAATTATTTATGAGTATCTGATATAAAAGAATTCCTTTTCTCATTCTGAAAAACAAAGCAAAAGAGCGCAGGTGTTCTGTAACTAGGCAACGAAAGTGGAGAATTGAGGCAAAAGCATTCTCATTCTAAGTACTATTAACGGTCCTGTCAAGAAAGTTCTTTGCTGAGCTGTGGTTGTTCCTACGCGCAACCAGGGAGACTCAAGAGTCGAGCTGGGCGCCAATGCACGGATTTTTGGTGCAAGATGGAAGGGGCGGATAGCACAGTCCGGAGCGGTTTCTTACCCTGGAGCCTGCCTTGCGGCGGGGCGGGCCCCCGTGAGGGGCGTGCCCCCATATGACCCCGCCCTCGAGCCCCGCCCCGGCCCGGCAGCGAATGAGCGGGCGCGCAGACTGGGCGCAGGGAGTGGCGGCGCATGATAAGGCCGCGTGGGTGTCTGGTGCTGCGCTCTGCGGCTCGGCGTTGTAGCGCCCCGTGCCTGGCTGTGCTGCTGTGGGAGGAACCCAGGCCCCGGGCCGAGGCTGCACCGGGAATGCTTTTAGTCAGCACAAACATGGCTGCGGCCCTGCGATCTGGGGGCGTCCTGCTCCGCGATCGGCGTAAGTGGGGTTGTCGCGGCCGCCACCTAGGCCGGGGACCCGGTGACGGCGGGGACAGCAGGCAGTTGGCTGAAGGCCCCCGGGCCTGGGAACTTCCAGAAACGGCGGCGGCTGCACAGGAAGCTGCCTGCTGCGGGGCAAGGGGCGGAGAAGGGATCCAGAAAGGGGCCTTCCTCTGGGACGCGAGAGAAGGGGTACGTGGGTTACTTGGCGGCCCTCGGAGGCCGTGGGGAGGGGTACCGGAGTCCTATCGGTTAGCTGAGTGGCCGTGAGGAGTGGCTGAATTTCTCAGAACCTTAGTTCTTCTCTGTCAAATAAGAATAATGATAGTCACAGAATTGTTGTGAGGATTACGGGAGGGCAGAGTGCGTTAAGGGCCAACCACAGAAATGGTAACGATGGCAACGTTATCCTCATCATCACCATGGACATCTACCCTGAAGTTCCCTCCCTGGAACACACTGGGCCCACTGCTCCTATCCCTAGCCCTGGCATCACGCAGTGCTCACTTGTCTTTGCAGCAGGACCCACTGCGGGGCAGCTGGGCCTAGTGTTTTATAGAGGTATTTGGAGAAAAAGACCCAGTGACAACCCTGCGTATATCTGATAGGGACGTGAACATAGGCTGCAGACAGGACTCTAGTTCAGACACACCTGGCTGGGACACTAGCCCTGCAGCATTTCTGTGACCCCCTGAGCGAGGCATTCAGTGTAGCTTGAGCTTTGTTAAACGTAAAAGGAGAGGATAATACCTCATAAGCTTGCCATGAAGATTAGCTGAATACAGATAACGCCTATAGCACAGTGCCAGGCACACAGTAGATATAGATACCATCAAAGTGTTCAGTTATTGTTATGTAAAAGGCTGCCACCTGCTTAGATGCTAAATTAGTACCTTTGAATGGTGACTGGACATAGACCTTATTTTTCTAAACTCCCCAAATCATCAGTCTGGCACCTTCTGAGAAGGCATCCATTCTAAACCTCCATATATCTTATTACAAGTGCCTTTGTTAGGAAAATAATAAGGTCCTAGTGTACAATGAGGATCTGGTTGCTAAGGGGAGGGGGAGACAAAAGACATTATCTTTCAAGAAGAGGAAGCACAGTGCCAGTAATGGAGCTGAAAGAGGTATCAAATTAGTCTTTTCTTTCACTCACCCTTCCTGTCGCAAGGAACATGACAGGCTTTAGAGTTGAGGTTGTAGAACAATATGAGAAACTTTAAATGATTTGTTGTCCAGGTTATAAGTAACCAAGTGAAAGGATTCTGAAACCATAGCAGAAGTAGATTTGGAGTTCAACTGAATATGGACTCTGATTTTAAGATTTAGTTATAACACTGAAATTATCATGCTTTATGTGAAGGAATTAACACCTGGGTTAGAAAAAATTGAGCAGTATTTCTCAAAATGAATTCTTGCAGTAGAAAAGCAAAATTTTACCCTCTCTTTTCTTGCATATTACAGAATTAATAAGCTCCCCAGTATATATGTATATAGTATATTATATATATACTTTTAGAAAGTTTGTAGAACAATCAATTATTGTTTCTTTGTGCTTTTTCTTTCCAAATTTTCTACCTTAGGCACATATGTCTGCTGTAATTGGAAAAAACAAATCTAGAATAATAAAAAAGAAAATCAGTGTTTAAATTAAAGACAGAACATTTTGGCTTCATACCAGCAAAATAACAATTCTTTTCTTAAAGCCTCCCTTCCCCAAGTATATATTAATAGGTATAATATAGGATCTTATTTCTTTTAATTTTTTTCTGTTTTTTAGGGCAGCATCCATAGCATGTGGAGGTTCCCAGGCTAGGGGTTGAATCGGAGCTACAGCTGCCAGCCTATGCCACAGCCATTGCAACATGGGATCCAAGCCATGTCTGTGACCTACACCACAGCTCACGGCCACACCAGATCCTTAACTCACTGAGCGAGGCCAGGTATCGAATCTGCACCTCATGTATCCTAGTTGGGTTTGTTAACCACTGACCGCAAAGGGAACTCCTATTTTTGTTAATGTTTTTAAATGGCACACATTTTTGTAAGGACCTTTTTAAGTAGTCACCTCGTACGTAATAGTAAAGGGCTCTATTAGGTATTTGTGTACCTTGCTTTCTACCCTCTGTTGTACCACCCCCAAGCATCCAGAATATTAAATAATTTGGTTTTGGAGAACCAGTTATTCCCCTGAATGTAAGTCACAGGTATGTTTTTGATTGAGTCACTTATTGGGTTTCTCCAGGAGTTAATGAAGTTTTGTTTTCTTAGGTCATCTTCTCTTCATCTGCATAACTCTCAGTTTTATAGCTTTTATTGCTTGTAGGCCTTCCAAAGGTAGACCAGGTTGTCCATGTCAAGAGTAGGGTAGGGTCAGAATGACCTGGTCTTAGTTTATAAGTGGACAAGTTCTTATTCTTGAGTATTCTTACTTCTTGCTTAACCACATACATCATGCCAGGTGGTGTTCTTTGGGCTGGACATAGATTTTTTTTTTTTAATTTCCTAATCTTTACAACAGCTCTGCAGCTTTGGCCTTATCACTATTTTACACACTAGAAAAGTGAGGCATGGAGTAACTCAGTGAGTTGCTTAAGAACTGTCGCATGCCTGTTTGGTCCTATCTAGAATTTCTGCTCAGTTCTCCCTGGCTCTAGAATACATACTGTCTATACCAGACATTCCTGCCTGTGCCTTTGAATTTCTCTTTAGCTGTGATCTGGGTATATTCAGAAGTCTCAGTTGATTCTTTGAATAATTATTTTAAACTCCTTTAGCTAGATTAATACCGATCATTTGGTAGGAGATACTCTTTCTCTAGAATCTTCAGATCATTAGGGGGGAGGAGTGTTCTAAAAAAGCCTTTGAGAGGTGGGTGTGTTAACCCTATGTCCTGAGCAGAAAGGACCCAGTAGTAGCAGCATTACCCTCCTCTGAGAATTTATTTAACCTCAGAGAAGAGAACATTGTAAGTAGAGGGCATGGCAATAGTTCAGCATCTTGAAAAGCTACCAGCTCCCAAATTATACTAGGAAATACTAGTGTACTAGTTGAAGATTCTAGTCTCATTCCTTTTTTTTTTTTTTCTTTTTGGCTTTTTAGGGCTGTACCCTCAGCATGTGGAAGTTCCCAGGCTAGAGGTCCAGTCAGAGCTGTAGCTGCTGGCCTACACCCCAGCCACAGCAACTAGGGATATGAGTGGCATCTGTGACCTACACCACAGCTCACAGCAACTGGATCTCCCCAACTGGATCCTTAATCCGCTGAGCGAGGCCAGGGGTCAAACCCGAGTCCTAACGGGTACTAATCAGGTTCATCACCACTGAGACACGATAGGAACTCCTCTAGTCTCATTCTTATTGCCCCCCTGCACCCCTTTTTAAGGTTTACAAGACAAAATCTTATATCACTGGCAGTCAAATTATTTAATGCCAAAGTTCTGATCTGATACCACATGGAATCTGATATAATCTCATCCATGTAAAGAACTACAAACACTGCAGCGTGATCTGACTGAGAATCTGGTTAAATCTCATCATGCAGTTCAGAACTGAACTTATCTAAAACATGAAGATGTGAGTTGGTTTGAAACTTCATTTGAGCGAAATTGAACTTCTTTATGCCAATCTTTGCCCTTCCACTTTGAGTTAATAAGGATTATTTAGCTCCAGCTCACGTAATTGGCTCTGTTGGGAATGTGCACAATCTGGACAGCTGGAAATCTAAGTGGCCTGGAAACATCATTCTCCTATATATATGCCAGGTGATAAAAAAAAAAAAATCGAAGCGATAGTCCCTATGCTCTAGAGACTTAAGAAAGTAACACCGGCACTAATTATATGTGGGAGGCCCTGTGTAGAGTGAGTGCTTCACTGGTCTTATCTCCTGTAATCTTTACAAGGAAGCAGATAGCAGGTTTCACCATTTTCCATCTGGGGAAACTAAGGCTCAGAAAGATTATAACTCAGCCCCAGCCTCATTAGTCGTAAGTGGCAGAACTGGATTCAGAATCAGATCTGCTTGTCCACAGCCCGAGTTCCTCACCAGAACACCTTTGACTCATAGGTAGGAGGAGGGTAGAAGGAGGCTGATCTTAAACTGGTTTCGGACCTGCTGGTTTGAGAATGGGAAAGGGAGGTCGTGTATGTGCTGTGGGTACTGCAGGAACTTCTGTCCCACACTGCTCTCTTCCCTGTGGCTTCAGTGCCCTTTCACTCTGTGTTAAGGATGAGTACTCTTCGTTCTCCAGCCGGGTGTGGCCCGCAGACTCCTCAGCTCACACAGGCTCTCTAAGCCCACAGCTAACTCTCGTGGGGCCCAGGACAAGCGTGCAAACGGAGACCTGCATAGAGCAAGCTAACAGACTGTGAAATCTGTCCTCTTTTCCTATGCTGATAAATAGACCTTTCTCGTGGCCTGGAAGGGTGAACTCTTGAACTCTTCACAGTTCCTCCAGAAACACTGCAGCCCTGAGAAAGTTGCCTCGGGCCAGCAGACTTCCCTGCTTCTCTTCCCACTCCGGGCCTGCCCTACATGAGAGTCTGGTACATACTCCAGTGTGTATGTCCAAGCTGTCTTCTTACCCCTATGAAGCCCACTTTCCACTCCTGAAATCAGTGGCCTTACCTTTCCTACAGCCTCTTCCCCTTTCATACAAACAGCATACTGCTATCAGTAACTTTCATAACATGCGACTACCCTTCAGGTCGGAACTTGCTTATACTATGGGTCAATCCGCCCTCAGGAGGATGGATCCAGGAAAGAGGCCTGCTCAGACCCTGGAAGTGGGTGTGAGGCTTCTGGGCCAGGGATTTCAGGGGTCTTGGGTTCTGGGACCCTGGTGAGGCATGGACTCTGGGGGTCCATGAATCTTTGGCTGTGCCGATGGCCTGTCCCACGGGGCAGGGTGCAGTAGGAAGAGGGCCAGAATCGGTCCTCCAAAGCAGAGGCCCCCTCTTGTCAGGATCCAAGGGCGGTCCTGGGGTTCTCAGCACGGGTGCCTTATTGGAGAAGGTCTGTAGGCAGATAGGAGATCTGTGCAACCGGTGGAAATTCACTGGCCCACTTTCCACTCCTGAAATCAGTGGCCTTAACCTTTCCTACAGCCTCTTCCCCTTTCATACAAACAGCATACTGCTATCAGTAACTTTCATAACATGCAGTTGATTCTCATGATTCTCATGATTCTCATGTATCAAAATCAGCGGCCAGGGCAGGGCGAGGAGGTGTGTGTGGCTTCTAAAAAGTGTCTGGGCGGGTGCTGATAAGCTGTCCTAGGGGACGCTACCCCGTCCCCTCAGAGAGGTCTTAAGAGCCTTCACCCACCTGCAGAGAAATGCTGGGGAAATCACCTCTGCGACAGCCATCTCTTTAAATTTTAAATCCAGGAATTACGCGCTCAGGACCTCTTCAAAAGAAATTACTTTCCAGCTAGATTTCATGCTCCCACTTTAATTTTGTCGCAGTGGTGTGTGGCGGCTCAAGGGCCTGTCAGCCATGGAGGTGCCAGTCGGGTGTGGCCACAGCAGCCGCCGCCGCAGAAGCAGTCCAGCGTGCCAGAAGCCCCAAACCTCAAGTTCAAACAGGGAACAGGTATGAGTCTAATTTTAGGTACTAATAAGGATTTCTCTTTCTTGACGCAAGTACCAGCGGATACTAGCTACCTAGGAGGAGAGGTGCTGGGAAAACCCAGTATATAAGGAATGGTATGCTATTTTCTTGGCTTCCTTTCAATAGCTGTTAAACCACAGATTTCACTCCCAATTAAAGCTGTCATTTTCATTTCTGCTGCGCCCAAAGCATGCGGAAGTTCCGGGCCAGGGATCAAACCTGTACCACAGCAGTGACCTAAGCCACAATAGTGACCTGAGCCACAGCAGTGACAATACTGGATCCTTAACTGCTAGGCCACCAAGGAACTGCCTTTAATTATTATTATTATTATTTTTTGCTTTTTAGGGCCACACCCGTGGCATATGGAGGTTCCCAGGCTAAGGGACGAATTTGACCTGCTGCCGGCCTACACCACAGCCACAGCAATACCAGATCTGAGCTGCCTCTGCGACCTGCACCACAGCTCATGGCAATGCCAGATCCTTAACCCACTGACTGATGCCAGGGATCGAACCCGCAACCTCATGGTTCCTAGTCAGATTTGTTTCCCCTGCGCCATGATGGGAACTCCCTTTTAAGTTTTTATTTTATTATTTTTTAAAACTAAAAAAAAAATTTAAGAAATTAATTTTTTGACACTTTTTTTTCTCTTTGGCTATACCCATGGCATTCAGAAGTTCCTGGGCCAGGGATCAAACCTGAACCACAGCAGTGATCCAAGCCACTGCAGTGACAACACTGAATCCTTAACCCACTGAGCAACAAGAGGACTCTGTTTTGACACATTAAAAAAATTTATTTTCTTTTTATGCCACACCTACGGCATATTGGAAGTTCCCAAGCCAGAGGTCAAATCTGAGTTGCAACTGCAGCCTATACAACAGTTGTAACAACACTGGATCCAAGCCATATCTGTGACCTGCGCTGCAGCTTGTGGCAACGCTGGATCCTTAACCCACTGAGTGAGACTAGGGATTGAACCTGTATCTTCACAGTAAGTCCTTAACCCACTGAGTCACAACGGGAGCTCCACATTTAAAAATTTTTGATGAAAAATTTTTTTCTGGCTTTTTTGAGGTCTGATTGACAAGTAAAAATCCCACAGGTCTTTTGTTAAAGGGCACGGAGTTGAGTACAAACAGTCTGCAAATTAAGTGGGAATTTAGTTCTGGAATATGTCACAAACACAAATTATGTGTATGCTAGAAATGTGTTTACGACCCTAACATAATTATACTTATGAAATGCATGTCCTATGCAGGAAAAGGATAACTAGTCTACCAAGAATTTCTGTAGTAAACTGTTAACCCAGTGAACATAATTGTAAATGGCATAATATGATTTATAGTTTATTAAAGAAACAATGTGCATTCCCTGCCTCACCTCTGCTGTTTGCAGGTGGGCATCAGCAGGTATGGCGTTGTTGCTAGGTGTCCTCTTTCATGTCAGAAGCCACAGCTGTTCTCAAGTCTTCCTCTGGTACAGAGGCAGCAGAAGACTCTAAAGGGCCCTTTTTAGATGAGTACACAGACAGGAGCAGCACCCTGTAACACTGGGCAGAGTAAAGGAAAGAAATGGCTGTGAACTGTTAATGCCTTGACCTTTCTGGTAGACCAGATGTTCTCTGAGAATTATAACGCCATGAAAATAGGCTTTTTTATTTACTTCTTTATTTTTGCTTTTTAGGGCCACTACCCATGGCCTATGGAGGTTCCCAGGCTAGGGGTCCAATTGGAGCTATAGCTGCTGGCCTACGCCACAGCCACAGCAATGCCAGATCTGAGCTGAGTCTGTGACCTACACCACAGCTCACAGCAACGCCAGATCCTTAACCCACTGAGCGAGGCCAGGGATCGAACCTGCAACCTCATGGTTCCTAGTCGGATTCATTTCCACTGCGCCACCACGGGAACTCCAAAAATAGGTTTATTTTGTATTTGTTACTTTTCATTGTGTAATCCTGGGAATGGTGACTGAGTACTTAGCAAACAGAGGTTTGTTGAGTGTAGGGCCCTCGTTGGGATCCCAAATCGTCTCCTTTCGACTCTCGGGCCTCCTAAAAGATCACCCGTGGGAGGAAGATGGGAAGCACAGACACTGTCTACGTTCTGGGGCATGCCCAGCAGGACCCCCTTTCTCCGTGCTCCCCACAGCCCCTCTCTTCTCACCTCAGCCACAGTACAGAGTGCTTTAAGTACACAGGGTTTAGGGTATTTGATGTAACCTGAAGAACTGCTTGGATGTGGAACCGTGGGAGAAAAATTATTTCATTACTCTGTTGTCCTAGTGGCTAAAGTCAACAATATAAGTAGCCTTAAGATTAAATTATTGGGGTAAACAATGAGATCCTGCTGTATAGCACAGGGAACTATATCTAGGCACCTGTGATGGAACATGCTGGAGGATAATGTGAGAAAAAGAATGTATACTGGTACACTTTGCTGTACACAGAAATTGACAGACAATTGTAAATCAACTATAATAAAAAATTTTTTTAGAAAAGATTAAATTGTTAAAATTGAATTAAAATGTAAAAAACTCCCCACGTTCTGGTAACTTTATATCATATTTATACAAAAGAAATTGGTTCATTTTAGAAAATATAGACAAGAAAAACATGAAAATCTCACCACCGAGTATTTAATATTTACTCAGTATTTATTTACCATAATGTGACAATACTGCATATATTATTTTTATAACTTTTTATTTAACACCATGTCTACTGCATAAATATAGAAAGTCTACATTGTTTTACTAGCCTGAGTATTTCATTAAATCATAATTTCTTTATCCAGTCTCATGCTGTGGGGCAAATAAGTTATTTCTAATTTTTAAATATTAGAGGTGATGAAGGGGTGAGTGTGTCTGTGAGTCATTCTGATGCTAGACCCGATGAGGGCATTGTGCTGCTCAGTGCTCAGACTAGATCAGACCAGGCTGCACGACAAATTTGTCTACCAAGGGCTGGATGGTACAGTTTCAGGCTTTGTGGGCCCTTTGGTCTCTTTTGCTGCTTTCAACTCGTCCATCATAGTGTGAGAGCAGCCATAGGCAATATGTAAACAAACAAGTGGAACTCGGTTCCAATAAAATTTTCTTTACAAAAACAGGCAGAGAGAGTGTGTGTATGTGTGTGTGTGAAAATCTGGCCCATAGGCTGGAGTCTGCCAAACCCTGTTCTAGAGGCAGCATAGTTCCTCTGGCCAATTACATCTTGGAGGTTTAATGAAGAGCTGAAATTTGTTTCTTGTCTTGATGCTGACTGTATATAGTAGAACAGAATCATTCTGTTCTTTTTTTTTTTTTCTCTTAATGGATTTTATTTCAATTATAGGTGTGCATAAATCATCACAAGTCAATTTTACAGATTCTGTTCTTATATTAATTTATGAGCTCAACTTTCAGTTACAGACAATTCATGGTTCAAAGGAAGAACCTCGTATTTTGAGAGTCCAAGACTATAAATGGCAAAATGTTGTAACCTTTTCAAATGAGTTTTCAGTATGTTTGCTGTATATACTTTTATCTTCAGACAAAGGGAACTTGACCATTCAGACCTTGGTCTCAGATGTGCTCTGTCTGGAGGGGAGATGAGACAGCGACCCTTGACTAAAGCTTTGCACTTCACAGTGGAGAATAGAGGGGTGTCAGCCTAGGGCTTACTAATGCACCATTCGTCATGCACAACACAGTTTTGAATTAAGTGCACACGTATTTAGGTATTTTCAAATTGTGTGTGTCTGTTTCATGTGTGAGATCAACATGGTTTGCAAAATGTGGGTTTGCAGGGTAGGGTCATGTCCCATTTAAAGGCACTCTTGTTATGAGCTCAGGTGTTATAGATGGAAAACAGTTCTAAATCCCGTTTGCACATTGATACCCTCTATGGCTTAGGTAAGTCTCTTAGCCAGGGGTTTCTTAACCAGTAATCTGTTAACTGGCAGCAGTCCATGGAAAAATGCACTTAATGTATTGTGAGTCACAGCTTTTGAGGATGAAAGACTGAATCCCAGGAGAACACTGGTGGCCTCAGTAAAAAGATTAAAGAATATTACAGTTTCACAATATAATGAACCTGGAATTCTCAGGTATCAAAACAAGAAAACTAAAACTAAACACCGGTTTATTAATTCATTGATAGAACTTCAGGCCAGAGGGGTTGGAAAGGTTATGGAAAAATAGCTTCAAAGTAGTTACTCGGTGTAGTGAAAGGAAGATTAAATCCCTCCTTTAACAGTGGTCACCATGGGGGTGGGGAAAGGAGGGTGCATTCTTGTCCCCTGGGACATATTTGGCAATGCCCAGTGATATATTGGTTGTCACAGCTGGGGTTGGGTGTGTGCCGCTGCCCTCTAGTAAGTGGAGGCCAGGGTTGCCGCTAAACTTCCTACCATGCACAAGACAGGCCCACAACAAAGGACTGTCCGCCTCAGTGTCAGCAGTGCAGAGCCTGAGAAACACAGGCCTAAGACAATGATGTGAAACGTGAACTCTGTTGATCCTTTTTTTTTTTTTTTGAGAGGTTGTGCAAAACTATTGTATTTACAAAAATGGCACCCAAGTGAATTCAGCAGTCGATGCACATGCGCCCTTCATTCACATCTTCAACAAGGAAAGGTTTTCTAACGCTGCAGAACTGAGTCAGAATGCTAGCTTCAACAGCAGCTGTTAAGCCTAAGAATCACCTGAGTTACACCAGAATGGGCACATTATTGCCCAAGTAAAACTCTATTGTTAAAGTTGAAACAGATTTAAGGCCATTCAAGTTCAAGCACAGGATGCAAATCTTTTGGAGCCCATCTATTTGTGTTTGAAATAGGTGACCTTCTTCTAACTTGTGGTCTTAAACACCTGTTTTACAAAATCCAAAAGGAAATTACAGAAGAAATCAATATCATAGAGGCTATATTAAATGAGTAACATACCAAGCTATACTTCAGATGAATTAAAGCTAAAACATTAAAATTGTAAAACTTGCTTGTTCCTTGCTGGAACCAGCCTTACACTAGGAGTTAGGTAATATATGCAATTATTTTCAAGTAGATTACTTTATGTTGCACTTAACATGTTCTTCTCATCACTGGACCGTTGTTAAACTCATCAAAACTCTACACGTGTATATTCCTGACAATAGTAGCACACACTACCGCTACCTGCAAAGCCACCACTCGTAAATGATGTAGTGAATGAGGGGAAATAAAAAGCTGAGAAGTAACATATTAAGGAGAAATAACGGGGATTAGAAGATTCATGCAGTTCAGCTCTTTTAATCAGCCAGCTAGCTTGCTAGCGATAAGAGAAGGGCCTTTGGAGTGGGATAGTGGTCACCAGTGACCTCTGTCTTATACGGGGCCATGGGAGGAAGTTGCTTGTTCTTCATTTTTGCTTTAGCCATGTTATAATCCCCAAAATCAAAGTGTTTTTGCCTATGGAGTTCCCATCGTGGCGCAGGGGAAGCAAATATAACTAGTATCCATGAGGATGCAAGTTCAATCCCTGGCCTTGCTCAGTGGGTCGGGGTTCCAGCGTTGCCGTGAGCTGTGGTGTAGGTCGCAGAGGCGGCTCGGATCCTGTGTTGCTGTGGCTGTGGCGAAGGCCAGCAGCTGTAGCTCTAATTTGACCCCTAGCCTGGGAACCTCCATATGCCACAGGTACAGCCCTAGAAAGAAAAAAAGATATTTTTGACCTTTCTGCAGTTATTTTCTTAAGAAATATGAACCTCCAGGCTCTTGTCCAGATGAGGATAGCTTGCTTTAATTTTGCTTCTTCAGCTTTGTCTGGACTAGTCACTTTATCTTCCATTTCCTTCTGCTCCTCTGCGGAGGCTGCCTCAGGACTTCCTCGGACAGCCTGCTCCCTCTTACCCTGCTTCTCTGGCTCTGCCTTGGTTAATCTTTATAATGAGGTCTAAAGTGGAAAATCCCTGACTTCATTGTAAATCAGCATTTTTCTTTCCCCAGGAATTGGTTATTGTTTTGGAAATTTAGGCTGAGAATTCAGATTTCTACCTCATCGACCTGCAGTATGTTTTTGTTTTTGTTTTTTAGAGCCGCACTCGAGGCATAAGGAGGTTCCCAGGCTAGGGGTTTAATCGGAGCTGTAGCCTCCGGCCTACACCACAGCCACAGCTATGCCAGATCTGAGCCACGTTTGCGACCTACACCACAGCTCATGGACACACCGGATCCTTAACCCATTGAGCAAGGCCAGGGATTGAACATGCGTTCTCATGGCTGCTAGTCAGATTCATTAACCGCTGAGCCTCGAGGGGAACTCCCCAGTAATGGCATTTTAAATAAGCCTCAGGCTGCTTATTTCTCAGCTGCTTTATCAAGAGTGAATGGAAATCATATCCATACAATGGGCTGTTCAGCCATATAAAGGGAAAAAAGTACTGATTCAAAGTATAACCTGGATGAACTTAGCATAAATGAAAATTTTATGCTAAGTAAAAGAAACCAGACACAAAAGTCCACACTTTCTGATTATTTTCCTACGAATAGGCAGATCCATTGGCCCAGAAAGTAGATTCGTGGTTGCCAGGGGCGAGGGGGAGGGAGAAGAGAGATTGGCTCTAATGAGTATAAGGGTTTTTGGGGCGATGAAAATGTTTAGGAATTAGGTAGTTGTAATTGTTGCCTAACTTGTGTGTATATTAAAAACCACTGAATCATACAGTTTAAAATGGCAAATTTTGATATGTAAATTATATCTAAATGTTTACAAATGCAAAAAAAATAAAAGAATAAATGGAGGAAACACTCCTTGTCCTGAACATGCCACAGCCTCTTTCACTGCTGTCACATGGCCAGCTATTCAGGAATACACAAGCCCCCAGTTTGCCACCGTCCATCTCAGGTTTTGACCTCGTGGTTCTCCCTAGAGTCCTGGTCTTCCGGTGGCTCCCAGAAGCACAGGGGAAATACCCGGCCCTGCCCTGGCTCCGTCTTGCCCCCTGGCCTGTTCAGGAACAGAGGCTCCGGGTGTTAGAAGTTTACATTTTTGATTAGGCCTTTTGTTTTTAAATTTCCCAGAAGCTGCTTGACTTTGTTTCTTATTGTTCATTCAATGCTGGATTCTTTAGCCTGGGACTGATTTGAATAATTTAGAACAACGTTTTAAGGAATTACCTAAACACTGGATTTTAGCTGAAGGGTGGAGAGGTGAGTGTAAAGTGAGAAATGTTGTTTATCACAGCAGGAGACCCTGAAAAAGAGTGAAGGCAGGCTTTGGAGGAGGAAGCAGAATAGCAAGAAATAATTCAAGTCAGTAATAATTTAATAATTAACTAAAGAGAAGGGAGTAAAGAGAGTGAGAGCTGGGCTGCGTTTTGCTGTGGAGGTTTAGGAGAATTATAGGGACACCCACAGCTTCTCTGTGTGGAATAGAACTTACTGTCTGTGCCAGCTCAGGCTAAATGACTACATTTATCCACTTGGGTCCCCAAATAACCTTTTAAGGTTGTTGGTGGACTCCATTTTACAGATGAGGAAACCGAAGCTTGGAGAGATTCAGGTAGCCTGTGTATTCACGAGGCAGTCACGCGAACAGGTGCTTCAGCCTCAGGACAATTTTAGATTTATACCTTGATTCTCAGACCCCAAACAATGGGGTCTTTGTTCAGGGCTGACAGTTTAATAAGAATTATATTTGGAGCTCAGGGAAGTCCAGTGTCAGAGATGGAGCTTGGAGGTAAAGGTCAGAGTCTTCGAGACTGTGTGTTCTGAAATCGAAGGCCTGGTGATGGCAGTGAAAAGATCTGGAGGTTTTTACCTTTGCATCAGACAGATAAGAGTTTGCTAGTTGAACCAAGATCTACCCCAGAGGAAAATAAAAAGTGTTAACGAATCAACCGTTACCTTTTGTTTTATGTAGGAAGCCGAAAACCGGAATATTAATGCTCAACATGGGAGGCCCCGAAACCGTCGGAGAAGTTCACGACTTCCTTAGGAGGCTCTTCTTGGACCAAGATCTCATGTCACTCCCTATTCAAAAGTAAGATGCACGTACATGCCGGTACCGCTCTGTAACCTGTGCAGTGCATTTTGCCTTACATGTATCTCAGTTCTGTAGTTTCAAAAAAATGAAGGTTTTAGTTCATATCTGGTAGGGCAGTATTCTTTTCTGTTAGATATGAGAAGGCCACGATATCAGAGGAATTGTGGGGAAGAGAGAAAGAAGTTAGCGAGGATTCCTCTGGGGCCTTTTTGTCCCCACAGCTCTGGAAACTGCAGTGGATTTGTACTCGGCCCTTAACAGCTGATTAACACTCAGGGAAGCAATAAGTATTATTCATTTGTACTGTGACATGGACTCTTGCTGTCCTTCTCTTCCTTTCATTCTTCCCTCCCTCTTCCTTTCTATTTGTTTGTTTGTTTTCATCTTTTTTGGGGCCGCACCCATGGCATATGGAAGTTCCCTGGCTAGGGGTCGAATCAGAGCTATAGCTGCTGGCCTACACCACAGCCACAGCAACCTGGGATCCGAGCCACATCTGTGACCTACACCACAGCTCATGGCAACGCCTGATCCTTAATCTGCTGAGCAAGGCCAGGGATCGAACCGCATCCTCATTAATGCTAGTTGGGTTCCTTAACCACTGAGCCATGATGGGAACTCCCTCCCTTCTCTTTAAAATAGGTTTTTTAAAATAAAATTTATACAGTAGTTCCCTTCGTGGCTCAGTGGTTAACAAATCCGACTAAGAACCATGAGGTTGCAGGTTCGATCTCTGACCTTGCTCAGTGGGTTAAGGATCCGGCGTTGCCGTGAGCTGTGGTGTAGGTCGCAGACGCGGCTCGGATCCCGTGTTGCTGTGGCTGTAGTGAAGGCCGGCAGCTACAGCTCCTGTTAGACCCCTAGCCTGGGAACGTCCATATGCCGCGGGTGCGGCTCTAGATAAAGGCAGAAAGACAAAAAAGTAAAATAAAATAAAATGTATACAGGCATATGCATAAAAAAATGTAAATAGTTAAAAAGTGTGTATAGTAAAAAACAGGTTACCCTTTCTCTTTGGACTGCAGCCTCCGCTCCCTGGAAGTCAGCACTGCTACATCTGGAAATAGTGTATATATGTGTGCTCCCACACATTCATATACAGCCTCCCCTTTCACTTTTCTTTTTTTGTTTTTATTTATTTATTGTGTGGCTGTGCCTGTGGCATGTGGGATTTCCCCAGGCCAGGGATCAAACCCTAGCCACAGCAGTGACAACACTGGATCCTTAACTGCTAGGCCATCAGGGAACTCCCTAGCCAACCTATTTTTACACAGATGTGAATGTACTTACGAACATTATTTGGCTCTTTGCTGTTTTTTTTTTTTTTTTAAGCTTAACAATATTTTGGAAATTATTCCATTAAAGTTAATATTCTGGTGCATACTTTTTTTTCAGAATTGTACAAAATTGCATTGTATGGTCATGCCTTAATTTACTGAAGTAGTGCACGCTGATGGTCATGTACATTATCTACAGCCTTACGGTGAATGTTCTTGTACACATCTTTGCTCATGTGGGCAAGTATATTATAGGATTAGTATGCATTTACTTAAAAGGGCTGCATGCTTCCTAATGTCTTATATGCCCTACTTCCTATTAGATACAGGATCAAGAGTTGTTAGATAGTAGTTAGCACACAGCCAGGGGCTCCGCCTGGGTTTTTGGGGTCCTGAATCTTCAGGGCCTGCTGCTAGAACAACTTGTGGGGCAGAGGTTGCTGCTTCTTAGAGACTGTCTGGTTTTCTCTGTCTAATCTGGACCAGAAGAGCAGGCTGGTGTCAATGACTTTGAGCTTCTGTTTTTAAAGCTTGATCTTATTAGGCTCTTCTTAAGATTTCACATATCTTCTTTTTTTTACTGAGTAGAAAATGTTTCTGGAGTTCCCTTGCAGCTCAGGAATCTGACTAGCAACCATGAGGATGCAGGTTCAATCCCTGGCCTCGCTCAGTGGGTTAAGGATCCGACATTGCTGGGAGCTGTGGTGTAGGTCGCAGACACAGCTGGAACCTGATGTTGCTGTGGCTGTGGCGTAGGCTCCGATTTGACCCCTAGCCAAGGAACTTCCATATGCCACGGGTGCAGCCCTAACAAGCAAATAAAAGTCCACTTACCAACCTCTGTGTTTAATGATTTAGTAAGCTGGGGCCATTCATCGCCAAACACCGCACCCCCAAAATTCAGGAGCAGTACCGCAGAATTGGAGGTGGATCCCCCATCAGGATGTGGACTTGCAGGCAAGCGGAAGGCATGGTGAAGCTGCTGGATGAGCTGTCCCCGCACACAGGTACGGTGTCTCTCTGCTGACGTCCCGCTGCGTGTGTCCTTTCAAGGTGGTTATGAAATTCACAACACCGGTGGGTGCCAAATCCAGTCCTGGGTACCAGCAGCTCTCCATCTGCGAAGATTCCTCCTTGATGCCCAGCCACTGAGCTCAGTTCCCGTGGTGTTGTCCTTTGTCCTCAGCTGCACAGCCTTTTCTGTTACTTCCTTATATTACAAATTTTCAAAACTAAAGTGTTGGAAGATTAGTCTCAAAAAGAAGTTGCCCGTGTGTGTTAAATAGAGCTGGATTATAAGGAAAAGGCGACATAGCATGGGAAAGATGCATATGTCATTGTCCTGGGAAGAAGCCTTTGGGTAATGGGTGGAGCCTGGTGTGGTGGCTGTTTCCTTCTGTGTGGATGCTGTCTGGCTCAGCACTTAGAGCAGGATTAGCTAGATGTCACCATAGCCATGAGGCTCTAAGCAACTTCCAGCAACTGCTTTCAGTCCTTGGCAGTACCATCATCGAGAGGCATTTAAGAGCCTAATTAGGCAGGACACTAAAAAGAGCATTGAACACATCTGGTGACTGTTCTGTGAGAACCTCTAACACAAATTATAATGTGCACAATGAAATATTAACTACACAAAGGAACTCTAAGTGCCATATTTGATTACACTGAAGACACCATTGGTTGTAGGACATGCCATGGTTTTTATGTATCACGAAGACACAAGGGCTTTGCCAGTTAATTTTAAGACAGAGTCTGTTGTGGACCAGCGTAAGGTGGAAAAACAAAAAAAATAGGGTGTCTTAGGACACATGAAACACATTAACTGCAGACAGGTTAGGGTTCAGGAACAGGACAGGAGTGTGACACGGTGGGGACCCTCAAGGAGAGCAGCCCCACAAGGCAGGACCAAAGTATTTCATTGAGCATCAGCTTGAGTGGCTCTCAGAGCCCACTGTTTGCGTGGCACACGGGACTGAGGGCTCCAGCCCTTGGCAGATCCTCTCTCACTTGGAAAATTGTTCCGTTTGTGCTTTTGAATGTTAGGTTTGCTCCCCGCCTTCATTTGTGGCTGCAGTGCATTTCTTACAGTTCAGCCACATAGGACACAATGTATCTTTAAAAATAGTGGGCGAGGGATATTAGGCTGACCTCCGCTCATACATGGTGTGGGGGACAGGATAAAAATTCAGGAAATGTGAGCTTTTATTATTCATTGCTGGCATAGAGTTCATGATCTGGTGCAAATTAAAAAGCACTAATATACTTCACACTTTGTCTCAAATGTACAGATCAGGCATTTGAACTGTCACATGTGCTAAATGAACGGACTGGAGCTTACTGAAATTTTACTGTTTAAAAATCTGATATTCCCATTTGTCCCTTTTTCTTCCCTCTCTGTCGTTCTCACCAAGGAGTGTTCCACTGGGCAGTGGCTCTGGGCATAGACGAGGCTGGGCCAGAGAGTCCTGTGCGTGGGGCTCCCTCTGGCCAGAGGTGGTGCCCACCAGATGTGCTGCTGGTTGACAGCCAGGCGACCCCTTCCTCCCCCCATGCTGCTGTGGGGATATCCAGGAGCCTTCGTGAATGCTTGTTAGCTCCTCAGGGCAGACCCAGTTGGAGACAGTGCATTGTTCACTTTTTCTAAAGTAGGCTTTTGCAGGCCATCTGGAGTCTGACAGTTCAGAAGGCATTATCTCTTCACTCCAGAGTATTTCACGCTCTCTCACGTCCAAGAGTGGTCACCGCCCTGCCTTTATCTGTGAGGGCAGCATCCACACCTCTGTGTCTGTAGCATTTGAGGGACTCCCAGATCCCCAGTATTTAGTCTACAACCTTCCACTACCGCGCAGCTACGAAAACGTGAGAAGCTGATTGACTGTGTCAGTCTGACCATTGCCTCGTCTCCAGATAGATGAGAAAGCAAATTCCACTTCAGCCTCAACTCAGAGAACCAAGAGCTCCTTAAAGGCGGACCTGATGATACGGTGATAGTTGGCAGGTTTAGCATGGGCTGCGTGATCTTTGAACAGTTCGATCAGTCATTTGGAGTTTGTTTACCGGGCCATGCCCTCTGGTGTGATTTAACTGCAGTTCACCATATTTTATGCAAGAGACGGGAAAATTGGTAGCCTGGCAGGGAAAGACAGCTGCAAATGATTTCATCTGTGCCCCTTCCTTCCTCTTTTTGTAGTCCCCGACTGGAGAGTGTCGAGTCATACTGTCCTTGCCAGGCGCAGACTTGCCTCTCTCCCCTACCAGCATTCCGCTTCTCTTCTTGGCAACATGCTCCATTGATTCAGTCCTCAGGGTCAGGTTATCTATGGATACAGAAAACACTCACATGTATACCTACATACATGTAAACTAACAATACATAGACTATATAGAGACACACACAATAAATGTATTATCTTTTCCTTCACTTTAACCTAAATGTTTCTTGTGGCAGTTTTGTTTCATGTTTTTTTATTTTATTTTTATTTTTTTTATTTTTCCATTATAGCTGGTTTACAGATTTCTGTCAATTTTCCAACTGCACAGCGTGGTGACCCGGTTACACATATTTGTCACAAGTGATTAGACATAGTTCCCAGTGCTATACAGGAAGATGTTTCATGTTCTTAATTGCAGCCCCTGCTAATGCCTGGACAAGCAGCAACATCTTGGATTTACAATTACTTAGTGTTTGTAATGGTGTAGTTTCAACTTCGTCCCTGAGTATAAATAGGGTGTAATCTTATGGAAAGATAAGGAAACAAGACTGGGTAACTTTAGGAAACTTTCTGTTTTATGATTTTATTTTATTTGTCTTTTTAGGGCTGCACCCACGTGAAAGTTCCCAGGCTAGGGGTCAAATTGGAGTTATAGCCGTCAGCCTGCGAGACAGCCACAGCAACACCAGATTCAAGCCTCATCTGTGACCTACACCACAGCTCATGGAAATGCTGGATCCTTAACCCCCTGAGCGAGGCCAGGGATCAAACCTGCATCCTCATGGATACTAGCTGGTTTTGTTAACCACTGAGCCATGACGGGAACTCCCTGTTTTATAAATGCCTAAGAAATTGTGTGGTTGTGGATGCATTTAAAATAGAGGAGGATAAAGAGGAAGTAAGAGGAGGAACCGAGGACGTGATGGGAGAGGGAACACAAAGACGTCCCCTGACTTGGGCCATTTAGGTATCAGAACAATGATTTTAAATTCCACTTAGTGCCGTCGGTTTAAGCATTTTTGTTGTTGTTTTTTCATATAAGTGAGGAGAACCATTTCAGTCCTTTGTTATCAGTAAATTTTTATTGAGTAGCCCAGAGCTTTTATATAAACTAGGCGGCCTGGGGTCCAAGGGAACACGAGGAGGGGTCTTGGGTGATGGAAGAGGTGGGGAGCATGGAAGGAGCACAGGCTTTAGGGTGGGGGACCCATGCTATAATCTCCTCCAGAACATCCGCTAGCTGTGACTTCGGGTAGGTTCATTAACCTTCGAGAGTATGTTTCCTTATCTGAAAAATGGAGTTTGAGAATAAAGCCTTCCAGTGTCTACTGTGGTACCTGGAACCTGAAAGGAGTGTATACTTTACGAAGAAATGCTAGTTCTTTCCCCCCTTCTCTTGAGTATCTCTTATCTCAGCCAAGAGCAGAGAGTCAGGCACAGAAGTCTGAGGGTTATTTTCAAAATTAATTAATTCCTTTTTGGCTGTGGTGTGCCACAGCTTGATGTGGGATCCCAGTTCCCAGACCTGGGCTTGAACCCTGGCTGCAGCAGTGAAAGCCACAAATCCTAACCACTAGACCACCAGGGAACTCCCAAATGTTTAAGTTTTAAAAACCATGTGTTAAGTAAAGGTGTTTGTCTGTGTGTGTGTTGGGGGCGGTGGGCCGGGGGAGGTTGGTCACAGAGAATAGTGATTAAAAATCCATCTACTAGCGGAAGACTGGCTAAGATCCGAGGCATATTCTAAACTTGCCCACGGTGTCAGCACCACAGGAAATTAGGTTAACCGTTGTTTGTTCTGGGCACTGCATTGTGTGTGGAGTCTAGATAAAGATGAATGCACTCTCTTTCTACACGTGCCTCCTGATAGCCCCTCACAAGTACTATATCGGATTCCGGTATGTCCACCCGTTAACGGAAGAAGCAATTCAAGAGATGGAGAGGGATGGGCTCGAAAGGGCAGTTGCTTTCACACAGTATCCACAGTACAGCTGCTCCACCACAGGTAAGGCTTCTTTCTCCCTGACGCGGGGTGGGCGCGGCGGGCTGATACGGCCGGCAGGATAACCGGAGAGCCTGGGTGTGGAGGAAAGCATAAGCCACTTTTTATGTGAATGGCAAATCCAGCCTGTCCGTTCCAGACAGGAGCGTTCAGGTCAGTCCATTTGAAATCTCATGGCTCATCTGGCCCTTGACTCTTCCTGGCCAGTCAGCTGAGATTTACAAATTGGGGGTTGGGGAGCTTCTAGCAGTAGCGCTTCAGTGCAGCTGTATAATGGTTCATGAGGGACCTTCAGCCACTTTCTATGTTTGGGTAATAAACCTTATTTTTATGGCTACCCTGTTACTCTTACTAACGTACCAAAGGTGACTGCTGTTTCCATCTGCCAGGCAGGTGCGCTGGGAATGTGGTGTGAACTTTGGTTCTGCTTCAGTTATGGGTTGGTTCCCGGTTAAACCAAAGCCCAGTTTGGGGTTTCCTTTGCAAACCTCTCTCAGTAGTCTAGATTCTGGAAAATATTACTAGGTATTGTTTCCTATTTATTTCACTGGAGCTGGTGAATAATCTGTTTTGCCGGTCTCTGTATCATTTGGTAAATCTTCCACTGTCACCCACAAATACATTTGTTCGCAGTCTTTTTCAAGGATTGCGGTTGGGACATTTTTACTCACCAGTTGCTTTTGGACATTAGTACATATTATTTTTATGACTATAAGGAGAAAACCAAAGGCTACTGGAAGAAATCTTGGAAGCCTGGTGTGTTCCTTAAATATTTGTTCACAGCACCTGTGAAAATGCCCGAGTTCTCAGACACCCTTAAGAGTTCAAACTGTGATTTCTTTTGGAATGTGTCTCTTTCACTTTAAAATATCTGATAACGTGTTACCGAAGAGTAAAAACAGATTTTATAAATTTCTAGGCTATAGTTTTGCCCGGCTTTAAAAATATATACCTCAACGTGTAAATGTCTGCCCTCAAGATCAAACAAGTTAAGAAGATGGTTATTTATATGACAAAGGATTGACTAGGGTTTCCTTTCATAGCTGACTCTACTGATGAGTTTAAAACACCAGTGTCTGCAGTTTTTCTCTAGTACATCTGGTGGGAGGGTGGGTACATTTTCACTTCAGAGAAGTGAAAGCCTTTGGGAGGCAAGCTCATTCTTTGAGGCCTCTAGAGTGTCATTTATCTGTTGTTTTATTTAGACACGTTGTGGCAGAGCCAGTATATTCTATGTATCAGTCTCTTTCTTCCTTTCTTTCTTTCTTTCCTTCCTTCTTTCTTTCTTCCTTCCTTTCTTCCTTTCTTTCCTTCCTTCTTTCATTCCTTCATTCTTTCTTCCTTCCTTTCCTTCTTTCTTTCCTTCCTTCTTTCTTTCCTTCCTTCTTTCTTTCTTTCTTCCTTCCTTTCTTTCCTTCTTTCTCTTTCTTTCTTTCTTTCTCTCTTTCTCTCTTTCTTTCGCTTTTTAGGCCCACACGTGCAGCATGTGGAAGTTCCCAGGCTAGGGGTTGAATCAGAGCTGCAGTTGCCAGTCTACGCCACAGCCACAGCAATGCCAGATCTGGGCCTCGTCTGCAAACTACACCACAGCTCATGGCAAAACCAGATCCATAACCCACTGAGCGAAGCCAGGGATCGAACCTGCATCCTCACAGATACTAGTTGGGGCAGCTACCGCTGAGTAGGATAGGAACTCCCCCTTTTTTTCCCCCTAAATCAGGCAAGCTTTTAGTTATATTTTCCCCTTAATTACCAGTTCTAGTAGTTTGTTGAATGTTTCTGAGTGATCCAAGAGATCTGCTGTGGCTTCCAGAAGTCCGTTTGTACATCTGAAAATGATATTCACCTGTAAAATAAGGTTTGCAAAGTGAAGATGGTGGCAACTCCTTTGCAATTTCTGGAGAGATGGATTTTTTTTTTTTTTTTTTTTGTCTTTTTGCCTTATCTAGGGCTGCACCTGCAGCATATGGAGTTTCCCAGGCTAGGGGTCTAACAGGGGCTGTAGCTGCCGGCCTTCGCCACAGCCACAGCAACACGGGATCCGAGCCACATCTGCAACCTACACCACAGCTCACGGCAACGCTGGATCCTTAACCCACTGAGCAAGGCCAGGGATCGAACCCGCAACCTCATGGTTCCTAGTTGGATTTGTTAACCACTGAGCCACAACGGGAACTCCTGGAGAGATGGATTTTGAACCCGGAATGGACTCGGTTTAGATTTATCTAGCTCGTTGTATTCTACTCAGCAAGATGGAACTCAATTTATTTTTTTGAAAATTGAGTCTTAGCCTGAGAGTACATTTGATTTAAATATGGCTTTGTCCTGGCTAGCATTTTAAGTTGGAGACCTAGCTGATTAATGGTGCTCGTATCAGAGAAAGCAGTGTTGTTGGGAAGCGTGGCAGTATTTTGGAGCCTTTGCTCTACGTGGACTGAGGAAGGGGCCCCACGTTAGCGTTAGATTCATAGGGTTGTGTTTGGCCCCGGTGCCAGCTCCTCCAGGCCGGGGGGCGGGTGGGGGGATGCCCGAGGTTAGCACCATCTGCTTTCCTTTAATCTCTGAATTTTCATGATTTCCATCTCTTGCTTAGAAATACAATACAGTTTTGTTAGGTTACCTGCAAGGATTTAATGCCCATTTAACTTATTCCAGGGAATGATGATAATTTTATAAAGCAGGTAAAAATAGAGAATGCTTATAGAAACCTTAGTAAGTTGCTCTTCTTATCAACAAGCCATTAAAAAGGATGGTTATAAAGCTTTTATTATAATGTGGAAAATATTCATCTCATAACATTAAGTAAAAATGCCCTAAATACTCAGGATACAAAATTGCATATAAACTAAAATTACAACTGTGTGAAACAAAACCGTGGTAAAGAAAAATAACTGGAAAGAGCGACATTCAAATGAAACAGTGACTGTATTAGCACGCTGGGGGCCTGGCCAGTGTCTTTTTTTCTTTCTTTCCCACTCCCTTCGTTCTCTGTAAATGGGGTTGATTACCTTCCTAATGGGAAAAAAAATGTAGCATGCTTTCATTTGTAAGAATTGGTCCTTGCAAATAACAACCGCTTATATTTCATATCTCTGCCACCATTGTGCTTCTCTAGAGAAGTGGCCTCAATAATCCTTGAAGCCCATTGGAATTGATTGCTTTTTTAGTGATCTTCATTTGCAAGGTAGTTAAATCTATATGCCTTTTCGGGTATTGAAATGATTGTAATTAGACTGATTCAGTACAGAAGCAGTTGCCTACTTTGAACTTGTAATTACTGCCTTTACTAGTCGGTTTTTTATTGTCACCGTAATCCTCATGCATGTACTAAGTGGCCCCTGTATATTTCAGGCAGCAGCTTGAATGCCATTTACAGATACTATAATGAAGTGGGAAAGAAGCCCACAATGAAGTGGAGCACGATTGACAGGTGGCCCACTCACCCCCTCCTCATTCAGGTAAGCCAGCCGCTGCCTGCTGACCCTGTCAGCCCAGCTTCTGCTGTGGGTCAGGGTCTTAGCCCTGCCTGGTTAGTGGGCGTCTTTCTGAGCCTTACTGTTCTCTTACATTGTGTGCTGGGGATTAAAAAAGGTATTAGTCTTGATTTATTATGATCAGAGACAATAACTTAAAGATGAAAGGTGACTTTTTTCTTTGGATTAATAGTATTAGTTACAAACCATAGCAGAATTATGTTTTGAGCTTTGTGTTTCACAATGACCCAAAGAACGTTAAATATTATGCAAGAAAAAAAAAAAAGATTATGCAACGTGTTTCATTTCATCTCTGTTCATAGATTGAAAAACTGACAAATAGATCTTGTTTTCTAAATCCTTTAAAATATCAAAGGGTTAAAAAATATTAAGGTAATAAATCTACATGTTCTCAGACACAGAATAAATTCAGCATTTCAACTGAGAAAAATTTCACATATTAAAAGAAACTTTACGAGTTCCCGCTGTGGTGCAGTGGTCTAACAAGCTGACTGCAGTGGCCTGAGACTCGTCCTCTGCCCAGGTGCAGGTTCCAGCCCGCGGTACAGTGGGTTAAAGGACTACACCTTGCCCACAGCTGTGGCTTGAATTTGATCCCTAGCCTGGGAGCTTCCATGTACTGTCGGCGTGGCCATTAAAAAACCAAATTTCCACTACATAGTTTATATTTACAATATTTATAGTAATAGATGCTTGATTTTACGAGAATCCATTAAAACTACAATTCTAAAGCTTTAAATTGTATTATTATATATATATATGTTTACCCTTTGAATATGGGAGTGCTATTTCTTATTGTCCTCAGTCATACAACTATTATTTGGTTCTGTTGGTGGAAGTTTCTCCTTTGAGTTAGTTTAGGTAAGGGAAATAATCAGTGATTTAGATCGCATGCCGTTTATAAACCATTATTTGGGCACTCCGTCAAATTTTGCAGCCTTGAGCACTTAAAATAAATAACCACTAGGTGGCGCTAGACATCGTTAATAGCCGGACAGCTTTACCCCTGAGTAGACAGTGTTTTTCTTTAGGCACATAGGTGTTGTCAAGGGTTAACGCTTAGGTTGAAATCCAGTTTTAGGTAAAAAGTGAGAAGTGAAAGGAAGGAGCCTCCCCTCAGGAATGGGTGTAGCTTTAGTGTCCGTGTGGTTTTCCCCGCTGGTCTGCTCATTGCTGGGTCCAGGCCCAGGCTGGCCTGCCTGCTCTGCTCTGGGGGCCTGTGATTGGAAAGGAGGTCAGCACTGACATGTGGCAGCAGAGAGCGGAGGGATCTGCACAGCATCTGCCTGCCCTGATCGAGTGAGTAATTAGATTTGCATTAAAATTCAGCCCTTTGAAAAGGAGGGAAGCAGAAAGATGGAAAGGTCTCTTAACTGAGGAAGTCTCCCTTCATAAAATGAAAGGGAATTTTAGAGGCATTTATCTGCCCTCCTGGATGTGTGATTGAAGGCTCTGAGAGCCGCCTGCCTCTTTCATTCTGCAGAGGGACTGAGAGCAGAAAAGACCGCAGATGGATTTTAGATGGTTCAAGGAGCACTTCTGCTCGCCCACGGCTCCTCGTTGGCTTGGAGTCTGTTATAAGGCGTGACAAATTGTGTTTCTTCTTGCAGTTTTGCAAGATGAGAAAAGGAAAAAATACTACTGAAATCTGGGGAAAACAAAAATTTCTAGTTAGATTTTATCAATGTTATGTAGATTACATGAAAAGGAGATTTGATGTCTAGCAAAAATGGAAAAAAACCCAAAGTACACTCAAACTGTAGTTAAAAACTAAAACTAAAAATCTCGATTTTAATCTACATTTCTACTTGTCATCGGTAGCAATTGCTCAAAATAGTCATTTTACTGCTGTTATCTAGCTGTAGGAATATTTGGAGTAAATGCATGTTCCAGGCTCCAGCGTAAACTTTGCAGTGGTCTCCTTATCCAGGCCTTTGTCTCCAGATAATCTTTTCTGAGCATCCTTAGTCTCCAAACACTACAGACACCACCAGAAAATGTCGTGTGTGTTTGTATCTAGTCCAGTCACATTGACTCTATAGGTAAATTATACATTTTGAAAAGGGAGCTAACTCTAGGCACTGTCCCATGCCTTAAAGTGTTAATTTATCAAATTTTGAGGGTTCTGGAAAGATAAATAATATCCCAATATTTATTAGGGAGTAATTTGCTCATCCTATAGTATAAACCACTGGATATATCAAAATACCAACAAATGCAAATTTACATGGTTTTAGCAAATTGTCTCTTATAATGTTTTAAAAACCTTTTTACTTGGAAATTTTAAGCATGCAGAAAAGTTTTAAGACTAAGAATAGTATATAAAGAACCCTTGTCTCTTTATTTATGTTCACATATTATTAACATTTATCCCAGTTGCTTTATCATCTGCACGCTCTCTGTGAGGGTATGCATATGTATGTGTGTCTATGTAGATGTAATTTTTTCCTGAACTTTTTGAGATATATACACACACACATACACACATAAAACCACCCTTTCCACCTAAACAGTAGGGGTATTCTTTTCCATAACGTTATACAGTGTTTACCTTCAGCACATTTAACATTCATATTCCAGTTTTGTCAATTGCCCCATTAATGTCCTCTGTAGCAATTGCTTGATAAGTTAAATGACAGAATGATTAAAGAGTGAGATGAAAGAAAGCCTCTTCAGATCTGGTATTTCAGCACCTATTGATGCGACTCACAACCAGACAAAGGGAATTAACTGGTCTGGTGGGCAGAGATGTGGGGAGCCAGGACCTGCGTTCTAGCCCAGGTGCTGCAGATGTGACTGAAGGGCCCCTCAGTCGGCCTACCCCCCCACCCCCAGGAATTGAATGAGAATTGTACAACCTCTCATCTGTTGTTATGAAGGTTGTTACGAAGTCTAGCTCAGTGAAGAAAAGGTCGTAAAAATAGAATGGTGTTTTCTTATTCTCCTATTTCTGTCTAATGTATTTTAATGCGAGATGCCTGAAAGCCAAACCAAGGGAGATTTAGGAAGACCCCGTAAGCTGTTTTCCTGCTAACGGAGCAAATGAGAGGCCTTAAAACAACTTCTCCTTCCCATCTGTGTTTCCTTTCCATCTGGAAGTGCGCCCTGTGCCTCCCAAGGGGCAGCAGATCCAGAGCGTTCATTTTCAGTGAGCCATTAGCGAGCTTTAGAAGTTTCCCATCAAATTCCCTAGGCCCCTGAAACCGTTATGAGCCATTTTGATGATGAACCAAAGCAAGAGAGACTGTACAGTTTGCAGTTTTTTTTTTTTTTTCTTTACAGAGAGAGTTGTGGTGTTTGAAGGCTTCTCTGAGATTTTTGGTATTGCTCTCATTTCTAAAATATTTTCTTCTCCTTCCCACTTCCTCTTTATCCCCCTTTCTTGGTGTTCCCGCAGTGCTTTGCAGACCACATTCTCAAAGAACTGGACCATTTTCCACTCGAGAAGAGACGCGAGGTGGTCATCCTCTTTTCTGCGCACTCACTGCCAATGTCTGTAAGTAAGGACGTTTTGTTGGACGACCCAGTGGTAGAGGATTTTGCATTGTGCAGCATGGACCCAGCTTCCATTCAGCCTAAGCCCGGTGCGAGGAGGAATTCTAATATCTCATACTGAACTTGGTGCTAATTTAACTAGACTTAATTCTTGAAACCTAATAACAATTCAGACTACAATATTGTGAATTGATGTTGTCTTAATAAATCCCTTTAAAGTGATAGCTTGAAGATAGGTTCCTGTAGGAGAATTTTAATAAGTGAGACAGTTAAAAGAAGACTGCCTTTGCCTGCCCTGTTGAAGGAACTTCGCCTGATGTTTCAGGGTGTTGGACGATGCGCCTGCATATTCAGACTCTCAACCCCAGTCCTTTGTCCTCAAGACTTGACAGGGGCTGTCTGAATATCAACAAGTGATTTGCTTTTAATTTGCCAAGATTGGGGACAACATTTTGGCAGGTGAATATAGAGTGTATCCAATTCTGATCTGCTTGCTCCTCAGTTTCTCACATTATACTGGTTAGTCATTAAAATACTGCCTCTGGGAGTTCCCTGGTGGCTCAGCGGGTTAAGGACCTGGCATTGTCACAACTGTGGCTCTGGTTACAGCTGTGGTGTGGCTCTGGCCCAGTAACTTCCACGTTCTGTGGGTGTGGCCATAAAAAAAAAGCTGCATCTGTGCATAGCTGGTGCAGTTTTGGAGATAAGGATGATGGAGCTGGTGTCCCATATGATACAGAGAAGTGCTTGGGATAAGCGGCCAGTTTCATCAGCTCAGAACTATCATTGCATCCTAAAAGCATTGCTTTCAAGGCTGGAGAGGTGGAAAATTACATTTTCCTAGGTATTACTAAGATTTTGACTCCAAGGTTAATGGAGTACAGCCAAGTTTGGGGGCCCGCTCTTCTGCTTGGTCTGTGCTGCCACCTGGTGGTCGCCAGGGGCGAGCCCCTTGCAGCTTTCCCTCTCCATCTCACCTAAGTGGCAGCCTGTTCAGCAGCAGGTAGCTCTGGAGAGAAATTTCTCTCTTCTGGAAGCCTGCCTCTCTTGTATTTTAACAGGTGCAAATTCTCTTTTCCAGGGGCACGCCAGTCCTCTTCACAGGTCCATCCTCTTGCTCCGCCCTCACCCTTTTCCTAACCACCCCGCGTGTGCCGAGGCTCAAGGGCCAGAAAGGAAGCTCTTGAGCTGGGAAAGGAGGAAACCTTTTTTTTTGTCTTCTTGCCTTATCTAGGGCCGCACCCGCGGCATATGGGGGTTCCCAGGCTAGGGGTCTAACAGGAGCTGCAGCCGCCGGCCTTCGCCACAGCCACAGCAACGCGGGATCCGAGCCGCGTCCGCGACCTACACCACAGCTCACGGCAACGCCGGATCCTTAACCCACTGAGCAAGGCTAGGGATCGAACCCGCAACCTCATGGTTCCTAGTTGGATTCGTTAACCACTGAGCCACGAAGGGAACTCCAAGGTGGAAACATTTTTATACGTGAACGGTTCCGTGTGCTGCTTTCTCACCTCTCGTCCCCTCAGGAACCGAACACGCTGCTCTTGGGGGTTTTTGCTGCCCAGGATCCTGGGTGGCATTGAAGAGGGCCAGGAAGTCAGGAGGATAAGGATGGGGAGGGGAACGCAGGGGGACTGCCGAGCAAGAAAACTGTTCTCAAGCGCTCTTTTTTCTTGTATTTGCTTCTAATGACTTTTCCTCCTTAATGCCTTCTTTTTAAAAATGTTATTTTTAAATCATTTTAGACTTACAGAAAAGTTGCAGAAATAATACAGAGTTCCCTTAGCTTCTCCTAATGCTGACATCTCACATGACCAGAGGCCAGTGAACAAGACCCAGAGCCGGACAGTGGGGCAGTGCTGTTGCCCAAAGGCCTCACCCGGAGTTCGCCACTTAGCCCTCAGTGGCCCCTTTTCTGCTCCGGATCCACTCCAGGATCTTACATGGCACTTGTCACATCTCCTCAGGTTCCTCCGCTCTGTGACAGCTCCTCCTACCTTCTTGATCTTTCGTGACCTTGACATTTCTGAAGAGTGATTTTGTGGAGTGTTAGTTACTTTGTAGCACGCGCCTCCGTTTGGAATTTTCTCGTGACTAGACTGAGGTTGCGTATTATGGAGGGAGAACACCCCTGGGTGCTCTGTCGCCCTCAGTGCGTCGTATCGGGGCCACGCGGCGGCAGCACATCTTACTGCTCGTGTGAGCCCTGGTCTTTAGTCGAAGGTGGTGGCTGCCAGATTTGTGCATTATAAAGCTACTGTTTTTCTCTTTGTAAGTAAAAATATCTTAGGTGAGCTACTTTGGGACTGTGCAAATATCTTGTTCTTCCAACTCTTGCCCACGAATTTTTGCCTCCATCTGTGGATAGTTCTGTGTTGCTCTAACTGTGCCTTTATAGTTCCCTCATTCCTTCCGTATTTCTGTTCCTAATAGCTTAACTAGCTTTAGTAATATCATAGTATTGCTCATCATTTCGTTTCAACAGTGGTTATTGGACATCTGTTGTATTCTAGGCACTGTTCTATCCTCTCTCATAAGATATGGGAGTGAACAAAATAGATGGAAATCTCTGCCTCCACAGAATGCAGGGGTGGGGGGACAGATAATAGTATCGGATATTAGGAGGTAGGAAGTATTAAGGGAAGAGGAAAAGCAGGATAAGGGGGTTGGGGGTTAGTACACTACGAAATATTAATGCAGTAAAAGTAAAATTTCTGTTGAACGCTTTCAAAGGGATTAAGCTGTCCTGACTAGGAGTAGCATCTGTCAGACACCAGCTGTGTGCAAAGCATTGTCTGCAGTCTACTGAGTCTGCAAAGAAAGAACCAGAAGGCACAGGTCATATTCTCAAGGAGCCTGGACACATGTGCTGCTGCTTTCTCTTATCCCACTAGCATTTACCCCTTTGGGTTGCAGTCCCCGTAGACTCAGGAGTTCTATACACTGTCTGTACAACACTCTTTCAACTCCATTTCGAAAACCAGCCCCTCAGGTGACTAGCAAGAGTGAAGTCCCATCCTGTGTTGCCTCTTCCTTCCCAGCTCTTCTGTGTCCTTTGCCATGTTTCAGGTGGGGGATCGAAGGAACCCATCCTCCATTGACATGTGTTGTCAATCTCCCATGGACAGCATGGAAGTAGAATTTGACATATTCCTAGTGACCTTAGAGATGATTGAGTAGTGTTGTCCTTTGGCCGTGAACTTGATCCAAAGAAGTTCTCCATTGAACTCAGATGGCATGGTCATTAGTGCAGAAGACAAGGGGCCACCTCCAGTTAGGGCTCACACCCTCTCACCGCCCATCCCAAGGCCCTCGGAGGCCTTCACAGTCTCAGTGACCGGGCACCCGTGTCTCTGCTGCAGGTGGTCAACAGAGGAGACCCCTATCCTCAGGAGGTGGGCGCCACTGTCCAGAGAGTCATGGATAAGCTGGGTTACTCCAACCCTTACCGACTGGTTTGGCAGTCCAAGGTAGGTGGCTTCCTCACGCCTGTCAGCAATCAGCAATGTTGAGGATGTCTGTTTTAGGACTGAGTTACAAGACAATGCGATCTGGCCCTTTCACGTAGACAGAGTGTTCTGTAGCCTGACTGTTCACGTGAGCAGAAAGAACTCGCAAGCAAATAAGATGGAAGGGAAATCAAATGACTGGTTGAATTCCATTGATTCCACTGAAACAATAGATTCTTTTTAGTTGTAGTCACAGAAGTTGTTTTTAGATTTTGCCAACTTCTAGGAGGATTCAAGAAGCTTCGTACTGGAAATATCAAAGCCCACTAGAGCAAGTGTAAAGCGTGGCCCTCCCCTTACGGGGAGGTGTGTGTGTGTCCGGGGCCATGGCTGTGCTGTGCCACAGGCGCAGGGAGGTGGGGCGGGGGCCGGTCCCTGTCTGCATGCATCCTGCTTTCTCATAGGTCGGTCCGATGCCCTGGCTGGGCCCTCAGACAAACGAGGCCATCAAAGGGCTCTGCGAGAGGGGGAGGAAGAATATCCTCTTGGTTCCCATCGCGTTCACCAGCGACCACATTGAAACGCTGTATGAGCTGGACATCGAGTACTCTCAGGTTCTAGCCAGCGAGGTGAGTGTGGTCATTAATCGCACTGTGATTTGTTTTAAAAGGAAACTCTCTCCATAATGATCCGATTGTGTCATTCAAGAATACCGTGTGGAATGTATGTTTGCATATACTGTGGCCTCGCTGTTCTGAATAATGCTTCCCCTGAGTAACGATCCGAACACGTCAGCTTAATTCCGTGTTAGCAGTGGGAAAGCACTTTGGTGCCTCCGTGAAACCAGGGGGCTCAGGGATCACCGCGGGCAGCATCGTTTTGTTTAGTTTGAGCTCCTGTACTCCTTGAAAGTAATAAAAACTGCATTTCCTTAAGGAAAAACAATTGGCCTTCTCACCAGTTTGGAGGAGGAGAATTTTATTGTTCTAGAATTCCTTTTCTTCACCTAATGGTGCCCTTCACTTGGGCGATTACATGGCTTCTGTCTGGGTTTCGAGGCACATAGCATAGGAGCCATTGCCGCTGAAGGGGAGGGCACAGGATGAATGAGGGAGCTGTGTGTGTTGTCATTTTCTCCACCTCTTTCACGCACTCTCTTAATTAGTGGTTTGCTACTGTGTTGTGATCAGTTTGATTGTTGAAATAGCAAATACCATCTCGAGAGTCTTATAAATGTAAGATGGATGTGATTGTCAGTCAGAGTGGAGAAAAACTGTTGACCCATCTCATGGCTTCTGAGGGCTGGCCTGAAACCTGAATCCACTTCTTAGCTTGGTTTTCCATGGGAATTGTGGAAGCCTTGGGACCCAGGAGCCCTTCCTGCTCATCTTTGGCCCGAACTCCTGGCCCTGGTCCTCCGACTCGTGGTGGATGGGGGCCTGGCCTCGAAGACATCTCACCCTCTCCAGGACCCGGTGGTAGGGGCAGGGCAGGGGGGAGCGTGGGCAGGGGGAGAGCTTTAGCAGCACCCAACCCCACCCACTTGTTTTGTGTATAGTGCTGGTCATCAGTCACATTGATGAGGGTAGATGGTACCTAAGTTACTTGTCAGTACTTCTGATAAGGAATTTATGGGCAAGTTGTAATGGCTAAATTGAGATTGTAGGGTTGTCTGAGGATTTCACTTAATGATACCTTCTGTATCCAAGCATGACCTTCGGTAATGGAGACCTTGCTAAAAAGACTGAAGTGCAAGTATAGTTCATACCAATGTATTCGGAAAACAAGTTTTTATTTGTACTGCGTGATAGCTGACATTCATTCATATTACTAAACTGAGGTCATCCCTTAGTAATCAAATGGATTACTAGTGGCTAATATATTAGCCCCCGTAGAGGTCAGAGAAAGCCATCTAGCTACAATTAATGTCGCTATTTTGTTGGGAGAATATACTGTGTTTAAAACTACTAACTTTCTCTAAAAGGTAGTTTGAGATTTTTGCCCAAAACAGAAATGATTGCTTTTTGATTATAAAAATAATAATAAAAACGATAAAGAGGGAGTTCTGTTGTGGCTCAAGGATCTGGTGTTGTTGCAGCTGTGGCTCGTGTTCAGTCCCTGACCCGGGAACTTCCACACGCAGCCAAAAAATAATAATAAAATCCTCAGTTCAGAGAAGTAGGATGTGGAGAGTCAAACTCACTTGGAATCTGAGCCCTGAGAGCTAGGTTAGTGTTTTGATAAAAAGAAGTTCTGCTTTCCCTCGGAGTGTATCTTAATGAAAATGGTATGCTTCTACACATTTAGTAAAAACAGTATTTCATTCACACTGTTTTATAATTTTTTTCTAAAAATATTATGGATCCAAATATAATTAGATCTATGTGATTATTCTTGACAAACCTTTGATTAGTATACATTTAAGATGTTTCTAATTTTTTGCTTTCATAAACTGTTTTGCAATAAATGTCATTTAATCTTTTATCTTCTGAGTCTGTTTCTTAGGAAAAATTCCTAGAAATGCAGTATAGATGTCGCTGCACGTTTTATTGGCTTGTCCTACAGGAATATGTCCTTTAACTCTCCCAATGACAGTGCTGGAGGACACTAGTGATCCTGCTGTTACTTCTACATGAAGTTTTAGAATACTGTCTCCTTTCAAGTTGAGAACTGTGTTTGCTGAATCTCACCATTTTCCTCTTTCCAGTCTTCTGATGTTAGTGCTACTTAAAAGATAAAGCAACCGAAAAGCCATCAGCATTTCAGAAAGGGAAAGAGAAGATCCTAATGAAAATGATAATTAGATATTTCTCACTTCGGGATAATTAGCTGGAATTAACTAGATATCTTTGGAGAGGGGAGCAGGCATGGTTGTGGAACAATCTTTTTTAATTTAGATTTTTCTATGTAAGAATATATTTAGAAACCCAGTTCTGCATTGGATACAATCTAGTTTGGTATACATTAAATTAATTTACCTCTTTTTGCACTTGGAATCAAAGCATATATAAAAATTTATGTAATTAAAGCAACATTCTGCTTATATAGACTCTAAAAGTATGCCTTGGAAGGGTAGAATAAAAAAAGAATGGCAAGCAGATTTAAATTAGTTGAGTATTCTATCAAATACAACCTCAAAAATGGTTTGGAAACAAAGTACCGTGGGAAGGTAATGGGATGGGAGAAGAAAGAGAAATTGAAGAGCAATGTTATGATAAAGAAGTGAAAATCTGCATTATACCTGGTCCCAGGACCAGTTCTCATTTCTGAGCAGTCTGGGAACGCTTTGGTAGGAAGACTTTGAGTTGTGTGTGCATCTCTGTGTATGTCTGTTTTTTGTACCAGTCAGTTTCTTAAACCAAAAAAAAAAAAAAGAAAGAAAGAAAAAATAAAACGTGTGTGTTTTTTCTCCCTTTTTTCATTTGATTCAGTGTGGAGTTGAAAACATCAGAAGAGCAGAGTCTCTTAACGGAAACCCGCTGTTCTCCAAGGTATCGCTCGTGTTACAACCATTTTAGCAGAACATGTCGGAGAGCGGTCCTCTGAGAAACTCGTACAGAATATTGGTTTTCTCACATATTGGAACATTTTGAGTTCCAATTAATTACGAAAGTAAAACCGAAGTCCTTATCCTCTTGCCTTTTTTTTCTTTCCTTGAGAGAGCCCCCGTTTTCTTATTTCTGGGCCTCTAACCACGTCTGATCGAGAGCCTGCCTTTCTGCGACAAGGGTCAGCAGGTGGCCTGAGAGGGTTTCCTTTCCTAAAGCCTGTATTTGAAACTTTTCCCTAAGCAGAGAATGCTTAGGAAAGGAAAACATGGTAGAATTTGGTTCAGAGGGCTCCTGAGTCGGATGAGGAGCCTGCCCACCGGGGGAGTTCCCGTCGTGGCGCAGCGGTTAACGAATCCGACTAGGAACCATGAGGTTGAGGGTTCGATCCCTGGCCTCGCTCAGTGGGTTAAGGATCCGGTGTTGCCGTGAGCTGTGGTGTAGGTTGCAGACGCGGCTCGGATCCCGCGTTGCTGTGGCGAAGGCCGGCAGCTACAGCTCCTGTTAGACCCCTAGCCTGGGAACCTCCACATGCCGTGGGTGCGGCCCTAAAATGACAAAAGGCAAAAAAATAATAATAAGAAGAAGAAGAAAAAGAAGCCTGCCCACCGCAGCGCTTGTGCGGGCAGCGGGGCGCGCGGGGTGGGAGCCGGGCCTCCGCTTCTCACGGGGCCCCGCCTCCTCTGCCCCGCCGCCCGCAGGCGCTGGCCGACCTGGTGCACTCCCACCTCCAGTCCAACGAGCGGTGCTCCACGCAGCTGACTCTGAGCTGCCCCCTCTGCGTGAACCCCGTGTGCAGGGAGACCAAATCCTTCTTCACCAGCCAGCAGCTGTGACCCGCCCGAGCACCGCCGGGGTCAGGCGCGTCCCCAGCGGAGGAGGCCGCGTTTCGCCATCCTGGATGAAGTTACATGAGTGGAGGTACGGCCTTTGCCGCAAGTTGTCTGATTTCTTGAGGAATGGACTCAGAAATCCTTATTGAGGGTTTTCTATTTTTACAGGTAAATACAGTATGCGTTTGTAGTCCCACTTCCTGGGTAAAGTTACTAGTTTACGGTGTCCACGAGGCTATTTTGAAGATGAGTTTGGAAAAATGTATTTTTTGAGACATGTATTTTCAGTATGGATTTTGGTTTTATTACCCCCAAAACCCTCTGCAGGGGTGTGGAGACACCCCCCCCCCGCGCGCGCGAGTGTGGCCCAGTATAAGATCTGTTTACGGTCTCACGCTTATTTTTTTGAAGTGAACGTAGTTGGGTAAACGAACTATAATATGAGAAAAGAAAGGGTTCCTAATCTTTCCCTCAGCCTGTGGGTACAGATTGCTGGTCAGGTGATGTGGTTCCTAAGGTGGCTGCTTTGCCAGTGATGTCACTGCTCACGGGTCATTTTGGTCCTTGTGTGTGAACCTCACTTTCCTCACCATCAAATGGAACGAAGTGTGGATTCCAAAAGTGCTCTGAGATTCCACAGGCACTCAGGGCTGATAAACTCTGCAATCCTGCATGTGTCACCCTCCCGCCTCCCGCCACCCTCCCTGGTGGGGGTGGGCGGTGCCACAAGAGGGGAGTCTCCTGGCTTCCTGTCTCCAAGGACATGGAAACGCTGACAAAGGGCTTCATGTTCAAAGCTCGTTTGTCCCAGGACTTTACGGACCTTGAGCATCTTCTTCTACTTGGTTGAATATCCCCTTCTGCGTGTTCATTTGAAGAACTATTTTGTAAAGTCAACTCTGTTTTGTAACCTCATTTCTTAATTTTAATTTTTGTTATAAAATTTATGTAACAATGCTATAGGAAATTTGGAAATAGAGAAAAGCAAAATAACCACTCTAATGTAACAACTATTAATCATATTATTGGATTTCATATCAGTCTTTAACTGTGGGTGTGTTAAATGCCATTGTAACCTTGCATCTGTGAGTGAAAAGTTGTTCTAAAAATGTAGAAGTCCTATAGCATCAGAATTGCATCTTCTACACCTGGATTAAATGGAGTTGAAAATCTCTGGTGGATGCATTATGAATTTGTAATGATTACTTTCTCTTTCCTTTAAGCCTTACAACTTTGTTCTTCAAAGAGTGTTTCTTTGATTTTTTTTTTAACCCCAGTTCATAGGAGTTCCTGTTGTGGCTCAGTGGTAACGAACCTGACTAGTATCTATGAGGATGTGGGTTCGATCCCTGGCCTCGCCCAGTGGGTTAAGGATCTGGCATTGCTCTTAGCTGTGGTGTAGGTTGCAGGTGCGGCTTGAATCCCGTGTTACTGTGGCATAGGCCTCTGCAGCTGCAGCTCCGATTTGACCCCTAGCCTGGGACCTTCCATGTGCCGTGAGTGCTGCTGTAAAAAGAAAAAAAAAGATAGATTTTTCTTTTCTTCTTGATTTCTCTCGGGGGGAAAATACACTGACTGGTTTGGTGGGATGAGTCTCTGAATAGTCACTGCGTTTGTTTTCCCTCAGCTAATCTGTTCTGATAAATTCGGCATTTAATTCAATAAGCCCCCGCTTAGGGTATGCAGGAGAGATCATTTGCTCCACCCGATACCATTATATTTATTCAAAATATGCTATTACACCATGAGGGTGAGTGCTATTACAACACTGATTCGGGGCAGCAGTAAGACCTATCTCCATCCCGGAGTGTAGGTAACCCCATGGGTCTTTGGTCCCAGGAACTCTGCTGTGTTCAGTCCTCCATTGTGGGACTGGGGGCAGAAGGGGAAAGGAGCAGCTTGTGTAGCTATAGCTGGGGGCCAGAATTAAAAGCTGGCGGCCATAAGAAAGAATGAACACTGTGTGTGCGTGCGTTTGCGCTGTGGCAAGCCTGGAGCCCTTGACTGCATCCTTGGCTGCATCACTAAGGTCTTTGCCCGAGCTGCAGAACCCTTTCTACCAGGATCCTGAAGATGGCCCAGGAACATGCTTCCCAGCATTGGGTGGAAATGGGGAATTCACTGAGATGTTACAAGTTGGGGAAAAAAATTCCAAGTTGACCCTAAAACAAGTGTCCTAAGATCATTTGGTTTCTCAGTCTTAATCTTGGAATCCTCAGAGGAAGAGAAAAGCTATCATTTTTCATTATTTCTAAAATTAAAAAAATTAAAAACATTTCATCTAGGTCATGTCCCAGACTTTGTAAATATCATTCCTAGGAGTTTTGTTCTAATTGCCTAATAATTGAGATTCCTTTGTAAGGAAGCCCCTTCAGTAACCTCTCCAGTCCAGGTGGCTTTCTGTGACACTCAGATTCCTTTTTATAGTAGCTAGAACTAGCCATCCTTATGGTTTCAGGGTACAGACATCCAGTGGATTAAATCTGAATATCAGATTGCTCAAGAAACCTGAATTCTGCTTGAATCATTGCGGGCTGAAATATTTAATCATGTCATAATTATATTGAAGTTTTATGTGCTTTCTAACATTCTCGATTAATTCAAACAGTGGCATCTGAAAACTTTATCATTTTTTTGTTGTTGGATTTCTTCCAGGTGGGCAGCTATGCGGTCTATTATCTGACCTTTGCCTTAAAAGGCATGCTTCTTTTTGCAAGGCACTTATTTTGGAAAGTATAAAGTGAGCCAAGCTGTACGGCACTGAGCCGAATGATGGGTACCGGTGGGCACTCAAGAGAAATAAGCTGATGCTGTCAGTATTTGCTGAATGGCAGTAATATGATGAACAACAGCAGTGGGTGCCCTTTAGTGGAACCGCAGCTCCCAGCGTGAGAGGAGGCTGAGAAAGGGCTTTGGGCAGTGGGTGCCCTCCAGAGAACACATCGGTGATCGAGGCTCCCAGGAGAGGAAGAGATGCTTTTGCTTTTGCTGCGGGAATCTCATTAAGCCCTTCTACAGGGAAAAGGAAGTGGAAAACAAATGCAGCCGTGATAATCAGTTTCTTACAGTATACTCGATAGTACTGGCTTTGTTGTTTTTAGCTGAAATCATTAGCTTCCATTTTTAGCATAACAGCTACTGGCTAAATTTGTCTACAGTAAGCCATTAGGAGGGATGTTGGAATTAAAAACATTTTTGGAAAAAAGCCTGGTTGGAACCTTTATCAGAAGCCCTTGGGCAGGAATCGCTGGGTCCTGTTTCTGGCTCTTTGACAGCTGTCACTCTGCTGCCCAGGCGCCCTCTCAGCACATGCTCCTGGAATGAAGATACACAGGCAGCTTTTCTCCTTCCCCTCTCCCCAGTGGGATGAAGCCTTACTTTCTTGTCATGTTAGTAAACAAGAGGTTTTTACCCTAAGAATTCATGAGGTATTCTCTGTAATTTTTTTTTTGTCTTTTTGCATTTTCTAGGGCCACACCCACAGCATATGGAGGTTCCCAGGCTAGGGGTCTAACAGGAGCTGTAGCCGCTGGCCTTTGCCACAGTCACATCAACGCGGGATCCGAGCCGTGTCTGCGACCTACATCACAGCTCACGGCAACGCCGGATCCTTAACCCACTGAGCAAGGCCAAGGATCGAACCCGCAACCTCATGGTTCCTAGTCGGATTCGTTAACCACTGAGCCACGACGGGAACTCCCTGTCTTTTTTAAACATCTATCGAAGTCTAGTTGATTTACACAGTGTTGCTAATTTTTGCCGAGGTAGTCTATTTTTACCTTTTCCTTATTAAAATGATAGGAGTTCCCATTGTGGCTCAGCTGGTTAAGTTCACGATGTTGCCTCTGTGAGGGTGTGGGTTCGATCTCTGGCCTCACTCAGTGGGTTAAGGATACCACGTTGCCGTGAGCTGTAGTGGAGGGAGGTCACAGATGTGGCTTGGATCTGGTGTTGCTGTGGCGTAGACTGGCCGGCAGCTGCAGCTCCAATTTGACCCCTAGCCTGGGAACCTCCATGTGCTGCAGGTGCAGTCATTAAAGAAAAAAATTGTATTTGGGTTGGGATTAACTGCACAGGCATACAAGCTGGGATTTACTGTTCAACTGTTAAAATTTCAGGTTGTTAACCATAACAGTCCTTAAAAATGTTATACCTTGTAATTAAATGATAATAAAAACGAAAGTAGCACATATTCAAAAATCATTTCTCAACTATTTTAATGCATTTTATCATCTTTATTCTAGAGGCTATTTATATCCATGATGCCTGTGTGGTGAAAATATATTATATTGATGAGCTATTGTACCCCTCTTTCCAGTTTTGTTCAGTAACATTGTTTTGGTAGCTTGAAGTTGGCTATGGTAGGGCCATTTACACTGGAAATCAGCAAATACTACAATTTAGGGCCTGACTGTATTGTTGATTACCTAGACTTAAGGAAGTGATGGGAAAAATGATAAAAGTTGTCACGTCTGTAGCCATTCCACTGTGACTAGCGCAAAAGCTTGAGGAAATATTTTCCCATTATGTGAAAACTATTGTCTGGTTTACCCAAGTGAAGTTTTGACATACATAGAAGTTATTTCACATTTGTATTACCCATTACTGTAAATAAAAGCATCAGCATTCATATCAGAACTATATAGGCTGACTGCAGATACAAGAACTTGGTAAAGAAAAAAAAATCAACAAAAGCTTTCTTTGAGAATCTGTTGACTGTGGAATTTACAGTAGTGTGTATTTTATTATGACCTGTAAGTTGTATATCTTTATCTTTTATGCTGGTAAAATTTACAACAAGTACGCACGCACCTATAGGGAGATTGTCTTTTCAGAGAGCTGGTTGGTGGCCTTCTACCAAAAAAAAACACTACTGCCTGAAAGGGAACTTTCTGGGAGGACGGAGATGGTTAGTGTGGACTGCGCGCTCGTGTTGATCGTTGGAGAGAGAGGCAGCGTGCTCTGGAGATCACCGTCTCTGCAGCGGAAGCTCCCCACAGTGACTAGTATTTTAATCTTTTCAGTGGGAGCCCGGCTGTCTCTGGCAGAATCCCATGGCTCTTTACTGACAGGGGCCCTGAAGCTGGACGGTGTCTCTGGATCGGTAGCCGCCGGCAGGCCGGGTGGAGGAGGCTTTCCAGGGGCAAGGGTCTGGAGACTGGGGCTTTGTTCCACTTTGAGGCTGCAGTGGGTTCAGGGTGGGCGGTGGCCCTGAGCGCCGCGCTTGTTTCACGGGGGCCTTCCCTGCGTGCCTTCCCCAACCCCACGAGGACCGCGACAGGGGAGAGGACTGTCCTCTGCTCCCGGGGCCGCCCTCTCCCCACAGTGCCCGCGTCACACCCTTAGGGCTTCTTGTTTCACGATTCCCATTTTCCTGAAGCAAAGTGATCTTTTCTCAGGGCTGGGCTTTCATTTGTGTCCTTCCTTCCTTCCTTTTCTTCCTTTCTTGTGTCTTTTCAGGGCCACACCCTCAGCATATGGAAGGTTCCCAGGCTAGGGGTTGAATCGCAGCTTCAGCTGCTGGCCTACACCCCAGCCACACAGGATCCAAGCAGCACCTGCAACCTACACCACTGCTCAAGGCAACGCCATACACTTAACTCACTGAGCAAGGACAGGGATGGAACCCGCATCCTCATTGATACTAGTTGGGTTTTTAACCTGCTGAGCTACAATGGGAACTCCCAGTTTCTTGATTTTTTTTTTTTTTTTTTTTTTTTTGTCTTTTTAGGGCCGCGCCCATGGCCTATGGAAGTTCCCAGGCTAGGGGTCGAATTGGAGCTGTAGCCACTGGCCTAAACCACAGCCACAGCAACACCAGATCTGAACATCTGTGACATACACCACAGCTCATGGCAGTGCTGGATCCTTAACCCAATGAGCGAGGCCAGGAATAGAACCTGCGTCCTCACGCATACACTAGTCAGATTCGTTTCTGCTGAGCCAATACGGGAACTCCTCATTTGTGTCTTTATGTTGAGTCTGTGACACAAAAGAAAAAGACTATCAAACAGTGAATCCAACCTCTTCTATGCCTCGGAACTGGACTGAGATAGGATCAGTTGCTCTTGGCAGTCACTTCACCCTCCTGCCTGTCTGCGGCGCTCTCTTTTGCTCCCAGTCCTGTGTTTTCCTTTGCTGCAATCCCTCCATCCCCGGGAGGTGGGGACGTTGTTAGGGTTTTATGCCTGATCTGTTCTGCCTCCCCCAGTACCCAAGCAAATCTCCAGCCGAGTGGTGGCAATGCTCCCCGACAGAGAATGTCAGCCCAGCCCTGCCTTTGTGGGGGCCGACTGTCCCTTTGGGTTGCATGCTCAGACGTGGGATGGCAGCTGTGCGACACGAGGTAGCCCTTGGAGGGAACGTGGCAGCTCGGCACAGCCACTTTGCAAAGAAATTTAAATGGATTCCCCCAGACCGAGGATGCGCCCGGCCGAATGCTTCTGCCTGTTATCTCTGTCTGCATCAGCACCATCTGGACCAAATTATTTCCTGATCAAGTTTCACTCCCAGATGACTTGTCCACAAGTGCAGAAAGAGCAGAGTCAGTTCACGAAGCGCAGTGGAGGTGGCCCGTGGACTGGGAGCTAGAGCAGAGGCCAGCAAGCCATCACACTTGAGGGCCCCTCGGGGAGGCTCAGGGCCAAGGCCGTGGAGCTGCCCCAGACGTGGGACCTAAGTGGTGAGGAGGGACTCTCTCCTTGTTTCCACCATCATTTAGAACCACCAAGTTTAGAAATTTAAAAAGGGCACTAGATGGCCTTTTCTTTAGCTCTAAAGAGGAAACAAATTTAAGTGGCTGCAAGGAGGGTGGAGAGGAGGCAAACTGGCAAGTTTGTAAACATTGAAATAGTTTTCAAAATAATGTGACATCATTTGAAAACAATATTTACATCTTGCAATAGTCTCTGTAGGCATAATCTTGTTTTAAAGCAAGTCGGGATAGTCGACCTTCATTTCAATAAATGGATTTCTGTCTCTGAGACTATCCAGTGATGTGCCAGAAACTGTGCTAACAGTTTATTAACTGGCTCTCTGGGGGTGGCGGTGGGGGAGGCCCTGTATATTGCCCATTTCCACGGTGTAAATACTCCCACCTCAGTCAATTCCCAAGCTACCTTTATAATATCGCTGATGGCCAAGTTGGGCAGAGATGCCAAACATGAGCCAGCTCCATCACACTCCTGATTCTATTCCTTGTTTTGGACTTCGCTTACCATATATTCTGGAATGTTCCCCCACCACACATACCCTTCCTATCTCGAGCAGACCAAAATTCTGGAGAATCCAAGCACTCATGGAGGAAAAAGCCAAACCAGGAATGAGGCAGGTTACTCTGAGAGCCTCGGATGCAGCGGTGGATGGGGAGGGCTTGGAGCAGCGGGTCTGTGGACCACAGCCTGGGCAGCCCTTCTCCGGGGAGGCCTGCGTGCTGCCTGCCAAGGGGCTCAGGGAGGCTCTGGGTTCTTTGTGTCATTCTCTCTCATTTCTCTGTATGTTTGAAAATCCCCAGAAACTGAACATCTGCGCTGCCTACCCAAAAAGGCTGTAGTGAGCGTCAGCTAAGACAATATGTGTGAAACTACACGGTCGACTAGGAAGGGGTTTGTATGCATAGTGGGCTATTTAATTACAATCTATGAATATTTGGACATAGTAATTGTCATCATTTTAAAAGTTATTTCCCGTTATAAATTATAAGAAATTCAAAAGTAAGATAAGTCAAATGAAGGGAACTTAAGAATCACCCATAATCTTTGATGAATCTCATGTATTTTATGCACATGTATTACATGCATTAAATTTGTAAAAGTATAGTGTTCCTACCCTTCTATACTCTGCATTGCTTATTGAATACCACCTCATGGACCTATTTGTCATTATATATTCTTTTATGGTATAGTTTTAAATGGGTAAATAATATTATGATGTATGACTATATTATAATTTGTTTACCACCTCTTTATTATTGGAACTGTTTTTTGCTTGTATTTGATAAACATCTTTATAGACCAAAATCTTTGCATATCCTCAATCACTGCCATAGGAAAAATTCCTAGAATTTTCTGGATCAAAGGATATTTTCGCAGACTTTTTTAAAGATTAAATGAGATCACATGGATAATGTATTTAGTCAGGCGCAGTGCCTGCCACATGTGCATGTGTGTGTTGAAGGCCCAGTAAATGGTAGCTGTTATTAACTTGAGTTATTCACTTGGTTAGCAGACAATTGCTGTCGCGTTCTCAGTGTGACTTTATTCTGGGAGATGTGTTTTTTTTTTTTTTTCCCCACGAAGAGAGTGATGGCAGAAGGGATGTTATCCCTCCAGGTTCAGAGCCCTGACGGAGCCTCCAGGAATCAGGGATCAATTCTCTGGTCCAGGCTTTCGTGCTCCTCGTAGCATTTACTCTTGGTCTCTTGCCCTGAGAAGGTCACAGGCAGAGGGAAGAGACAGGCTCTCAAGCTGTCAATCCTTATTCGTCTGTAACTTGGCAGAGTTTGTTCGGTGAAAGTTTTCAGGTTAAAACAACTTGGGGGATTATATGTGGATTTCACTTACCCTTTATGGGTCTGCAGGTACCCACACGGCCACCCCGCATCCCCGCGTGGCTCCGAGCCAGCTCCCACAGGGCAGAGCCGTCCATCAAAGCTGGGCAGGCCTCCAGCTCAGGTAACCACGGCACTTACACAATTGTCCCTTTAAGAAAGGTCAGCGGGGAATGTGTTTCTTCCTGTTTCTACGCGTCTGAAGGTTTTCATGTCCACGCTAACCCACTGCGGACCTGGGCCAAGGCCAAGTCGCCCATCAATATTTGAAAGTAGTGGTGTTATAAAATTTATGGAAGACGCACAAAAGACAATTCCCTGAAGTGACCAGCCCGCTGAGAGGGGAGAGTGGCTGAAAGGAGATTTCCCACTTGGAAACAGCACGAGATCAAGTGCCCAGCTGGGGGGACCCTTTATACGCGTGGGTTCCGAGACTGGGGGAGAAGGAAATCTGACCTGGTTTCAAATCCCACCTACAACTGTTAATTTATTTGGTTATCTATTAACAGTCTCCTGGCAGCTTACTTTTATGTTTAAAATTAAGTGCTTGATTGATTATTTTCTAGAACAGTGATGGGATGTTGTTCTATACTTAAGCCAACCCATTAGTGGGCTCTCTCATTACTGATCTCTTTTCTTCCTTTCTTGGTTCATTGTGTGTGTGTGTGTCTGTGTGTGTGTGTGTACAAGTGTATGTGCACTTCAACGTTGGGGAGAGTTGGAGGATGGAAGAAAGGAGTCTTTGTTATGAAAGTGGAGGAAAGCTGGGCTTGTACGTGTTCCCCAAATGACTCACGCACAAGGATTTTTCGAAGTCCAAGGAGAGGTGGTTAATTCTCAGCATAATTCACAGGCAGATGCAGAATCCCCGGAATTTTTTATTACGATGATTTCATTTTATCAAGACTCTTAGCATGAGGTTTTATTTTTATTTCTTTTTTCTTGTTTTTGGCTGTGCCTGAGGCATGCGGAAGTTCCGGGGCCATGGATCAAACCCATGCCGCAGCAGTGACAATGCCAGATCCTTAACCTGCTGTGCCACCAGGGAACTCCAAACATATTTTTAAAAAACTGTACTCTCCTTTTATCTGCATCAGAGGCATCTTCCAGTTATTTCTCTCTTTTTTAAAGATTTGCTTCTGATGATTGGGAGTCTATTATTTTTTAAATGGCATTTATTAAATATTAAATAAGTACCAAAAATATGTGTAAGGCAGACCCTCCTGACTCATGCCCAGGCAGTCTTCTTGGTGTTTGGCTGCTTCCTGCTCCTCAGCCCTGGGGGTGGCCAGGGGTGGCCTCTAGTGGCTGGACCTCCCGGGCTGTTTGTCTCTGGCTGCCTGAACAGTGCTGTTCTTGCGCCTCGGAGCAGCACACGCAAAGCAGAATCTGGCCTGCGTTCTATCTGAGAAAAGTTGGGAAGCGCTGGAAAATAAAGTGTTAATTCCAATACACATCCGTGTCCGCAGTACGCAGTAAGAGAAGTAAATTTTACTCTTACTTTTCTAGGGTGCCCCCATTTGGGGTAGATGGTCCTGATTTACAGGTAAAAATAGGTCCAGGTAAGGAAGATTCAGGCCATCAGCCCTTCCTGCTGGTTTGTCTGTTACAGACCCATCTTGGAAGACCAGCGCCCTTCAGCTCATAACCCGAGAGGGTCATCCTGACTAAACAAGCAATCTGTGCCATGGCCCATACTTTATTTCTTTACTTTTGGCTGCGCCCATGGCATGTGGAAGTTCCCAGGCCAGGAATTGAACCCACCTCATAGCAGTGACAACACCAAGTCTTTAACCGCTATGCCACCAGGGAACTCTCAGACCATACTTTAAATAAGAGGCATGTTCCTAAAAATTTCTATGGAAATGGCTTTGCAAATCTAGTTATATGTAACGTATTTGGGAGGGCAAGGGAGCTCAAGGAAACCGCTGATGAAGTCAATAATCTTTTGTGCACACACTCCTGCCTTGGCTGATTTGTTTTGTTTTTTGTTTTTTGTTTTTTTTTTTTTTTTGTCTTTTTGCCTTTGTATCTAGAGCCGCACCCGCGGCGTATGGAGGTTCCCAGGCTAGGGGTCTAACAGGAGCTGTAGCCGCCGGCCTTCGCCACAGCCACAGCAACGCGGGATCCGAGCCACGTCTGCAACCTACACCACAGCTCACGGCAACGCCGGATCCCTAACCCACTGAGCAAGCCCAGGGATCAAACCTGCAACCTCATGGTTCTCAGTCGGATTTGTTAACCACTGCACCACGACGGGAACTCCATGCCTTGGCTAATTTGTAAATCTGGGTTTAGGACTCAGGCTAGAACATACGTGGGGTCAGTTGCCAAGTCTTACTGAGAAAGAAAGTAGGATCCGATAGTCAAAAAAACAGATGGAACAATGGCCCATCATTGGAAGCTCTGTGGTGACAAAGAGTAGGAGGCTGGCAGGTTGGGGTCTGGTCCGGGGGTGCTGCTCGTTTACCGGGTGGCCTTTCGGCTCTCACCGCTCCCACAAGAACGGGGGCTTCAGTTTGACGGAAGCTACTGCTTTGGCCTTAGAAGGCCGAGAAACTTCTCTGGCTTCACGAGAAGGACTGGGCTGCAGCGGACAGATGGGGTCAGCGCCCTTTGGATCCACACCCAAAAGTGCACACCGCTCTCCCCAGAGGAAATCCTCATTCCACCTCGTCTCAGTCTGCGAGGGCTGCTGCAACGTGGTGTCTCAAACGGGGTGGCTTAAACAGCCGGGAAATATATTCTGCCCCGTTTAGGAGAGCAAGTCCAAAATCAAGGTGTTGGTGGGGCCCTGCTCCCTCCACAGGCTCTAGGGGGAGCCCTTCCTTGCCGTCTCCAGCTTCTGGTGGCACCAGGTGTTCTTCGGCTTGTGGCCACACCACCTCGGTCTCTGCCTCCCTCTTCCCAGGGCTTCTCCTGTGTCTGCATCTGTGAAAAGGACCCGTGTCGTCTGGCCCACCAGCATGATCCCTGGTGGCCCTGCCTTGAGATCCCTTAACTACATCTGCAGAGATTCTTTTTCCCCAAATAGGTCCCATCCCAGGCACTGGGGGTTAGACAAGCCCATGCGTTTTAAGGACGATCGCAATCAACTCCCTGCATCCTTCGCCTCTTGCCTTTCCCAGAGCCAGTCCCACACATGCCTCAGGACCTGCCACGCTCACATCTTCCACTTACTGGTCAGCGCATAGAAATGGGGTCTCACAATAACGGGGTGGACCATGACGGCAAAGAATATGAAAAATGTATACATGTGTGTGACTGAGTCATTTTGCCGTACAGCAGAAACTGGCACAACATTGTAAATCAACCACACTTAAAAAAAAAAAAAAGAGAGATGGAGGAAAAAGACAAAAGAAAAGGGGTCTCAGGGCTGAGGTGCGTGGTTACAAACACAGGCCTGGAATCCAACCGGACCTGGAGCCGGCTCTGACCCCCCATGTGCCAGATGCGAGACCTGAGAAACCGAACCTCTCGGAATGCTGGTTCCTCATCTCCAGGAGGAGAGCGATAGCTCCCGGCAGTTCTTCTAAAGATGGAGCAAATAAGCAAATGCTCTGGGCAAGAGTGACCCCTCGCTGCGGTAGCCGTTATCGTGCGCTGGGAATGGATAAACCTGGGCTTATATCCTGGGTCGTCCCAACTAGCTGTGTGACCGCCGCTGGGTCCTGCCTCCTCCGAGTGTCTAAGCAACGGATAAAGACGAGGTGCTCGGACAAAGTGATGCTCAGCCTTTCCAGCCACCGTGACCTTGAAGCCTCAGCCCTGCAGAAAGCCCCGAGGAGCACTCCGACGCTCTGGCAGCTCTCGGTTTTGACCTGCTTGAGTAAAGTTCCTATATACTCTTAGACCGGGCTTCTGAAAGAGCACAGAGAATTTTGCAGCCCACTTCAAAATAACGATTCCTGCTCAGCTGCCCTTTGGGGAATTGTTTCAGTGGGTCGTATGTCACTTTTCCGGAGAAGGGAACTGGTTGTGGGACCCCGAGTTAAAGAACAGGGTTAGAGAACCAACTGTTTAGTCCATTCTCTGGTGTCGAGATAAGATTGCCCAGAAACCAAGGAATCAAGAGGTTGGAGGTGATCCTGGCTCCTGGGCTGAGCAGACCCCTGGGAAGGTACAAGTGTGATTTGCCTTTACAGATGGAAAAATCCAAGCTCAGAGCGGTGAGGTGACCTGGTCTTCCAAACCTAAGACCAGAATTCTTTCTTTGTAGGGCTGTTATTACATCTGAAACTGCTTTTGGGTCCCACTGTTCAGGACACACTTTTATTCAACATAGTTGTGCTTCTGTTCAGATGTAGTTAAAAATATAGTTACACCTCACAGAGAAATGACAATGTGATGCAAAGTTGAAAGGAAAGGAGGAAGCTAGATGTGAGAGAGCCGAGAGAAAAGTCTTCCAACTGGAGGGTCTGCAGTGAGAATCTGGATGATTCTACATAGTGTTTCGGTTTTACTGTAGAAGAGGACACGCATTTTATTTGCAAACCAAATCATCATTTAAAAGGTGAGTCAGATCCTAGTTTTTTCTCCCCATGGTCTCGTCTCTGAACAGAGCTTTGGCTCATACAAGTTATTGGGCAAAGTTCTCAAGAGCTGTTTCCCAGCACCAGCGTCTTATCTGGCTGAGCTAGACACACACACTTGGGTGTTTATTTTTTAAGGAAATCAAACCTCTGTCATAATGAACAATGGCAGCACCTCCTGTTGGCTCTGTAACTATTTGAGTCGTATGTCTCATCAGTTCAGAAACTGGTCTGACCTTTGCCCACGGGCATGTGTGCCAGGTATTGAAGAGTGCTGAGGGACAATCTGGGTAGTGTGGGAGGTGCCATCTGTTCTGCAGAACGTGACCTGCTTTGTGGGCCAGCCTTTCACCTACCTAACAAGTCCTTATCTTTCTTACCGCCTGTGCCACCAACTCTCAGCCTGTCCCGAGGATGGTTCTGATGGCCAAGGAGAAGGCCCTTGGCCTTCTAGGGGCCCCACACATCTGTCCACGGCAGGCTTTGCCACTGGGCAGATCTTCCGAAAGGAAATACTTGATTTTCAAGTGGCGGCAGAGTATTAAGCTGCATGAGCTCGCACATGTGTCTGTGTGCATGGGGGTGGGAGGCAGGGAGGGAACCAATTTACAAACCACATCGAGCAAATCCTTCCATTCAGAGCCAGTTGTAAACTCATTTCTTGGCTCTTCTCAAGCTTTGATTTATGTGTCGGGACCATGGGGTTTGTGTCCCTTCTTCTGGCTCGAAGTTTGGATTTAGCAGGCTGCTCCATAAAAATGTTCAGTGATTTGCATGCTCTGGGCTGATTGAGTTGCATTCTTCAGATGACCATTTTTAGATGGATTGTCTCTGTGGGCCTCTGTCCTTTTGTTTTCTGGGGTTCAGAGGTTATATCAAAAGCCTCCCGGCCTGCTGCCTGATGTGACCTTTGAACTCCAAAGGGCACGAGATCACGAGACCATAAAATCAGGCACAGACACTAAAGGTGTCATTCCGATTGTCCCCTGAGGACAGGAGTTTAGGGCTGGATCACATGATTCTGGGTGGAGGAAGTACTGAGAGAGCAAAAAAGCAGGGAACACTGTACATCTGAATCTGGATCCACAGCCAGGAAGGAGGTGAGAGAGCCTGGGGGACGGACGCTCTGCAAATTGCTAAAAATGTCAGCCGCGTCCTTCTCAGCCTTTTCTGGAAGGACAGCCCAGGACAGTACTGCATGCCACGTTGGCAGCCTGCTGGGTGTAAGATGTTAGTTTTAATTTTATTTTACTTTTAATTATCATTATTATTATTTTGCTTTTTAGGACCTTACTCGCAGCATGGGGTCGAATCAGAGCTGTAGCTGCCAGCCTTCACCACAGCAACGCCAGATCTGAGCTGCATCTGCGACCTGCACCACAGTTCACAGCAACGCCGGATCCCTAACCCACTGAGCAAGACCGGGGATCGAACCCACATCCTCATGGATGCTATTCGGATTCATTTCCTCTGCACCACAATTGGAACTCCACTTTTTAAATTTTTTAATTTTAATTTTGTTTTAGCTATGCCAGTGGCATGAGAAAGTTCCCGGGCCAGGGATCAAACCCAAGCCACAGCAGTGACAATGCCAAGTTCTTAACCACTAGACCACCAGGGAGCTCCAAGATGTTATTTTTTAATTGCTTCACCTTAGTCAGGCTCACTTCTCTGTGGTCGCCTGCCCTGACTGGCATGAGGGCAGCAGGAAATTATCAGGAGAGGGTCTCCATTCTGGCCTTGGGGAACTTTCAGGAAGGACAGCAAAGAGAGGCTGAAATTTGAAGGAGCAGCCTGCATGTCTTGGAAGAAAGAGTTCTATATTAGCTGCATTTTTTTTTTTTTTTTAAATGGGAAGCAGCACTGGCTCAGCGTCAAACCTCCCGAGTCTGTCATTAGCAAGGGGAAAAATCTATCTGGGATAATGATAAAGGTATCCTTGTGGCTAGCTAGCGTTTCAGGGCAAACCAAAACAAGCAAGCAAGGGAAATGCAGTGGAGCCCTGCAGGGCCCAGGTTGAAAGTGAGAGCTCAGGCTCCTTGACACCAAATAAATTATCTAGAATATTCTAAAACCATAAATAGGCTTCTACTGATTTATGCAGAGGTTTCCAAGGTCTTTCAAAAATGCATGTGAGGAGCATTTACTGCCCACAGGGGCATGGGAAATGCTCCCAGGCAGTAGAAAGGAGCAGGGCAGAACCGGGCTCAAAACCCACAGCTGCAAATAAGTTGCCCTGGTGGCAAAATGCCCGGAAACGGGATCAGAAGTGGGGGAGGGACATCCTTGGAAAGAGTCTGGGTTGTACAGAGTGGGACACTGAGCCCCATGACAGAGGTGAGCAGAGACAGCCGTCCCCAGGGGTGGTTCTCATGCCCGAACCAAGTGGAGACGAGGGATGGATTTTTTTCCCCCCCGGCTGTGCCTGCAGTGTGTGGAAGTTCCTAGGCCAGGGATGGAACCTGAGCCCCTGCAGTGACACCACCAGATCCTTAACTCACTGCGCCACCAGGGAACTCTGGGAAGGGATGTTTTGAAAGGAGCAGAGATGTGTGGAAAGTTGGGCTCCCCCCCTCAAGGGCACCGAAAGGGACACGCCTGGCCTGAAACTCTGACGGGGACTCTGCGTTTGAAGGCCCTCGAGGGCCAGGCTGATATTTGAGAAACTTATGCTAAGTTCTTGAGAGTCAGCTGCAGCTAAGGAATGAGGGGTCCAGGAAGAGATGGGAGGGGAAAACGGGGGGCCTGGGTCCAGCCAGAGGGCACAAGCAGGGCCTGAGGGAAAACGGCTCTTATTAGAAGAGCGGGTTTCTCTCCTGCTGGGGAGGGGTTTGCAAACGCGGAGAGAGTATAGGAAGGATGTTTGCCCTGGAGGGACTAGGTCTTGCTCTTACTCAAGGCCCTGGTCACTTAGGAATTAGCTCCTGGGAAGAGCTGAGCTGCAGAGCAAAACTCTTGCCTGTCTCCCCTTCTTGGAGCAGCTATTTGGAAGGAGGGGCCCGGTTGGGTCTACTGTGAAATGACTGTTCAGTGTTTGATGCACCAGTGTCTTCAGAAGGTGGCGTCCACGCAGGGGTGAGACCTGGTGTCCTCTCTTCGCTAATCTGACATCTGCTCTCCACCTAGGTCCTTGCGCTTTCTTGCAGGTGGACCAGTGGCCGTTTAAGCCCCCAGACTTCCCCGCTTGCCTGATAGAGGAGGAAGGCGCTAAGCCCCAAGGCTATAGGAGAGAAAGGGATGGAGGATGATTTAGACTGAGGAGCGCTGCTGGAGCAGCGGGGGCCGGGGCACGTTGTCACAGTCGGGCAGGGAAGAGGCATCTTCCAGCACCCACACGGCAGGTCACCTTGACCTGTGGGTCTGTGATGGACCGACCCCCTGCCTTCCCCACTGTTTGAAGCCCACCTTTCCTCACGAGACCTGGCTGGATCCCCTCACCTCTGGGAAGTCTTCCTGCACCAGCCAGCCCGGAGTCACCTTTCATTTCCGATCACGTGAGGTGCTGTTCATTCAGCAGGCATCGTGCTTGGTTCCTGACTGTCAATTAAATAGGACTGCCCGTGGGCACGTGTATTTCTGCGTGTATTTATCTACATCTAAACCCTTTCTGCAGCTCAGTTAAAGGCTCCTCCGGAGCAGGACATCCGTCTTTCCTCTCATTCATCCCCCTCTCTAAAAATATTCCTTGGTGACTTGATGTATTGACCTCTTGGCCGCACACGCGTCTTCCTTTGACGGACATTCGTTGTATTAGAAGCTTAGCAGGGGCAGGATGATTACGGACTCACCCCAGCTGCCTGACTGCAGAGCCCCCAGAGTCAGAAGACATGTAGAATGTCCGCGCAGGTGACAGCACGGTCCCATGTCCCTTCCACATAGAGGTGCTCTCGGAGAGCCCAGGGCAGGAGAGAGTTCCGTGGTGGCAGGCTTCCAGGGTGAATCAGGGGCTCTGACACCTGGGCGCCCCCTCGGATATTCTGAAGAAAGGGGTCCGAGTTGCAGCCCTGGGGTAAGCGTTTCTCGCCTGCTCCCCAGATGGCTCTAACATGCAGCTAGCTTTGGGGTCACTGGTCAGAGTGGTGAAGGAAGACCTGCGTTTACTCCTGTCTGTTTGCACCCACACAAGTCTGCAGTCTCTGAATCTCGATTCCAAGTAGTGGGAGCAGACATCTGATCGGCTGAGCTCGGGAGCGGGGGTTCGCTTTGGTCCCAGCAGCCATGGTGGGGGTGGTGGGGGTGAAGTCGCGACTCGCCAACCTGGCCATTGCTGCTGCTTTAAATTTGGAGTTTATTTCCCAGTGGTGAAAGGCTGTGAGCAGGGCGGACATCCCAGGAGATGACCTGTAGGACTCTGGGCCACCATGGTCTCAGACTCTCCTGCAGTCGTTTTGAGGTCTCTAAGCTCTTCAAGGGCAGAGACTGTCATTTTGGGAAACCTCATGTGCTAATCATTTTTTTTTTTTTTTTTTTTTTTTAGTTTTCTATACTGTATGATGCTTTGACATCTTGGGGACTTGCAGACCAGGGAGACGCCGCCCGTCCCCAGGTTAGCTAATTCCTAGAGCTGGTGAATAACTGTCTGCAAGCATGCCTTCCATGTGCAAACCAACTGATCCCAAGTCCATATACTCTGTCTGCCCCCTTTCATCAGGCCCCAGCGAGCAGTCCAGGACATTACCTTCCTGCCCTAAGTCACCCCAGGGCCTGGTACCTGGCGACCGGGACGCCTCCATCAGGATAGCCCAGAGCCTGAGGAAGTTCTTCAGACTCTGCAGCTGCAAGCCTGCTCGGCGGTCTGCCTCGTCTCATCCGTTCTTTCCCATGAAGACCAAAGACCCTCAATCCTTCTGCCTCCGGACCGACCCTGTGTTTCTCTGTGTGGCCCTGCATAGCATGGCCTGGTGTGGCCGCCAGCCTACACCACAACCACAGCAACGCCGGATCTGAGCCGCGCCTGCAACCTACACCACAGCTCACGGCAACGTTGGATCGTTAACTCTCTGAGCAAGGCCAGGGATCGAACCCGCAACCTCATGATTCCTAGTCGGATTCGTTAACCACTGAGCCACAACGGGAACTCCGCATCTGGCTTTCTATACATCATCACAGTGTCTCCGAGATTCATCCATGTTGTTGTGTGTATTCGTATCTTTTTTTTTTAATCCCTGTGTAGTATTCCATTGCATCAAGATGGAATTGATAGGACTGGCTGATGGGTGTCAGAAGCTGTCCTTTCAGGCCTTCCTGAACCTGAATTAAAACAAAAATCCTTGGCATATTAAAAAAAAAAAAAAAAACAGCACCTGGCATAAGGCCTGTTGGAAGGTGAATAACAAATATTTGTTGAATTGAATGAGTTGGCTTGGATGGATATGTGGATGGATGAGCAGAACTTTGAGAATCCAGTGGGGGCATGGGTGTGACATCCTGTGCCTGTTGCAGCCCTGGATGATGGCTGCCTGCACCTCTTCTCCTGCGCCCCTTCCTCTGTTGTAAGAAGAGCTATAGGTGACCACAGTGGAAAAACGGAATTGCAGGGCCAGGAGACTCCCTGAAAAACAGCGATCAGACCGAAGACCCAGAAGAAAAGGGGAGTTCATTGTCTGTGATCTCGTAGGAGCCCTTCTACGTGTTTGTAAATGGAAATGATGAATGAGCATGTTCTGACATTTATGTCACCGTGCCAGACTTTCTGTCCCCTTCTGCTCACATTCTCTCTCCAGGATAAAAGGTGCTTAGCACCAAAGAACTGCTCTCCTTCTGGTCAAATCTGGGGAACCTGACAGACTTGATCCTGGTTCATTAGAGCCCCCGATGAGTTATGGGAAGTGGAGAGTGATCGTGACTGGAGCACAGTTAATGAACCCAGGACCTCCAGTGATGGATGGATGGATGGAAATGAACATTAATCTCCTCTCACTCCTTCCGATGATGTCATTTTTAACCAGCCATGAACATCACCCAGTAACCAACCTGGAGCCAGAGCAGTGATAATGGGGGGTGGGGTCACCGACGAGAAATGGGAACCAGATTTTAGGATCCTGACAGTCGGTCCTGCTACGAGTTCATTTAAATGCCCCGTTTAGCTCTTGAATTAAAACAAGACAGGGCTAAAACTTTAATCAATCCAGTTCCACCGCCACACTCAGGCCTGGGCAGAGAATAAAATGAAGGTCACAGGAGAAGTCCAGGGGAGAGAATTTGACAGTCTGTGCAGATGAATGGGGTTATGCCAAATGGCCTTTGAGATGAAAAGGAGGCCCAGGCCGGCAGTTCATTTAGAACAGGAGTGGCAATCTGTCAATAGCTGGTGCTGGATTCTTGATCCCTGTTTTTCTAGCCAATGCAGGTGTGTGTGTGTGTGTGTGTGTGTGTGTGTGTGTGTGTGTGTGTTTCACCTGCCCAAGTGGAAAAATAGGTAAGAAACTGCTACAGAAATCGAAAAGCAAACATAATCCTTCTTCCATCATGGTCACCTAATTAGAGATTTATTTATATTAGTTAGCAACTAATTTCCAAGGAAGGTTAATTCATATTTTGACGTTCATGGTATTTCTTCAGATAACCTGATTGCTTTAGTCTGAATTCCTGAGCTCAAGGAAGGAGTGCGGATTTTTGAAAACCCCTGTGCCTTCTTTTTTTTCTTTTCTTTTTAGGGCCGTACTTGCAGCATATGGAAGTTCCCAGGCTAGGGGTCCAGTTGGAGCTACAGCTGCCAGCCTGTGCCATAGCGACAGCAATGCCAGCTCCAAGCCACATCTAGGACTTAGGCTACAGCTTGTGGCAATGCCAGATCCTTAACTCGCTGAGTGAGGCCACGAATTGAACGTGCAACCTCACGGATACTAGTTGAGTTCTTGACCTGCTGAGCCACAACGGAAACTCTGCAGTGCCTGTGTTTGACCGGCCAGGCCCACAGCATGGTGAATAGCAGGGGACAAGGGGGCGCCAGGGCCCAAAGGCCAGTTTCACCTTTGGACTTGGCTTCCCCTGTACCATGTGGAGGGGTGCCTGCAGGATGCAATCAACTGTCTCATGTGCCTACGAGAGGCCCAGGGCTGGGGAGAGGACAGTGGGGGGCCAGAAGAGTGCTATGGAGACCTTGGGGACCTTGGCCACATCTGATGTGACCAACCCAGTCATCCCCCCTTGTGATACTCCACACCTTGGCCCCTGATATCCTAGAACTTAGAACGGCCCTGAGAAAGGAGAGAGGCTGTGTCCAGGTAGGGCTGCCTGCATCCTGTCTGCCCAGCGAGCCCGGGTGCCCCTTTCCTCCCCTTGAGCTCTCGGACGTCATCTCTGCCACCGTCTCCCCCCGACCCAGCCCCTCTCTGCTCTGGCCACGCCGGCCTCCTTGCAGATCTGTCCACGCCCAGACACGCTGCTGTCTCAGGGCCTTTGCACTTGCTGATCTCACTTCCCAGAACGATCTATGCCCAAATATACTCCAGGTTCCCTTCCCACGTTACTGTTTGTTACAGGGAGGCCTTCCCTGACACCTCGTTTAAAATAACACCACCGTCCATCATGCTTGGTTCCTGTTTTGCTTGGTGTGCAGAGCACGCATCAGCCCCGACATTGCATGTACATACACCCCTGTGTATATCTACATACATACCTGCAGTCGTTTGTTTGTCTCTTTCGCCCGTTAGGATGTCAGCCCCATCGCGAGCAAGGACTCCGCTGTTTGTACGCACAGTGTTTGAAACAGCGCCCTCCTGAGTGAACGGCCAAATCTGCGCACACGCACCCTCGCCCTCACTCTACTGCTTGTACACGCGTGGAGCGCAGGGGACTGGGCTTCAACCTGCCCCTCAGGCCTTCTGTCACCCACCTCTGCCTTGGGGACCCACCATCTAAGCCCTCTCTTCCTGGGCTCCCTCAGCCCAGCGAAACTTTATCTAGCCTGGGGCAGAGCTGTCTGGCTCTGACTGATCACATATTCTTCCAAATCTATTATTTATGCCTCAACCGTATGCCCTGAGTCCTTCAGGCCTGAGGCTTCTTAGGCTCAAAAGCCAGGCTTTGAAACACACAAAGCTTTCTTCCCCCCTTAAAACTCTCGTCTCCGCTGCGAGTTTCCAAAAGCCTATTTTGTAACGTAGAAGCAAAAGCTTGATTCCTTTAACTGCATTTTGCAATGTCATCACTTTCCTAATGCAGGACCGGTTAATGTCCCGTGGCCACCTCTATCAGAGGGCAGGCCAAAGGAGGCAAGCAAAATATTACTTGCTACATCCTCTAGAGTAGACGAACTCCTACTAAGTGTTACAATGAGCTCAGTCATCTCTTTAAAGGCACTTTCTAATGGGTGCCTAGGAATTAACAAACTGAAAACAGTAAAACCTGGTGTTGCTGGGGACACGGGGAAACACGAAGCGTTGCTGCCACTGCATTCCTTTGTGCCAGGGTTTCTAGAGAGCCATCTGGCAATAGTAACAGACAAGAGCTGTGAAACAGTTAAACTCTGGTAATGCGTTGGTATTGCCCCTGGTCATCACGTCTGGGGAATATGCTCAGTGAGTATAAGCCAAAAGTTACCAACGAAAAAGCATAATTTGTTCAAGGATAGCTGTGGCGTTGTTTACCAACGATGAAAACACCCAACCCAGGAAAGCAGATGGTGCTCTGTTCAGATGGCAGGATGGTAGCTCTGTCTTCAGGGCAGGAGAGCTGCTCTAACAAACAGTCCCAAGCCTTGCTGGCTTATCGCAGAAGTTTATTTCTTGCCCACATCACAATCCAGCTTGGGTTGGTCGAGGGAAGGGGTTTCTTTTCTCCATACAGTCACTCAGGGACTCAGGTTCTTGCCATTTAGTGGCTCTCCCATTTCTTCTCTGCATCTCATAGATGGACGAAGGGATGAGGGTCACAGAGGACAGCAGGGGAGATTTCACGAACTAGATCTCGAGGTCTTACTTCCACCCCCTTTCTAGAGGCCATAACTCAAGTCTTCTGGCGACCCCTAACTGCAAGGAAGGCTGGGGAACAGATCACACAACATGCCCAAGGTGGAAGGGCGACAGGGTTTGGTGAACACAGAAATGACCGCCACGTCGTTAAAATTATGTGCATGTTGACTCTGCCGACACGTGGGACTTTAAATATTAAAGAATATTAAACGGAAAAAGCAGAACACAGAAGCCCCATTTAGGACAAATTACCAGTAAGTACATAATTGCAACTGCGTATAGTCACCAACTCAAAAGTGATTTTAGAGCGCTCTGAGCTTCTTAGCTGTTTGGGGTCTTTTCCTCTCCTGTGAAATGAAAAAGCAAGATACGGTAGAAAGAACAGGGGATGTAGAATCATGCAACCAGAAGTTGAATTCCATTATGCTGTTTGACTTTCAGAGACTCTTTCATGAAAAACACAGATGCTTTTCTCAATTTTTTTTTTCTGTCTAGAAAATAAATGCCTCTCATTGTAGAAAATTAGAAATACACTTTTAAAAGTTTGTAATCAGAAGTCCCCCTGTGGCTCAGCAGTTAACAAACCCGACTAGTATCCATGAGGAGGTGGGTTTGATGCCTGGCCTTGCTCAGTGGGTTAAAGATCCACCGTTGCTGTGAGCTGTGGTGTAGGCCGGCAGGTACAGCTGGGATTCTACGCCTAGCCTGGGAACCTCCATATGCCGGTGGATGAGGCCCTAAAAAGACAAAAAAAAAGTTTGTAATCATTTCTGAACTCACTGGTAACCACTGCAGACATGGTTTTCCAGTCTTTTTTTTCTAGGCCTCTTTATATATCTGATATCTTACACTATAGCCCATTTTTCAGCCAGCATTTTTTCAGTTAATGCGATCTCATAAATATTTTCCCTTGTCACTAAAATGATTTCAAAACGTTAATGTCTTTATCATATTCCATTCTGTAGATGTGTCATAACTTAAAACATTCACCTACTAGGGGACACCATTTCCGTATTTTACTGGTATAAATCACTCTGAGGAATTTCTCCCCCCCCCTTCTTTCTCTTTTTTTTAGGGCTGCGCTATGTGGCATATGGAAGTTCCCAGGCTAGGGGTCAAACTGGAGCTACAGCTGCCGGCTTACACCACAGCCACAGCAACGCGGGATCCGAGCCACATCTGCACCCTATACCACAGCTCACGGCAGCACCAGATCCTTAACCCACTGAGTGAGGTCAGGGATCGAACCCACATCCTCATGGATCTAGTCAGGTTCGTTAACCGCTGAGTCATGAAGCAAACGCCAGGAATTTTTTTTTTTTTAAACACATCTGCACCCACATTTCTGATCACTTTTTAGGAGCGAGTCCTTCCTTAAAGAGGAATTACTAGGTCAGAGAACACTATTATTTTCCAGGTTCTTGTTATACATCGTCAAACTGCCTTTCAGAAAGGTCATATAATTTAAATTCCTCCCACCTCACCTCCGTAGTGTCTGCTACTATCAATCTTTCCATATTTTACTAATTTGATAAGCAAAAAGCTGTATCTCATGACTGTGTTTAATTTATTCGATTGCTTTTTGTGGCTGAACAGCTTTTCTTGTGGGTATTTGGCAGACGTGCGTATTTTCTCTTTTGTAAATTGTCTATTCATAACCTTTACCTGTTTTTCTAGTTCTTTTCCTTATTGATTTGTAGGGCTGCCTCATATAGTAGGAATATTAACCTTTTGCCTGTCATGTATATCACTCATATTTTTCCAGTTCATTGTTTGCTTTGCTTTTATTTTTTTAGACTAGACATTTAAAAATCTTTGTGTGGTATAATCTTAGTCTTTTTGTGATTCCCACATATGTTTTATGATTAAAGAATTCTTCCAGTTCGGAGATAAGTATTTACCTACATTTTCTCATTTTTTTTTTAATAATGGAGGGTAATATAATTTTAACACATCTGCAGTTTATTTTATGATGTGAAATGAGGATTTAGATGTTTCCAACCAAGAAAACCAATTTTTCTAAAATCACATTTGAATAATTCATTCCTTTTTTCATTGACTTGTAATACCTTCTTTATTAGCCACGAGGCTCTTATCAAAGGGAAGATCTTAGAATCTGTAGTGGAAATAATCGTCTGTTACTCAGCACCCAGAGCGCTCATGAAAATAGAATGAGATAAATCTGTGCGAAATGGTTTCTCAGATTCTGAAATATTCTACAAATGCTTTAACAATAGGCAAGTTCAGAATACCGACCAAGATGACCTGACATCAAGTTTAGCTCTGCTCAGTTGAGGAGCTGACCTGAATGGAATTCTTTCTCCAGAGGAACGTGGGGACCAGCAGGGAGAAGCAGCCACCAGCCAGAGACTGACGAGGCGTGTGAGTGCTGGTCAGATAGGCTCGTCTGTTCCTCCAAGCCAGTTTCCGCAGAAACTCAGCTTTGGGAGGGGAAGGTGGGGGTTGGGGGTAGGAGGAAGCCAGTATCAGAGAAACAGCTGGACATTTTTGTGGCGTTTTATTTCATTGTACTATTAGATGAAAGTGGTTTTCAAAAGATTACATGCTCCACGTGTTTAATCTGCTGTGAGCTGGTACACTCCCGGTAAACTTGATCTGTGATTTTTCTGGAACTTTTGTCTCGCTGGGTTTTGACAGTGCCCCATGAATGGAGAAAGGCTTTCACTCCCACTTTCTCATGGATTTGACTGCGGCCATCCCAGTCCTGCCTTCCCAGCGTTCTAGTGCTCACAGCTGTCCTGTGCTCCCAGCTGTTATTATTTGATTTTAAAATAAGACAAAAATCATACTGTCCGGTATTCAGAAGTCTGTGAGTCTAGACAGGGGAATATCAATCGTTTTTGCTCCCCTCCCCCGCCCCGCCCCGGAGGACAATGGCGAAAAATCTAATATCCACTCCACGTGGCCTTGGGCAATTTTTTTTCTGTCATCTTTAAGGATGATGCACAATGTGTGAATACGGCCCACAACTGAGGCCTAATTAGGATTCTCCAGTGAGTGCGCTGCATTTTGGAGGAAGTCTTAAACGAGCACTTAAGCAGTAATGCCTCCGAGTACGCGCCGCTGTGCATCTGGAGGAGCGCTTTGATCCCTGCACCGGGAGCGGACGGCCCCCACGCTGCTCCCACATGCACTTTTATCACCAAGTTATTAGGCCATTATGGTCTGCGATTGTCTTTCACCGCCTCTGATTTTTCTCTCCTGTCAGACGTGAGGAAAGTGATGTGTAATAGGATCCAAAATGCTCTTGTTTGTTTTAATCTACTGTTTTAAGATATTATGGCTTCCTGCCATTCCCCTTCTCTGGCAGGGCCCGAGGGACCCTCAGAGACAGTGGGAACCTGGCATGTGCCAGGCACGTTGGGTCTCTGGTGCAGTGTGGGCATGCGTGCTCCCGATGGGTGGGGACTCAGAGGTCATTGGGAAGGGAGGTGGCCCACCCCGGGGAACTGGGTGAGTGGAAATGTCCCGAGAAATCTCATGCGAGCTTTGAGTTCCGGTAGGTGCTCGTGCAGATTTGGGGTCCACAGCCTTCCTGGATTGAAGCCAAAGTCACTGTCCCCAAACCCAGCTTGGCCGTGTTACGGAAGACGCTCATCTCCAGGAAGAGCTTCACAGTGAGACTTTCATCGTTTGGGGGATGTAGCGAGTGACAACGACACCCAAGCACGAGGACCCCTGGTCTTGGCTCTGTCACTAACTGGCAAGTCCCTGTCCCTCTCAGCGCCACTTGAGTCCTCACTGCTAAAAGGAGAGAGCGAGACTAAATGACCGAGGGCCCTTTCATAATTCCCAGCCCTTTCCCGCGGCCGCCCCCTGCCCTCTCCCCAGCCTCCCCAGCGCTCGGGGAGTATCTTCCACACCGGCTGTGGCTCCTCTCCCGTCACATGAGAAGCCGTTGGCTTGGGAAGGCCAGGGACCCAGGGCGGGCAGAGACCAGAGCTGTCCGTGCTTCTTTTGCTTTTGCGGTGATCATCAAGGTCATTCTGGAAAGTTCTCTAGGGGAGATGGCAGAGCCTGGTCCACTCTGCCTGCCAAGCTGGATGCAGGCCGGGAGGGTGATCAGCTCTGTTGGCCTTTAGCCACAGATGGGTCAGGCCCTTAAAATGAGACACATGCCTTAAACCCTTCACTGGATCAACAGAATCTGAGTGCGTGTGTCAGCCAGTACATTAGCTCCTTCCGCCTGCTATGGCCCTGTGGGAAATGCGGGAAGAATGTTTGTGCCCTCGTCACAGATGAGGCCTCTGAGGCTCAGAGGTGTTGGGAACCTTCCCTAGAACTGAGGGCAGCAACTGAGAGAATCCATGTCTCTTCACTCTGAGGCCAGGGTTTTCCCCTGCACTGCAGATGACAGGGCACAGACAACCCGTCTCCCTCAATTCCACCAAAGCACTCGCTGTAAGGTGGGGGAAGCGCTGGCAGTGTCTCCACACCCCTTCCAAATGTGTCAGCTAAGATCTCTGCAGAAGAATTTTGGGCTGTGTTTAAACTTTCACATGCTTTGACGGGGCCAAAGGGAAAGAAAGGGAACAAGAAGCGCACAGAAGATTAACATAAGCAAAACCCAGCGGAAAAAGGGTACCTCAGGAACAGAGAGAAGTTTTAAAAATCTTACTAAAATCTCCAGGGAGATCCAAGCTCTTATACCCATAGAACAGGATTAGGCTGGTATGAAAAAATCGCCAGAAAAACCAAAAAGGATCACTGGAAATGAAAATTATGGCTGCTAATAAAAAATGTCATAAAACAGCTGAAGATGAATTTGAGGACATCTCTCAGAGCACAGAGTAAAATGATGAAAAGAGGAAAAACACGGGAGAATTAGGAAACAAAAATCATCAGTCCAAAAGATGCAGCATTCAAGTAATGAGGGGTCCAGAAAGAAGGAACAAACATAAGGGGGAGAAAATGACAACATAAACTGTAGTACCATTTGTCTAATGAGGAAAACACAAATTTCAAAATTCAAAAGGCCCACCAATTTTTGAGCAGGAAAGTAAAAAAAAAAGACCCATATCTTTAGGTGAAGCAATACACCACAGAAAGATTATAGGCCTGCGCTGTCCAGTAGAGTAGCCAGCTGTCACCTGTGGCCACTGAGCCACTGAAATGTAGCCAGTCCAGACTGAGAGGTGCTACAAGGGTAAAGTATACACTCGATTTCAAAGATTTAGTATGAGAAAAATATGAAATATCTGAAAAACAACTTGTGAAATACTAATTTGGATATACTGGATTAAATAAAAAATACACTACAAAATTAATTTTACTTGTTTCTTTTTAAAGTGGCTGCTAGAGAAATTTTTTTGGCCTCGCCTGTGGCATGTGGAAGTTCCCGGGGCCAGGGATCAAACCAGCTGCAATGACAATGCTGGATCCTTAAACTGTTGGGCCACAGAGAGTATTATAGGCATCAGACCTCTTCTATAAATACTGAGGGACAGAAATAATGGTCTTTAAATTTCTGAGAGGATAAAAAGATATTAAAACTAGAATATCCAGTCAAATTTATCAAGTATGAAGGTAAAATAAACTTTTCCAGTCCTGCTAGATTCAGAATGAATTCAGAATCTACCAAGCAACCTTTCTTTAAAAAAAAAAAAAAAAATTGTGGAGGTTCTCTATTAAGAGCACAGGAAGGAGTTCCCTGGTGGCCTAGCAGTTAAGGACCTGGTCTTTGTCACTGCTGTGGTGCAGGCTGTGGCATGGGTTTGATCCCTGGCCCAGGAACTTCTGCATGCCGTGGCCAAAAGAAGAAGGAAAAAAAGAGTACAGGAGCGAGAGAAGCAGCTCATTGTCTAAGACAGCGGTGGAATTCAAGAAACAAAGGAATCGGGAGGACACCACTGTAATAGCTAGGAAAATCGCGGCTCAAAACATCAAGTCAAAAGACCCTAAGAGGAATTTCTCTTAGAAAGAGGCAGAGCAATTAAGAAGCTGGGAGGAGTTACTGTTGTGGCACAGCAGAAACGAATCCAACTAATATCCATGAGAATGTGGGTTTGATCCCTGGCCTCACTCAGTGGGTCAGGGATCTGGTGTCGCCCTGAGCTGTGGTGTAAGTTGCAGACGTGGCTCGGATCCTGCATTGCTGGGGCTGTGGTGTAGGCCAGCAGCTGCAGCTCTGACCCCTAGGCTGGGAACTTACATATGCCATGGGTGTGGCCCTAAAAACCAAAAAATCTGGGCACTCTTAGCCCAGTGGAAAAAAAGACTTAAGAGTTTTTTTTTTCCCTCTCACCAAGAAAAAAGAAGCCCAGTTAGAAATGATAAGAAAACTGAAAAATTAGAGAAGTTTTGGTTCAAATACAAAACCAGCAAAACTGTGGCCTGAGTACTTGATGGAACATGTGTGTCCTTTGACCTTAACCCTGAGGGTGTTCTCCTTTGGAAGAATCAGTGACAGATATTTCATTTTCCATGGATCTAATCACACTACCTCTGCAGTGGTAGTTGTATAATCACATTTACATAATTAGAGGGTTACTAGTTTCAATTTTTATAATCAAAAGAGAAGACCTAGGAATTCCTTAATGGCCTAGTGGTTAAGGATCCAGTGTTGTCTCTGCCGTGGTGCAGTGTTGTCTCTGGCCCGGGAACTTTTGCATGCGCAGGCGCAGCCAACCCCCTGCTCCCCCCCCAAAAAAACAGAAGACCTAATTTTAGTTTTGGAGTAGAATGTGTATGTAATAAGCGACTCTGTAAAGCTGATGGTCCAGCTGGCAGAATTCAAGTTGAGAGCAGGAGAAAGGAGAAAGGAAGGGTGAGTGAAGCTGTGTAGCTTCCCTCGTTTTTCTTTGGGATGAGACGAGAGGCATCTTAGAAAGAAGATGCAACAAAAATAGAAGGTTATGAACGTCGTTCAAAAGCAACTAGTAGAAAAACCGCACATGCGAACCTAACCAGCAAAACTCAGAAGAGAGATGAGGGGAGACGCTGTGAGCGAAATTCCTTCTCCGTCAAAGAGAAAGAAATGACCTGATATTTCCTGCAGCTGATAAATTAAGAAATTGAGGTCTTAAGCATAGTGTTCAGAATGACGGTGGTAACTTATCAGAAGGATTAAAAACAAAAGATCCAAGAAGGTGTCTTCTGAAGCGTGAGACTGTTGGGGGAGGCAAAACTGAATCTGTGCTGTTTGGATTTTGAAACTGCACATTTTTGAAAAGATACTTGTAAAACATTGGTGTTAATAGGTATAAAGAAAGCCCTAATTAAAGAGAAGCTCTTCCCTGCTGGTGACATTTGCTAGCCTGGGTCTTCAACTAATGATGCATCATCTGCTTGTCCTTTGGGGGGTCCCTACTCTGCGGCCGAGTTCCTGTTCTTTGTGTTGACACTCCATCATTCTAAAAATCAACATGTGCACTTAACAGTGCTATTTAAGCCCTAATAAATATTGTATCAACATTTGCAGGAGATGGTATGAAGAGATGGGGGCTCGTGAGACAGGGATTTTTCTTATGGGGTCATTGTGTATACGTTTGTCGAAGAGACGCACACAAAAAGGAAACAAGTTTTCACTGAGACTTTTGGAAAACTGGATAGAGAAATTTACAGTGTCCTTATCCACTTTCTCGGGAGTGGGAGAAAAGCCAAGGGCTTTCGAGACTCAGGGCTCATCCTCCTGGTCCCAAGTAAATCTGCCGTAATTCATCCCTCCCGTTCTGTTTGTGGAACCAGCATATTCTCGGCTGCGTGGCCACCCCGAGGCCACAGCATCTGGGAGCTTCTCAGAGCCTTTGCAGGGGAAGTGCCGTCGCTGCACTTTCACTCTCTGTGGCTCCAATGTGGGGCTCGGGGTCCCTCGTCCCCACAGAGCACTTCTCACCCCCTCACGCTGCTTTGGTTGGTTCTCTGCCGAGGAAATGGCTGTTGATACTCGTCTGGTTCCCGACCTCACTTCTCTTGATTTTTGGGGTGGCTGCTGGCTCTACTTCCTCCCACCCCTAAGCAGGTCTGACCCTATTTTCCTTATTTCTCACTTGCCGCTAAACCTCCACCCCGCCCCGACAGCGAGACAGAGAAGATGAGGAGGAGGAGAGGCTGATGATACCAAAGTCAGACTCAGCCCCGCTTGAGGCGGCTCGCAGGGCGGTGAGGCAGAGGAGCGAGGGGCAGGCTTGTGGGGACACAGGGTACAAGGACGTGCTCAGAAAAGACCCCTAAGCCCAGACGCAAGTCTTGAAAGAGGTAAATAGGAGTTCATCAGCCAAAAAAAAAAAAAAAAGGTATTTCAGAGAGCAGAGAGGGAATGGGCAAAAGAGTAAATACGGAGCCTTGCAGGTCCTGTGACAGCTACTCTAAGATCAGCCTCTAGGGCGGAAGGTTGAATGGTGACGCCACCAAGCCAGGTTCATATTGCCTGACAGACAGCAAAGTGCAAAGGCTGAGACAGTGCCGAGGCTGGCAGCAAACAGAGGGCTCGTCTGCAAGGCAGCCAAGCAAAGAGACAGACAAGAGACAGGAGAACAAGCCCCCAATTTTGCCTCCCCAAGACTTAGGGGAGCGGGGCTGAGCTTATTTATAGGTTTAGGAATAAAGCCGCAGGGCGGGCTGAGGCGTGGGAGCTGTGGGGGAGGTGATTTGGATAAAGGTGTGACAATCATCTTCGGGTGCAGGTGTAACCAAGTCCCAGGCCTCTGCCTGTTCAAACGGTCACGAGCGGATGCTGGCGCATGCCCAGTTGAAGGGTTGGGGGGTCCAAGCCAATCTCAACCAGCTGAGCTCCAATGAGACACAGCTGCCTCCAAGTTCCCGGAAAACAACTCCTACTGTTTAGGCCACGTGCAGGTGAAACGGATTTGACTAACCACCCATGGCTTCAGGTACAGGGAAGACTGGAGTTGTGGGCGCTTTCATATAGAGCAGAGCCTTGAAAAATACGCTAAATATTTTGGACTTTATCCCAGAAGACTGGAGAGCCCCTGAAACTGTTTAAGCAAGGAAGGGACAAAATCAGATTCATGATTTAGAAAAAGTGATCTGGCCACAGTGTACACAGTGAATTAGAGGGAGACAGTCCTGGAGGCAAGATTGGTCAAGACACCCCCACTTAACCCTTTTTTTTTTAATTAAAATTTACAATGTTGTGCCAGTTTCTGCTGTACAGCAGAGAGCCAGTCATACATACATTCTTTTTCTCATATCCTCCACCATAATGTTCTATAAGACACTTCTTAAAGATCCAATAATGAAATAAAGGGTGTGAGGCCTTGAACCTGGGTAGTGAGACAAAGAAAGGGAGCATATCTGAGAGAGATTGAACAAATGGAATTTTCACCAACTAGGGCAAAAAGAAAAAGGATCCAAAGCTGAGTCCCAATTTTTGGACTGGGCGATGGAGCGGTGCCCTTCTCTGCGCTGGAAAACGCAATGAGGGCTGCAGTTGAAGAAACAATGAGAAGTTGAGTTTTAAGTAGGTTTTCTGAGTTTCAGATACCTATGGAATATTTAATACACCCATTAGATGTGTTTCTATGAGGCACAGGAGAAAGATTTGGGCTGTCAATAAAGTTTTGAGAGTCATCAGCCTCTGAGTGATATCAGCCAGGAAGACTTTATTCTTTTATTTTTGGCTTTGTAGGGCTGCACCCACAGCGTTTAGAAGTCCCCAGGTTAGGGGTCAAATCAGAGCTGTAGCTGCTGGTCTATACCACAGTCACAGCAACGTGGGATCCTTAACCCACTGAGGGAGGCCAGGGATCGAACCTGCATCCTCATGGATACTAGTCGGATTCATTACTGCTGAGCCGTGATGGGAACTCCGTTTTTTTAAAGACTCTTTCGAGAAGGTAGAACACTAGGGAATTTAAATAGTTGGTCTGAGGAAGATGAGCCCTGGGAAGAGACCAAGCAGAAGTGGTCGGAGATGTAGAAAGGCCCAGGAAAAGGATGGGGCTTGGGAGAGCAAGGAAGAATGTTTCAAAAAGGAGGGCTTGGTTACCAGTGCCAGATGCCGCATAAAGGATGAGAGAGATGAGAATTGAAAGGGTCCACTGGGTTTATCAAGAAGGGAGTCTTTCAGAGTTCCCATCGTGGCTCAGTGGTTAACGAATCCGACTAGGAACCATGAGGTTGCGGGTTCGATCCCTAGCCTTGCTCAGTGGGTTATCGTGAGCTGTGGTGTCGTCGCAGACGCGGCTCGGATCCCGCGTTACTGTGGCTGTGGCCTAGGCCGGCAGCTACAGCTCCTGCTAGACCCCTAGCCTGGAACCTCCATATGCTGGGGGTGTGGCCCTAGATAAAGGCAAAAAGACAAAAAAAAAAATGGAGTCTTTAAATTTCTTGGCTGGGCATTTTTTTCAGAAAAGTGGTCCAGATGGACATCAGATTGCAAATGTCTTAGAGTGTTTGTTTAAAAAACATTCACATTATAGTGTTATTTAAGTATGTTCGGTATGCACTTTGACCCCCAATTGGGTTATGAGCTCCTGAAGGAAAGTGGATAATCTTACACTTTTTGCATGCTTTTGGTGGCCAGCATAGATGCTGGGCCCTGAAGAGGGTGCTCGTAATTATTTGTGAAAGGAATAAGAAGATGTTCTTGTCTTGAGAATAAAAACACAGTAAATACCGGGCTGTCTGGATTTTTACCTGAACAGGGATGCTCTGGGTGTGGGCGTTTTTCGATGCTCCCTTTTGCAAATCATTGAACACCATCATTGAAATTCAGCTGTGGTGCCAGCACGTTCGAAAGACGTCTGATCAAAATGCAAAGTTAATGCTGCCTCCAATGACTTCAACTAAGTAAAATTAAGCCTAGAGGGGAAAATAAACTTTCTTTTCTAAAACTTCACACAGGGAGAAAGCAAAGCGTTTCCCAAGTGTCTGAGAAATAACTGGTATTTCCAAAATGAAGTTTGGTTAGGAATCTTGAGAAGCCAAAGGTGGTTGTGAAAAGTAAGGAGGCAAATGGGAAGCAGAGGTTGCCTTCCTCAGGCCTGGAGGGAGTGACAGAAATGCAAATCTAAAGCCCAGGCCAGATCCCCTGAAACTCCTACAGGCAGAATCAATTTTACTGTTAGATGACTGCATTTTTCTACTGGTTGAAAGCACAGAGGTAGCTCACCTGCAAAGGTCTCAGGAAATGACAGGTTCATGGATTAAAAATCATTGCTTTTGCCAGCCCACCTTCCCTGGCCTTTTCTTTACATCTGCCTGGTTCTGGATACAGTTTTGCAAGCCCAGGCACTAATGAGCTTATGATTATATCCTGACTTAGGAGCGGACAAGGTGAAGAGACGTAGGGCTGGCGGGTGGAGAGCAGGCCAGGGCAGGGAGCTAAGTGTGCGGGGAGGGCAGGGGGCCATCTGGGGAGGGCCTCAAACCACGAGAGAAAGGGCAGGGCCTCAAACCACGAGAGAAAGGGCATCAAAGGTAAATTCCATCTGCTTCAGAATTCTGCTGAGGGCCTGCTCCCCATACACACTGCATGCATGTGTGTATTATTGATCTGATGACTGCTGTTTTTTTTCTTCCTATCTGTGCTGGGGATTAAAGTGTATTTAGGAAAAGCTGTACCGAACTGCTGAGACTGGAACTTTTTTGGGAACTCTGGGACTGTCGTATCAGGAACTGAACAGGCAGGTAACTTCGTGCAAACACAGGGCTGCTCCTTCAAGCCTGGCCGAGCTTAGAAAGGCCCGGAGGCGGCAGGAAAGCAGACTAGTGGCTCCGGGTCCCTGCAGGCAGGCTCCCAGCTCTCTGTCTAGAATTGCACTGAGCTGGAGATTCGGAAAAATGGGAAAACAGGGGTGGGGAGATGGGAACAGGAAAGGGACCCCACTCCATAAGTGTGGGCTGCATGCAGTGGTTTCCTTCCAGAGAGCATGGCATGAAGAGGACGAAGAATAACTTGACAGTAGACAAAACTGACAGACACCCACCTCAGCCATGTGATCAAGGTCAACATCCACGGCGGGAGCCACGCTGACGGTATAAAGCCCCGGTTTGACGTGATGAGAGCAGCACTTTACCCCTGTGGTCTTCCGCCCCCAAACCTGTAACCTTGGTCTAATCGGGAGAAGAACATCAGATGCATTTCAATAGAGGGATCCTTTACAAAAATACCTGACTAGCGCTCCTCACAACTGTCAAGTTCAGATCCAGGAATTCCACCTCTGGGTATTTATCTGAAGAAAACAAAAAACGTTCATTTGAGAAGATATTCGCATCCCATGTTCATCAAAGCATTATTTACAACAGCCAAGCTCTGGAAACAACCTAAGTGTCCACTGAGGGCTGAATGAAGAAAGAAAATGCAGAGTTCTCTCGTGGCACAGCAGGTTAAGATCTGGCGTCGTCAGTCACTGGGGCTAAGGTTGCCACTCTGGCGTGAGTTCCGTCCCTGGCCCAGGAATTTCCACAGGCTGTAGGCATGACCAGACAGAAGATAAGATAAAATAAAATAGTGGGACTTTTAAAAATGAGTTTCATTTCTCCTGATATGAAGCAAATTTTCTTTGAGTGCATAATTTTTTAAATTAAAAAAACTAATAAAATGTGGTAGAATATTATAGTATTGACAGTTATTAGGGAGGTCCCTAGTGGTCTAGTGATCAGGTCTTGGTACTTTCACCATAGTGGCCCAGGTTCAACCCCTAGTCTGGGAACTGAGATGCCACATCAAGCCCACATATACCAAAAAAAAAAAAAAAGTTATTAACATTATAATGGAGGAGTTCCTGTCGTGGCTCAGTGGAAATGAATGTGACTAGTTCCATGAGGATGCAGGTTTGATCCCTGGCCTCGCTCAGTGGGTTAATGATCTGGTGTTGCCGTGAGCTGTGATGTAGCTTGCAGACTCAGCTTGGATCCTGCATTGCTGTAGCTGTGGTGTAGGCAGGCAGCTGTATCACTAATTAGAACCCAAGCCTGGGAACCTCCATATGCCGCCACCACTGGTACAGCCCTAAAAAGATTTTTTTAAAAAAAGGACAATACTGTAATGAAATATTATTCAACCGTGAAGAAGGAAAACTTGCCATTTACCACAACACTGATTGCATTATGCTAAGTGAAATAAATCAGAGAAAGACAAATACCATGTGATCTCACTTATATGTAGAATCTAAAAAAAAAGGTGAATAAACAAACTGAACTGATAGATACACCGAACAAATTGGTGGTTACCAGAAGCAGGGGTAGGTAAGGTGGGCCAAATGGTGAAAGGGTTAAAGAGTAAAAACTTTCCCTTATAAAATAAATGTCCTGGGGAGGTAATGTGCAGCATGGCGACTGCGGTTAATAATACTGTATTGCATATTTGAAAATTACTAAGAGTAAATCTTAAAAGTTATCACAAGAAAAATAATTTTGTAACTATGGTGTTTGTCATTAAGTAGACTTGCAGTGGTGATTATTCTGCAATATTTGCAAATATCAAATCATACTGTATACCTGAAACAAATATGTTATATGTCAATTATACCTCTATTTATTTATTTATTTATTTATTTATTTTTTAGGGCCGCACCTGTGGCATATGAAGGTTCCCAGGCTAGGGGTTGAATCGGAGCTACAGCTGCCGGCCTACACCACAGTCACAGCCACAGCAATGTGGGATCCGAGCCGCATCTGCGACCTACACCACAGCTCACAACACCAGATCCTTAACCCACTGAGCAAGACCAGGGATTGAACCTGAGTCCTCATGAATGCTAGTCAGATTCCTTAACCACTGAGTCATGACTGGAACTCCAAATTACACCTCAATTTAAAATAAAAAGGAAGGGTGGGGGGATGCACTTAGGGTTTGGGATGGAAATTCTATAAAATTTGGTTGTGGTGATTTTTGTATACCTATAGATGTAATAAAATCCAAAAAAAAAAAAAAGGAAACAAATAATGGCATTTGCAGCAACATGGATGGATCTAGAAATTATCATACCAAGTCAGACAATGAGACACCAACATCAAATGCTATCACTTACATTGGAATCCAGAAAAAATAAGAAAAATGACACAATGAACTTCTTTGCAGAACAGATACTGACTCACAGACTTTGAAAAACTTACGGTTTCCAAATGAGACAGGTTGCGGGGTGGGGGGTTGCACTGAGGGTCTGGGATGGAAATGCTATAAAATTTGGTTGTGATGATTGTTGTACACCTATAAATATAATTACATTCATTAAGGAATTAAAAAAATTAAAGGGAAAAAAACTGTTAAGTTCATCAAAATAAGGAAAGTCTAAGAAACTGCTCAGTCTAGAGGGTCTTCAGGAGCCATGCCCAAATGTAATGTGGAATCCTGAGGCAGGAAAAGGGTACTAGGTAAAACTGAGGAAATCTGAATAAAATATGGACTATACTTATGTGCGTTATTGATTCACTAATTGTAAAGAATGTACTATACTGATGTATGATGTTAATAATAGGGGAAACTGGTTACTGGGTATATGGGAATTCTCAGTATTCACAAATTTTCTGTAAATTTAAAACTATTCTAAACATAAACTTTTTAAAAAGATTAACATCCACGTGAAAAGAAACAATATGACTGATGTCCTTGTAAAAAAGGGGAATTTTGGGAGTTCCCTTCGTGGCTCAGTGGTTAACGAATCCGACTAAGAACCATGAGGTTGCGGGTTTGATCCCTGGCCTCACTTGGTGGGTTAAGGATCCGGTGTTGCTGTGAGCTGTGGTGTAGGTTGCAGACACGGCTCGGATCCTGCGTTACTGTGGCTGTGGTGTAGGACAGCAGCTACAGCTCCTGTTAGACCCCTAGCCTGGGAACCTCCACATGCCGCAGGTGCGGCTCTACATAAAAGGCAAAAAGACCAAAAAAAAAAAAAGGGAATTTTGGACTCACCCCCCACGCCCTATATACAGAACATTCTGTGAACATGTGAAGGCAGACACTGGCATGATGTATCTACAAGCCAAGGAATGCGAAAGCTTGCCAGTAAAAGCCCAGAAGCCTGGGACCAAACCTCCCCTGGTGCCTTCAGAGGAAGCCTGACTCTGCCAACATCTTTGCATTTCTGGCCTCCAGAAGAGTGACATAGTAAGTGTGTGTTATTTTAAAATGCAAAGGTTGCCCTACTTTGTCATGCAACAATAGAATATTCATTCGCACCCAGCTCTCTCAGTCCCTGCTCCAGATGACCAGTCATAGTCCAACAGGAAAGAGAGGGAAGGAGCAGGGCTGGGGGTGGGGGGAGGCTGCACTGCTGATAACTGGGAGCATGAGTGTGTAAAAAAGTTGGCTCGCTGCTCCGAGGATCTCAATCTCATCCAGATGTCATAAAGCGCTCTCGCACAGCTCCTGTTCCTTCTATTCATCGTAGTCTTAACTGATGATCATGCATTACCATAATCATGCATGATCATGCATTATCATAAACAAATGCATGCATTACCATAATCATGCATGATCATGCATTACTGTAAACAAATGCATGCATTACCATAATCATGCATGATCATGCATTACCATAAACAAATTGTTGCAAAGGGACCGTTTTTTGAGAGAAAAGCTCAGCAACTATTTCCCAGCGTTCTCTGGACCATCGGCCTGCACTTCGCACACAGTTTTCATGCTGTGCCCCCAGCCCCGGCACAGGCTGGCCCGCAGCGCAGCTCTGCCTCCCAGATGCAAGCCGGTCACATCTTTGAATAGAGCCTCTTAGGGTTTTGTTTCTGACCTTCAAGAGTGCTATCCAGCTTTTTGCCGCCCAGGGCAGAAACCGCGTCTTACCATGTACTACCTCAGTCTCCTGCTGTTTAAACAATCTGCTTTAGGAAAGAGCTGAGTCTTTTAGATTTCTTCCGCTTCTCTTCCTCCTCCCCCAAGTGACGGTCTGGCAGTTTTACAGAAGCAGAGACAGGCATGGAGGAAGCCCCATAAGTAGATGCCTTAGGCTAGGTTCCCAGGCAGGCAGACTCAGACCCCCAGATCCACACGCAGGAGGTTTACTGGGAAGTGCCTTGGGAGCAACCCCTGTGAGTGGGGAAGAAAGCAGGACTGAACCCAGGGCCACACTGGCCGGGAGCTTGGGGGGGGGGGTTATATTAGGAAGCCCCTTTGATAGGGCTGGAGTTAGGATAGTTAAACAGGTGGTTGTGGAAATCCCAGGAGGGGACCACAGATAGAGAGGGAAACCTAGGGAACTTTGGGAGACCACTGTATGTTAATAACTGCTCAAGAGAGCCATCAGGAAGTCATGGAATGAAGAAGCAAGCCTTGCTTAACTTAAAAAATGCAAATAAAAGCAAGAGATATGCCTCAGGTCATTATGTGAAAGAAAATGAGGCCTGATTCAAGTTCAGCAAGATAATGATCCTTAGGCCCAAGGACAGGAATGCAAGGGAAAGAGAAGGCATTCCAAAGTAGGAGACCCTCCTTATATGGAAACCGGAGGTGATTCATCAAGTTTTAGCACAGATTACCGCCCTTCTGCTGGTGTGATTTAGTGCCTTGACAGTCCCAGTGTGATCTCAGAGCCTCAAATACCCTCTTACCCTATATGAAAGAGGAGCTAAGGATGTAAGCCTGAGGTCTGCCTGGAGAATAAGGAAGAAGGCGGTCTTTTCCCTCTCTCCGCTTTCCTTGGATTATAAAACTGTAGCCCACCTAATCCTCAGGGCAGAGCCCCTGCCTGCCTGCCTGTATCTTTCATCAGCGTCCTACCTTAATAAACCTATTTCTTGCCTATCGCTTTGCCTCTTGCTGAATTCCTTCTGTGCTGAGACACAAAGAACCTGAGCCTCAGTAAGTCTGGACACCAGGTGAGTGATTCTAATTAAAACAAACAAACAAACAAACAAACAAACAAACATGAGTTTAAGTTCCAGTCTGGGCTTTAGCTGGGTTTGAGTCCGAGGTGCTTTGTCTTCACCTTTGGACACGAATCCAGTCCATATTCTCCAATTCAGCTCTACCAGTAGATTTAAAACATTTAATGTTTGATTTTTGTGTCTTATTTCTGAACTCAAGAGGAGAAAACAGAAGATGTATTTATTGGTCTCCTGAAAATCCAGCCAGAGTGCTGAAGGTGAAAGGAAAATGACAGTAACGGTGATGATGATTATATTGAGGACCACATAAAGGGCAGATTACGTTACTCAAAAATAATTCTCTTAGATGGATTTGTAGCCACTGGCTCGTACCAATACCAACTACTTTCTTTGTGGTTTCAATTCTGCAGCTCTCAGTAACCTTTAAACATTAATTTTTGTGGGCACTTTGAGTACCCACAGCCAAGAATGAAATCTTACCTGCACTTCTATATGCTTTTCTCTGGTCTGGAAAGTCCCAAATCATTGCTTGTTAGCTCCGGGTGTTCCACGCACATGTCCCCGAACTCGGAGCTGTGAGGAGATTCTGAGCCATAACCTACAGCATCATGGCTGCGGTCACATCCTGTGGAGACGCTGGAAGGACATTTGAACTTCCACCTACCTGTGCTGCTTCGTGATCAGGACTTCCTGTTGAAAGGACCCAGGAGTAGGGGCTCCAAGCTGTGAGCATGCCAGTCTACACTCTGCCATTAACCCAGGAAACTACGCAAATAAGAGCTTAGCCCTGGAATCAGGCTGCCTCAGTACATGACCCTGCAGTGAGTTACCTGAACTCTTAACACCTGTTCAATCATCTGTAACGTGGAGATAATTATAGTACCTGCCTCATTAGGTGGTTGGGAGAACAAGATGAGATAAACCATGTAAAGTGTTCAGGACAATGTCTAGCACATAGCAAATATCTATCCATGTAAGCTGCTATTATTAGATGAGTATGACTAAGACAACATTGCAAATTAACTATACTTTTAAAAAAATTAGGTGTGTATGAAACTCTGCACATTTAATTATTCCATGAAAATAATAATACCTGTAATACTGGTTGCAACAAAAAAATGAGATGAATAAATAAAGGACTAGAAAAGTATTTTAAAAATGCCAGTGTAGAAGTTCCCGCCTGGCCCAGTGGGTTAAAGATCTGGCATAGCTGCAGCTGCGGCATGGATTCGGTCCCTGGCCTGAGAACTTCCATATGCCATGGGCGTGGCCATAAAAAATGCCAATGTAAAGTATCATTATTTATATTGAAGTTAACAGACGCTCTCCAATATTTTCTAACATGGAATGTGGATAAAACCCGACCTGTGGTTGTAACGACCAGGACTTAGCCTAAGAGGCCCAAGTGTAGATAGTGGTGTAATGTATGTGCTGGTTTGTTCAAGCCTTGATCTGGGGCCAGTAAGGTGTTCTTATCAAGGGCGTGCAGCCCTGGTGGCCCCGGGAACATTGTTTCTGATGGGTCTCCCTCCCGGGCAGCCATCACTCCCAGCAGTGTTTCAACCGTCCACCTTTCCATCAAGGCCAGGCTCTGCTCATTAGCACACTGAATGCCAGAAGTGGCATTTTAATGGTGAAAATAGTAGCCTATCAGTTTGCACGAGCAATGTAATAAAGGGACTTTGGTGACAAGTAAGATTGAAGGCATTAAGATAGGTGGGTTGGAGAACCTCTCCGGCCCTCCCTTGCCTGCACAGAATATAAGGATCCAGTGAACCCTTTGGCCCCAACCCTTGGGGGAATGCAAGGGAGGCCTGATCCCTGCAGGATCCTGTGATCCATCTTTGGTTTAGGAGGTTGCCTGTTGTCTGATGGGCAAGGGCTTACAAAAGCCTGCCTCTGGAATGTTGCTGACTCTCTCTGGAGTGTGGCTGGAACTCCTCATAGGACAGAGCACTCAGGCTTCGGTGCGCTTACACAGCAGGAATTCTGCACAGTGTGGTGCCTGATTTGCTAAATAGAATTTGTGAAACAAACATCTGTGACAGTTTTAGCCTTGGGCTCACTTTCTTTAAAAATCTGGCAGGGAGTTTTGGGGAAAATAGGTAACCCAAATCTCAAAGGCCCGTCTCTAACCTTCCAGTGGCTACCATTAGCTGCCAGAAAGAACCTAAATGTTGTGCATGAGCAAACTGGCTTAGTCAGTTCTTGACAATTTGTCTAAATAGTCCTTTCAAGGCCAAACAAGTAAGCATATTCTTCTACTAGTTAAACTTCTACGGTCAAGGTAATTGTTAAGGAAAGTCTTATGCCTCGGGATTCATAGGTACACGTTGCCACAGGGCCGTGATACCATCTCTCCTTTCATTTGGGGAATCCACGTTTAATAGGAAATTTCATGTGTTTTCAAGAGGGCTTTAAGCTGATAGTCCTGGTCTCAAATCCTGGCTCTGATACTTTGTAATTTAGACCAAGTCACCAAACCTCTCTGAGCCTCAGACTCCTTTTAATAAAATGGTAGCTATCGTTAATAGCTCACATCTGTATGCAGCACACTACTGATAATCACAATAACTTTGTGACCAAAGAGGGACAGTAACACATTGTTACATTCTTGTTCCCGACCTAAGGGAAATCGAAGTTCAGAGAATGTAAGTGACTTGCACCTCCTAGCAGTATGTTAGAATCTCTAGGAGAGCTTTGACAAATAGAGATGGTGGTAGATTGAAAAAAATGGCTGTAGCCTTTCACTGCTCCTTTGCCAGTGCAATCAGGCCGTGCTTCCTGTCTCTTTCCACTCCTTTCTCTGTGGGCTGGGCTGAAGCTGTTATGCTTTTCTTTGGTCAGTAGGATACAGCAAAGTAATTATACCAGTTCCATATAGAAACTAATAAGCCAAGATATGACCTATGCTATAGATGCAAATATCTTCAACATTTTTTGACAAAAGCTAAGGGACTTTGGACATAAACCGTTCTAATTCTAACCCAGAGAGTTTAAATGGCTTGCTCAGAGCCATAGAACTAATTTGTGGCAGAGTCTGGGTTCCATATGGGGGCTTCGCCTCCAAATTTGTTTTTCTAGATTCTTCTATATAGTGACAATAATATGATCCTCTTTTTAACAGCACATGTGACCTCATATGGACTCTGTATAAAGATAAGCTTAGGACAGTTTATCTCTTAAGTTTTTAGTTTTAATTGGTTAAGAATAAGGCAGTCTTTTTTTTTTTTTTTTTTTTGCTTTTTAGAGCTGTATCCCATGGCTCATGGCAATACTGGATCCGTAACCCACTGAGCAAGGCCAGGGATTGAACCTGAGTCCTCATGGATACTAGTCAGGTTTGTTAACCCCTGAGCTACTACGAGAACTCCTAGAATAAGGCAGTTTTACAGGAGCATACCTAAACTTTTGTGACTAATAGCATGGACGACAGACTTGATAATTATAAAGCGAGACTTGTATCCTTTCAGAGGTAAGAAGTTGCAGTCTGTTCTTTATGAAACCACAGTGGGATGCAGTAGGGAGAAGGACACTTCATCCTTTCCATGAAGAGAGAAAGAAGCCAACTGAGACATGATCAATGAATGAAAGCAGTTTATTTGACATTAATTGCAGAATTTACAGCACTACCATTTAACGATAGGAATAAAAATAGAAAGAATCCAGTGTAAGCAATGTTGCAGACAAAACATCAGGGTGGGAAATGGGCAAAATTGAAAATGCAATTAACATTCAAAGAAATCTTCCAAAGGACTGGGAGCTTATCAAGAGTGAGCAGTCCCCTGATAACGGTGTGCAGTCCTCATCCTCACCAGGATTTCAGGGCAGCCTGGGAATACATACCCTGTTGACCATCCCTGGGAAATCTTTCAGCACAGTCTGACTTAACGTGTCTGAGGCAGGGCAAAGTCAGGGCTAGAATATGCTTTGGAAATATAGCTAAGGGTGAAAAGAACATAAGAATGTGGATTACTAGTGCGGGCATTTTCTCTTTCAAAATAGAAGGGAGTGCAAATTTAGGGGTGTGTTTTCCTGATTTTAAGTATGACAGGTGATGTCAAGGAGACCGACTAAAGACAAAAGTTTAAAATTTTCCCCTGTGATTTTCTTGGAGATAATATCTGTAAAAGCAAGGAAACAGAACAAGAGGAATGCATGTAGCTCTTTGTGATCACCTGTCATCTTGGAATCTAGATAGAGACCTATAAAGCAAAGGTACCTGGATTTCTCACAAAGGGCTGAATGTCTGGAAAAGTTAACCTAGAAGCCACTTGGTAGAGCATAGGCTCTGATAGGGAGGGTTAACCATGGTATAGCCATTTTCCCATGGCTTAATGAGTCTTTTCTTTCCATCTTAAAACTTTAAATAGAGCTGGGGCAAATTCTTCTCTCTTTCCCTCGTCTTTCTTCCATCATTTTACAGTCGCCTTTAAAACCGTAAAGCAACCAAGAGGTTGGACAAAAGGCTTCAAGCCTCACGGGCCAGCATGTGAAATTAAAAGGTGATTTTTAATACCTGAAATGAACACCTGTGAGGTCAGGGCCAAAAGTCAGAAAGCAGCCCAAACTAACTCAATCCTGAGAAAAAATAGTGAAAGAGAAGATACTGGAATTTGCTCTCACTAACTTTGGTGGGAGGATAATTCCTTTAGTAAGAATTCATTGACCAAGAAAGAATGCACAGCATCTGTACCAGTCAGCGTTAACTGGGGTAGAAATATGAGAATAGGAAGGATCAAAGAAACTGGCCAGGCTCTTTTCTTTCCAGTAAAACATATTCTTAGAGAAAAGCAAAGGATGAAGAAGAGAATTGAAATGCTGGTCAATCCCTAATCATCTTTGCCCTTGACATTCTTTGGCATCTGAGCTCAGGGGAAAAGGGACTGAACTGCTCTAGGACTGGGGGCAGGGGGAGAGCAAGAGTTGGTGACTGGAGATATGGATTAAAGAGAAACCAACACCAAGAGTATACCTGTACTATCTAAGTCCCTGCCTGCCAAATTCAGATGTTCTTTATCATTTTGTCAGCATGAAGGTTGGTTTCTTATTTCCAGAATTCCAATTTGCCAGGTGTCTTTCATGGTAAGAAGTTTGTTGGCCCCATTTAGACTTGTGTAACACCAAAGGACATAGTAAAGAAAAGAAATACTATTTGGCTTCAAGGAAGTATCTGTTAATGGTATGACTAGATGGTCTTTGAAGGCTTAACCTTGCTTCCCCAGTAGCAAGCTTCCTATCATAATCTGAAAAAAACAAGCAAAAAAACCCAACTTTCCCAGACAGTAACAGGACTCTTAAGCTAAGTGCCAAATTGGGTTAAAGCAAGGGAGATGGAGGGAACCCCCAGCTGAACAGCTCTTTGAATAGGACTTTCAAGCAGAGGTAAAGTAGGCATGGCTGGGCCATTGTCTTGTTTGGCTCACTAGCTGTGGTTCAGCCTGTCCTCTCAGGAAGACTAGCAGCATGGACACTGTGCATGGCCCTCTGACAGAGGCACTGGGGTCTCCTTTTCTCTCTGTTTTCCAGGTCAAAGAACCGGGAAGAGCCAAAATATAAACTAGAAACAAAACAGCCGAAAAATCCATTCATACATTTGTTTTCCAAATAATTGTCCGCAAAAGTTAACAGGCAGACTAGAGAAGCCGGGATGCAGAGGAAGAGGAATAAGGGTGATTCTGGTCTGAAACAGCCCCACTAGATCATGGGAACCTGGAGTCTCTGCAGAAGTCAAGGCGACGGCCCAGGTAAAAGCAACCAGCTGGGCCACCACAGCCTTGGCTGGTGGAGCCCAGCTTGAGGACAGGTGAGTGCCTAGGGGGCGAGTGACAGAAGATTGAGGATTGCTATTTTCTCTCCCTCACCTTTCCTGTCAGAATAGGCTCTGCCTTCTTGCGGGCATGTGCTTAAGGCCCAGGGATGTCAGAGAAGTGTTGGGGGCAAGAGAGAATGAGGTCAGAAAGTTTGGACCCAGCTCTCTTCAAAGCTGATAGCTACAGAGATCTCTTCCTAGACCCCAAATCTTCTAGCCCATGAGCTTTCATTTCCCAGGCCAGGCCCACACTCTCCCAGGAGAAAAGAAGTGAAATCCGGGCCCAGCTGAGGTAATTCCATAGTTCTGTGTCTCCAAGGAAAAGGACATCCACTGGCACAAAGCATTGAGTAAAAACCCTTTAATAACAAAATAACATTCACGATGTAGCTACTTCAGTTGTCTGGGAAACTCAGCTTACACTTGATTCAACATATCACTTTCCACAAAGTTTAAAAAAAAAAAGGAACATAAAATGACATAACAAAATATACCTCAAGTTTCATAAGACAAGTCTTCTTGGCAAATCCTAGTGAGCCAGACCCATGCGTCTCTCGTAATAAAAAGCTTTGGGCACACTTGTGTCTCAGACATTCCTCTGTTTACTTTGGATCGAAAATACATTTGAACTTTGTAGATGCTACAGTATCAGCATTAAGAGGAATGGGGTGTGGATTTGTGAGTGTGAGGAGAACCTGACTGAATCAAACATCGATTTGGTTTATTGCGGAAGAACACGTAAAGCTTTCTGGAAGATTAAACACTATTACAATCATTAACTGTCTTACAAAACTTAGAATTCTTATATCCATTCCCATCTTTGGCAGATTAGTAAGGGGAGAAATTAAAAAAAAAAAAAGAGAGAGAGAGAGATTATATATTACAAAACTTTCATTATCACAATCTATAAGGCCAAATAAAAAGATGTTTCTTTGTATTATTAATGAAAGCCCATTCCCAATATATCCTCATTGACAAGTGACAGGAATGCTCTACTCATGGTGATATCCAGTATTTTGCATAGCAGACTGCTGGTTTCCCACCGCTGTTTCCCAAGCTGTGCTCCTATGCAAAATAAAGTGTGCGTGGCAGTTGACTTGGCTTTATGTCAAGCAAATTGATTTGGGGAATAGGTATGAAACTTGAGAATGGGTCTCAGAACCCAAATATAGAAAAAACGAGTTTGCCCAACGTTCTGCACATGAAAAATACTTTTTGAGATACAGAGGCCTCAGATAATTAGGGCATTTAAACAAAGACGGTTTTCCTAAACTGGGTTTCAAAACTTCTTATACCCCCTTTAGGACAGGTATATTGTTTGGGTGGGAAACAGGAAGTTAGAATCGTCTCTCACCGTGGAAGAAAAACCACGGTATGGTGACATAGGCGACGCTGTGGGAAGGGCCATCTATTTTTGCCCAAATCACCGGAATGGTTGGTGGAGCTGCCCGGGAGAATGGACAGACAAGCCAGAGAATAGTTACTGATACTGATGCCATTTGAGTTTCTGCCCGACAACAAAATACTCTTGTATTCTTCCCCGAAACCAAGCACAGTCTAAGAGGCCATGCCCAAGCAAAGGTCTAGGAGAGGCTAGAACCGTATGAATTTACATCTCCATACATACACATGGCCAGGTAGGTCTGAGGTCATGAACACAAAGCCCAACTGACTCCTTTCAGTGGAAATTAAAAACGCACCGCTGTTTTTCAATGCTTGTCTCCAAACCCCTCTCGCCTGGAGTGAGAGCAGGGTCAGGAGGATCCCGATTTCGGAAGGCGAGCAGGCGAATTCAAACTTGGAATGATCTTTCTCGTAAAATTTGAACTCAATTTAATCTGACTCATCTTGAAATCCCAACAGAGGTCAAAGTATTTTCGAGGTGAGACATCTCCCAGTAAAACCAATATTACCACTGTCTGAGGCTGAACTGTGTACATTTTCACAGTTTAATGTATACACAACTGTTCACAACCGCTAACGAACAATCAGCGCCCATGCATAAATAAAGTCCATTGAACCAAAGGGGGAGAGCTAGTTCAAAATGAAAAATGTTGCTATTAAGACCACAATGCATCACACTGCTAAATTTTTAGCCTCATGCATAAAATTATAGCACTGATTGGCAGTTGCTAATTATAATACTACACTGTTAACACAGAACAATTAATTGTTCAGACCAAGTAGCACAAATGTAGAAAATAATAATTTTTTTCTCAACAGAGCAAATGAACACAGATTGTTTCTTCAGCAAAATATGAAACTGTAAACTTTGGGCTCATTCTGCAACTTTCCCCAATCCAGAATAAATAAAATCCAAAGGGGGAAAAAAAAGAACATACATTTTTTTTTAAGCGCACCTTTTAGTCTATTACAAAAGCACAACCTAAAACGTATAAAGCTTTTTTTTTCTTTTTTCTTTTTTTAAATCACAGTTACCAAAAGAAACAGTGAATAATTTATTACATACGCTATAATAACATTACTCTAAACACTATTATCTATGAGGTATATCTGAGAAAATTCGGTAAGGAATTGCGCGGTCTGCATTGCCAACATGCCCAGGTTCATATTAAAGCTTTGGAACCGTGAAGAACTAGAAAAGGGAGGACGGGGAGACGGAAGGAGACAGAGAGAAAGAACCTTTGGTATTAGTACAAACCTTGTTCTTTGCAGGGTTGCATTGCAAAGCACCACAGTACAATAAGCCCACCAATTTACTGTATGGAGGCCCAGTGGAAGCTGAGGTATTCACAGGAAGGATTAAAAAAAGCACAGAGAAGTCCAGACTGGCTAAATCGTTGCTTTGGTTCAAGCAAGGCACTCGTCCCGTGGTTACATCACACTTTGCAAGTGAAGCATGAGGCTGAGGGGGGATTACGGAGGAGGGGTCTGCCAATCGGGGATGTTTTCTGTGTTCAGGCTGCCATTGGTCTCTCTAGGGTCCCACTTCTAGGTGCGCGTGCGCGGTGCTTGGAAGGCTGGTGTCTGCTTACAGAGGAGCGCTCCGCTGCTCAGTGACCAGGTCTTCTTTGTTGTGTCTCCCAGGTATTTGGAGAATTCTGCTTCCAATAGGAATTTGGGAAGAAAACCAAAGCTGTTTGGAAGGTGGGCCTTGCACGTCTGCTTGGTACAGGGGGTGGGGGTAAGAGGGAGCTCCGAGCTTGTTTGGATGGGAGAGACTCTCACAGGTCAGTATGGTGCTTGGAAACTGCAGAAAGGGGATAAGTGAGTGTTTCTTAAGGCCTATCAATCTATCTTCTAAATTCCTCCACTGACTACACTCCGTGGGGGCGTGGACCACAGGATGAGTTGCCTGGTTTTTCCCCTTCTTAGCTTCTTTGTCTAAATGGTCCCTTAAAAAGCTTAAAGAGAACTACAGTGTATGAAATGCAAAATACTAGACTCAATAAAGAACTATACAGGCTAGAGGCCGCTCTTTACATATGTCTGGAACCCATTTGGTCAAAAGCTGAGAATGATTCATCGGCTAACATGCAAATCACTCTGTTGAATGAATCTTAATAGTGACTTAATCATTTAATGGAATCGAAATAAACTTAAGACGAATTTCACAAGTAAGAAGGGAAGAGAGAAGCCACTTGAAGTATCATTTCTTAAACTGGCCTATCCCTCTGAAATTTGAGGGTCATCTTTTGTTTACGATGAATAGTTTTTCATCATCCAATGATAAAAGGCTTAAACTTCTCTCAAATACAGTGTTGTCCTAGAAATGATCTATCAATGTGTAAAAGTCAAGAGAAGAAGGAAAAATCCGAAGGGCTTCAATGTTGCACGTATAAAGAGTGATCAAATTCTCTCTGACAAATACGGACCTAAAATACTCAGAATAATTCAACTCAACAGACCAGGAATGCACTTTCTCTTCTCACTGAATTAGAAGATTATATAGATACCACTTTGGAAAGGGGAGGCTCAGCAGTGATCACGCTGGATCAACGTGTACTTCCAGGGTGAAAACCCTTCCATGAGCTCTAATAAGTCAAAGCTGGCCACCTGTACAAGCAACTCATCCTATGGGACTTTACGTTGAGATTCTAACTAGACAGACACCAAAATGCCTATGAATATTTTTACAGAGTGAAAATAAGTGACAAGCTCCAGGTCCCCCTCACTGCTAAAGGATTGCCACCTTCCTCTTTGCCAACACGTGGCCCACCACCTGCAGAGGCAGCACTGAGCAAGGAGCACAGCAATGGAGCAGGAGGCAGGAGGCATGTCTGGGCTTGGCCCCTGGATAGTCATTTACCTTTGATAACTGCTTCACTCCTCTGGGGCTCGGGGCTGTACTAAAAGATTCCTAAGACCCCTTCTGGCTCTACTTCTCAATGAGTAGAGTTTCTAGGGCCCAATCATTGGAAACCTGGACAGTGATAGCTCCGAAGTGGGGACAGAGGTCGTGGCTGGGGCTGAAGACCACTTTCAACCAGTTTCTTCACCAATTTGGAATTGGAATTCAAGGAATTACAGCAGCATCTGAACTCGAGTCCTGAACATGTGGAGGGGACAGCGAACAAAGGAGAGAAACACAGAAAATACCCCTTTCCAAATTAGCAGCCACCGTCGCATAGATAACTATTTCTTTGGGGTATCTGAGCTGTGGCTGTACATACCATATGTCAGAAAGAATAATTAAAATTATAAAAGAGCACAAGCAAAATGCAGACCGCACAGAGAAAGAAATCTTTGGTATCTTTGGTGTCATCAACACGATTAAAATTACAAATGGAAAAAGTCAGTGAGGTAGCCTTCTTTGGTTCTCACTAGAAATAGAAAGTTTTTCCTTTTTTCTGCTTTTTTTTCATTTTTTGTTTTGTTGTTTTACACACACAGTTCATTCTTGGAAGCAGCTAGTGTAAGGGTTTCTTTTTTTGCTGTTCTGATTTTTTTTTTAAATTTATTTTTCCAGTTTCTGTATAGAAGCCCCGAAATCCAAGCTGGTGGAGCAGGGCCTCTCGGCTTAGGTTTGTTGAATGCACAGGTTCAGGCTGAATAGTCATTGCTTGTCCACAAACTTTGCTCTGTTGTCCTGACAGCAAACAAACTGCAATGCTGTTGTTTTAAATAAAAAATATAAGCTATATAGTGCACCTTTTGCAGATGCCGAATAAGTTAAATAAATAAGTTACAATATGAAGGCTCTGAGGCCCAATAATTAAAAGATGAAGTGGGGCCGCAAACTTAAATTAAATAATTTAATAACTGTCATTTAAACTATTTTCAAAGTTAATTCAAGAAGGAAAAATACCTTGATTTCTTTTTGTAACCTGTATTTCTTCCTTGTCTGTAACAGAATTTCACTGCTTTATAAAGCAAACTAACTTTCAAGGGAATTCTAAAAGGGATTTTGCATCTCTGATGCACCAATGGTTTAGATGTTGATAAATAAGCACAAAGAATAAAAATCAAAGAAAGATGATTAAATAATTACCAAAATCCTATACATTTGTGTGCTAAGAGCTAATTTAAATAAGTTAATTACATTAATTATACTTAGCTTGTTGGGTCATAACCCAAAGACATAAGAAAAAAAAATGTTTTGACTGTCTTCATTTTTTGGACAAAACGTGTAGCCTCTTTCGATAGCCTAAATAAAAATAAAGTAGGAAATTATAACCTCTAAACTGTCTCACGTTCATAAAGACCACTTTAATGTGACAAGCATGAAAAAAAATCACCATTTCCCCCCTCTAGCTGATGTAATCACAAGACCACTTCACTATCTTCTCAACCCTGGAAACCAGAGCCCACTTTTTCCTTATTTGTTTGCGCTTTACTTTGCTATTTTTTTCCTTTTTTTTTTTTTTTTTGGTGTGTGTCCTTTTTCAGGTCTTTGGATTTAGCTTTAGTTATGAGAGATCCAGAGTAAAGCTATTCAACCGAAGTCATCAAGCACGTGTGTCATTCTTGCAAAGATGATTAAATCATATCCAAGATTTCTTGAAAGTTGAATTTATCTTGGATGTGCCCAAAAGAAAGTAATTCCAAGTGCACAGAAGGAAGATGCTGGGATACTTTTTTTTTTCCTGCACTTTAGTTTTCCATGTTACAATAAATAATAAAAACAATGGACCATTGCAGAAGTACCACATACATGTTAACTGATCATTTAAAATGTGTTTATTGTAACAGTGGACAGGATGGATGGATGGGTGGATGGATGGATGGAGGTGCCCGTGCACATGTGTCTGTGCAGTTGAGACACTCATAAGCAATGTGTGTTGCTGTAAGGACATCTATGAGAAGACATGTTTGAGAGATATATCTAAATCTGTATACATCCAAGCTGACAGACTATAAGGTTTAGGCAAACTTACCTACCAGAGTTTATGCTGTGGGAAATGCCTGCTGCTAAGGATGGGACAGAGTGGAAGACTTCTAGGGAATGAACAGACAGACCTGTGGCAATGTGTCCCCCCCCATACACCTGTGCTCCATTAAAAAAAGAATTAGCTGGTTAATTCCAGGCAACCAAACTCAGAAACCCGTAAGGAAAGCTTAGGCTTTAGCCCTAACCTGCCTCAGTCTGTTGGAGCCTTTTTGGTAACAATGACCACTTCTGGTCCCCATGGGTCATGCACTAGCCCAGTAGCCTCAACTGTTAGATCTGTATCTACCTATGTGAGGCCCTATGCTATTTTAATAATTATCTTTGTATTTTATAACCCATTCTGAGACTTTCTAAAACAAATAAACTCTGCCTTTCCCCTGCCTTCGGAAAGAAACAAATCATAGGTAGAAAACAGACATCGGGACATCCATTATTTAAAGGCAATGTCATTAACTGAGGAGATTTATACAGCAAATTGGGTGCACCTTCTTCCTTTAGTAAGGATTTTTTGGCCTTATTTGAAAACTTTAATTTCCTTCTGTTTTAGAGGTGACTTGCTCTTAGCTAAACGTACAGAAGCACTAAGCTCTCCAGTCTTACAGGTAATCATCCGAATGGTATAGGGGTACCAGCGCTGCCCCTTCTCTGTCTGCCATTGTCCCCTCTCTCCTCCTCGTTAGCCTAACAAGTCTGAATCCCAAGGCATCAACAACAACAACAAAAAATCAACTCTGATCTGTTGGGAACCATGACAGTTATTGTCACAGTACTTGTGTCTGGGCTTTGGGGTCAACCTTGATCACGTGTATCCGTCTCTTTTTCTCTGTTTTTTTTTCTTTCTTTCTTTTTTCTCTATATGCCCCATTATTCTTCAACAACATTGGAATCCGCCTGTTCTTTTCCTGTTTTTGAAAATCTCTACTATACAACCTCCTAAAAATCAGAGTTTACCACAAAGGTATTCTGTCATGACACTTTAGTAACGATCATCAAATGGACACTTGTATAATTCTACCAGCATTTTCAACATTGTCCCCCCTGTGCCCAGGTGGTAGTGATACTTAAAAAAAAAAAAATCTGTTCAACTTTAACATACTGGCACAAATAGGTGGGCCCCCAGCATAGATAAAGTAAAATGGTTGGTCGTCTAAAAGGTATTTATTTGGCTTTGAAATATGCTGTTTGACTTATAAAAATTGTGTGTGTGTGTGTACCAAATTTACCTCCCTAATTCTGATTTTACTTAAGCTAGAAATAAAAATCAGCTTGAATTTCTAAAGCCCACAATTGCCAAGAGCTTGCAGGAAAAGGGACTGCAGAGGCAATGCTTTGATTTCTCCACAGGGTCACGCTTGTTCCTTCAACCTACACGCTATTTCACATTTTGGAAAAGCCTTTAAATATTGTGGATGAGTTTTTATTGTTGTTGCTGTTTTCTTTTAGAAAAGAAATATGTTGGGTCTTTCTTTAATAAAAATTTCCTGGAATGAAAGATTATAACCACAGTGCCAGAATCACATTGAAAACAAAAGTAAAGCAAGCCTATTTCCCTAAAGAAATAAAGAAAAGGATTTTCCACTCAATAGCCTTTGGATTTCTGTTGCCTCAAGAATGTGAATTTTGGTTCGGAACTGTCCCTTCTCACTGCCCCTTTCATTACTGATGGCTGAGACATACTGGGAATTTTTCTTGGATTGAGGAAACGGATTGTAAACTATAATCAACTCCAAAGAGAAATTTTTTTCCTGAAATTTAACTTAAGTTTTTAAATGCTGGAGGACACTTACTTGGTCAAATTCCATTACCTTCCAGTTTGTAAGGGTTTTTTTTATTGCATTATTTTTTTTTTTCAGTCATGCCTGCAGCATGTGGAAATTCCTGGGCCAGGGATGGAACCTGCACCACAGCAGTGACCAGAGACACAGCAGTGACAATGCTGGATCCTTAACCTGCTGAGCCACAAGGGAACTCCTTCTTTCAAATTTTTAACAAATTGAATTCTGTAGGGGTTAACTTTTTGCTACATAAATATATAGATACAAGCAGGTATTTATATATGTATGTAAATATTTCTTTTAGAAGCAAACGCTTCTCTCTGTATGGCATTATCTGCTATGAGACATTTATCAAAAGTCCTTGGAAGGAAGTTCTTGCCTTTTTTACATTTGACACCTTCCTCTGGTCACCAGGAACACTGACACCTTCCTCTGGTCACCAGGAACACTGAGAGGGTTTATGTCTATACCTGATTTGACCAGGGTTGAAGTCTCAGGCCACAAAGGCAGCCTCTTTTGGTTCAGACATCTTCAGAGGACGCCGGAGACCCAAATGCTGAGATTAGCATGCCAAAGAATCACTAACCACACCGAGCGGGTTCAGGTCCTCAATCCAGTCTCGAGAAGAACAACCATTTCCATCGGCCGTGAGTCACAAGGATTCATTTAGAAATCCCCAAGGTGAAATTCATTTTTACCAACCCACAGGAATGTTCTCCTGCTGAAATATGCTCTTTTCTTGGTCATTTGACAAAGGAGACAAGGAGTATGAACGGAGCAAAGTCAAGGAACATCCCCAGGCAGGAAGAATCAGAAAAGCCGTGGGAAGTCTCTGTCACGGCTCCATGGCTGCTGCCCTTGCAAAGAGAGACACGCACGGTGGGAGCAGGGACAGACAATGGGGCTCCCAAGGGCAGGACTCTGTGATTCTCCCCAAACCCGGTCTTGTGTTTTCTCTCCAGGACTGAGACCCCACCCCACCCCCCAACGCCACTGCCTCACCCCAGTGCCAGCTGTGGTTGCACACAGGCTTGTCTAAACGAATTGGTAATTACCACCCTGAGGAAACCTGATCAACCCACTGCAGCAGGAGCTGGACTTCCCCTATGAGAAGTCTCTTTGGTGGATCTACTCACTGACGGCGATCTGGAACACCCTGACGGGACAGGCAAGCAAGTTCCCAGAGAACAGATTCCTGGGCTGGTCTCATCTCTGTAACTGGTGGGAATGGACTCCCGAGCTTGCCCAGCAGTTACAGAAGACGAGCACCCCACCGGCCATGGCCCGGGTCTGCTGGATGGACCTCACTCACCACCTTGATCATGGCTGAGGCGTAGAATAGAGATGACTCAAAATACAAATAAAACTCATTTCTACCATGGATCTCTTCATCAATAGGTTGAACAGTGAAATGCCTGAACTGGACTTTTCAACCTTTCCCAGGAATTTTCGCAGAAATCCAAATACTCCAAAACATCCACAGCAGCAAATGTGCTCTGGGATGGTAGGAGAAATGAGCAAAATTCTGAATCGAGTACTCAAGAAATGAAGCACTTGACAAAAAACAAGACAGGAATTTGGACAGCAATAATTTGGGGTTATCACCAATGTCAAGTTGAATCTATATATGTATTCATATATTATATATATATCTTTCTTTAGAAATGCAACTTTACAGCTGATTTTTTAAAAAGCTAATAGAAAAGTAGAAACTGACAATTATTTTTACATGTTTCCCCCCACCCCCAAATGAATCCCTGTTAGGATGTAGCAATAACATGAAGACGAGGCTCGTCATTTCCTCTCTAAATTCTTTGGTTCTGTGGCTCGGGAGAGGATGTGTCCCCAAGGCTCCTACCCCTGACCCTCACTCCCCTCCCCTCCCCTGATGATGAGACTCTGAACACAGAAGGAACCAAGACTAAGGGTTAAGCAAAAGAACATTCAAGTGACAACAGCATTCCCCACACTCTGCCGAGTAGAGAGAATTGTTCAGTATCCCAACATCCTAAACGTACAGTCCATGGAACCTTTTGGGAGATTCCATGTTGGGCAGAAAGCCATAAAACAATGTTAAAGGGAAACTATAAAATCAAATAAATGACCCTTTCCTTTCGTTGCTCAGAAACAAAATTGATTACCTTTACACAGATCAATGGCGCTATTAGTATTTAAGCCAGGCAAGAGGAGATAATGAACTGAAACAAAACGTGTGAGAAATCCTCATCTTTGGTATTGTAGCTGTTGAGGTTTCTGTTGCTCTGTTCCGTGTTCTTTTGAAAAACTGCATAGGCACAAATTAAAGACAATCTTCAACTTTTAAGATTACCGCGTGAGTTGTCAAGTGAAGCAGCAGCCACGGACGCTTTTCCTTATTTCTATTCCTGTCTCAACCCTTTCTTTAAAATCTGCTTCCAAAAAATGTCCCAAGAGGTCTGTTTGAACACAGTGTGTCTTGCTGTTTTTGTTTCTTTTCTTTTCTGGCGTGCTTCCTTCTTGTGGTGGTGATTTTCACTGATTTACGTTTTTATTTCTTTATTCATTTTTATGGGACAGTTTTGTTTGTTGCAGAAGTAGGTGCAGAAAAAGTTTCTTTGGTTTCGATTAAGTAATTCATAAAAAAAAAGTCAGTCTCAAGTGTCTGTAAAGAATCACTGCAGCGTTTGGCTTGCTTTGAACACCCCCGTGGTGCCCACCTGGGGCCATTCACTGGTAAGTATGCACGTGGTGACCTTTGCAATCTCCCAGGGTTCTGTGGGTGCTCTCCTGCTTGTTGTGGGAAGGTGACAGCCAGGAACCTGAAAGCCACTCGCAGGGTGGCTTGGCTAATGTCCTTGGTGTAGCCCGTCTGCTCGGCCCGATGGTGAGCCAAATGCAAGAGCTGAATGCCATTTGGAGTTGCAGAGGTTTTCTGACTTCTAAAAGTAATCACAGTATTTTTTTAGGCTAGAAAATGGCAAGTAATAAATGTCTTTGGTTTGCAGTATTCTGCTTCTTTGGTGTGCTGTGTTTTCTCCAGATTTATTCGGCTGTTTTGGGAGGATGATTCAACAATGGAAGAGAGTCAGGACTAGATGACGCTTATGAGGAACACGTGTGGTGGTTTGAATGCTTTCTCTTTTCCTCGCTAGGAAATACTGAAAACGTCCCTAACCATGGGATGGACGAGGGGACAAACCAAATCTGAAAGAGTGAGAATGTATTATGTGGTGATCATAACGCACAAGAGGAGGAACCAGGTGATGGAGGGATAACCAAGAAGGGTACGTTAATGATCTAAAAAAATCTAGATCTTTTAAAATGCTGCATTTGCTCCATGTACCGTAACAGTTAAATTGGCCTCCTGAGTGTGCATCTGCATTACGTACAAACAGAATTTGTAGCAAACTGCAAAATGTGCTTGAAGCCGTAATTCCCAATGATTCTCTAATGACTTCACAATCGGAGTCCTGAAAGTCCAGATGCGGTGAATTTAGAACCTTCCTTAATTCTCTGTTTATCTTCGTTGTGCTTGATACTTTGAGCTCAAGTGAACTGATTCGTTTTTGTTTTTTGCTTTTTTTTTTTTGATGGATCCAAGACCACATGAGATTTCCAGGAGGTAAGGAAAAGAAAAATGTAAACTGGATCAACTTAAAGCTTTCTAAACCATTCAGTGAAAAAGACGCCTGAGCTGGAAAAACAGGTCCTTGGATTTTTTTTTTTTTTAACTTCCTTATTTAAAACTTGTGCTCAGTAATTGTCATTCTGATGGTTTTTATGTCATGGTTGTGAATGTTAGTGTACTATGGTAGGATGAGGCTAAGCACTTGGAAAGCAAACGAGGTCATTCTTGTTGCTAGATTCTTCTCTTACTATGGCATCTGGAGAGCTCAAACTCAAGAGTCCTTACACGGGCCAAAGTCCCACAATCACTCATGGGAACTCTGACTGCAAGAGGTTGAGAGGACCCAAAGTCAGACTGTTGACATTCTAAGCAATCCTGAGCTTGGCTGACACCACACTGAAATTGACTTGCTCCAGGAAGGCCCCACTGGGGTTTCCGGGGTGCTTAGCACGCTTGCTCAGAGGACAATGTCCGGTTCAAACAGATTAATGTTCAGCTTGCACTTGGACTCCATAGCCATTCAAAACAAACAAACAAAAAGAACACCTGGCCTATGATTACAGCTAGAATAGAAGTTTCTTTTCAAGAGAATTGTGCTTTCAAATCACCAGTGAAGGGCCCCAGCTAAGAATCCGGTGTCTTTTTCCTTTGCCTTTTCTTTTGGTATCTGCGGTCCTCATTTGGAGACGACTTTGTGCCCAACCGAGAGTCCTTCCATCACGCTTTGGTACAAGTGCTGGAGGTGGACGAGGAGCCGCCCGTGCTCAGATCGTCCTGCCACTTCTCCAGGCTGCGGCGCCGGGCGTTCATGAAGAAGTTGCTGACGGTCGTGAGCTCCAGGCCCAGCTGCTGGGAAATGGTGATCTGCATCTCTTTGGACGGGCGTTTGTTCTCCTTGAAGATGGCGAAGAGCGTTCGGCGTTGGAGGTCCGTGAACACCAGGCGGGATTTCTTCTGGGAATTGTTCCTGTCTTTGTTTGGTTCTTGTTCTTTGCGTTTGCACGCTTGAAGGGGAAGAGAAGAAGGACAGGGTCAGTGTGGGAGCGTGAGAGAGAACTGGCACCAGAGAAGGTGATCCACTGAGAACACTGACCAAGTCGTAGAGGGGATGTAAACCGTTCAGCTTTATCGTGGGAATTGCCCAGCTGTCAATAACCGGCCTGCCCAGGTCGGCTCTCATGACAGAGGACATCGCTTGGGGGGCGGGGGAGGAGGGAGAAAAGAGAAAGCAGTGCTGTTTCGCAGTCTGGTTTTGAACCAGCGCTGTTGCTTTCTCCCTCACCTGCTACCCGCCCCCACCCCCTTTAAACCCTTTATCCGTGAGATCAGGCGCCGTGAAGGAACGACGACTGCCCCACAGGGAAGCCTGGTCAGGCAGTTTCTCTTTCAGAGTCACCCTCTAGAACTCTTTACGGCTGAGCGGAGATTATACTCTCTGGAGTCAAAACTCGAAAGTGCATAATTTTGCAAAATCAAAGCTTCCTTCCTTCCACTCACGGGACTCAAAAAAATGGTTAAGAGAATGAAATTAGAAGTGATGGAGTGATGGTATCATCCCAACTCAAACTTTCAGACTTTTGGGGAAAAAAAAATTAAATCAAACAGAGAGGGAAAGACTATGAAAACAATTGGCTTAACCAGTTCTAACCTGGTTGGTCTGACTGAAGCCAGTATAAGGAGATCGGGGCTGAGGGTTTATAGTGACAGGATCCTCGGGCCCCGGACATGTCAACTGGCAGATGCAGAGTCCCTGGTGCAGTACATGGGTAACCATATCTGGGGTGACATGCGGCCAAGATGTTAATTGATGGGCCCCTACCTCCGCCTACCCTACAAGTTGCTAAAAGGCAGAGATCAGGTCTGTGCAATGCTTCTGACTGGCTCTTTTGGAGCCACGGACATAAATGAATGTTTGGGACACCGACGACAAGTGGTGTCTTGACCCTTTCCGGAATTTGTATACTTTATAGACAGACTGGGTCTCAGAAGAGTGACTTGGAGCGGTTATACCACACAGTGCACACAAATTTAAACATGAGAACAGGTGTTAAAAATCACTGGACAGAAACCTTAGCAGCCTCGACAAAGCTAACCCAGGAAAGGCGAGGTGGGGGCAGAGGCCCAGCTTTGAGCATCCTTCCCCGAGTCGAATCCTGCTGGACATTCTGACCCCAGGGTGAGAATCTCTTTGTACTGACTTTCCCCCCAAGGCTAGCAGCCTGGGAGCCTTCTTACCTTCTCAAAGCCCTGGTTTTGTGAATTTTGCTTCTGCGCTTTGGGCCCGGCCATTTCCGACTCTTCGCATTATGCGGGGAGCATCAGGTGTGGTGGGGCTACCGCAGTTTGAGTGTCAGGGGAACACCCTTCAAACGGACGGGTCTTAGGATTTAACCTGAGGACCAGCACTCACAGAAAAGCTATTCTGGGAGCTGACCTTCCTCTACCCAGATGGCCATCCTCCCCAATGAATGCTGTCTGCCGTAATGGAATCAGGCCTGAAATAACTGAAAATGAATGATAATTTCAGAGGGCGAGAGCAGGAGATCCCTCAAAAAGGAAAACTGTTGGACTACATAAGCTTTGCTAAACTCATCCTGATTTTTCCTTCTCTCACTTTAAAAAATAAAAGTAATCATATTACCTTTGAAAATGAAACACACGAAACACAGACACGCACCTATAGAAGCAATCTGTTTGCACCCTAAACCCCATTTCTCTTGGGAGGTTTGGACTTCCTCAGTTAAGGGCTGCTTTCTGTGCAATGGGAACCCAGACAGAAAGAACTGAGATGGCTTATAGTGACCCTCCCGCAGTAATTTCCCAGGGAAGATTTCTGAAGCTCGTTCGGAGATGTCCTTTCTGTAGCGCGACCTTCTACAACAGTCCTTCTAAACTCTGAGGTGCACAGGAATCATCCGGAGAACTTGTTCCATTCAAATGCAGATTCCGAGGTAGTCAGCCTGGGCAGGGCCTGAGAATCTGCATCTCTAATAAGCTCCCAGGTGATGCTGCTGCTGCTGGTCCATATGATTCAATTAGCAGGCATCTACCTGGCTCCTCAAATCTCAGAGGAGTACCTGGATGGAATGAAATGCTCTGGAACCAGATATGCCTGGATTCTAACCTGGGCTCCTTCATCTACAAGACTTGGGACCTCAGCCAGTGACTGAACCTCTCAGGCCCCGTCTTCCTCATCTGTATAATAGAAATAAGGGTGCTCACCTCGCTACAGGCTAACGTGTGCGACTGCTCCCTTCCTGCCTTCCCTCTGACTGGATTACCTCAGAAATCCTGAGGCAGATGAGTAGGAAGAATCATTCTCATTTAAAAATGAAATATGGCGTTCCCGTCGTGGCTCAGTGGTTAACAAATCCGACTAAGAACCATGAGGTTGCGGGTTCGATCCCTGGCCTTGCTCAGTGGGTTAAGGATCGGGCGTTGCCGTGAGCTGTGGTGTAGGTTGCAGACGCGGCTCAGATCCCGCGTTGCTGTGGCTGTGGCGAAGGCCGGCGGCTACAGCTCCTGTTAGACCCCTAGCCTGGGAACCTCCGTATGCCGCGGCGCGGCCCTAGATAAAGGCAAAAAGACAAAAATAAATAAATAAATAAATAAAAATGAAATAAGTAGTAACCTGAGGGTGTAAGTCATTGACCTGAGGTCGCATTTCAGGTTGGCTGCAGACCTTGGGCAAGGACCCAGCCCTTGGCTCTCTGCATCGTTCTCCTCTGAGGAATCGGCACCTACAGCCACTGGTGCCTTAGAGGCAATCGGTTTGTCGGGCAACCTCTAGGGTCCTACCCTTGGAAACTCTGACTTTCATCTTGTGGGTCAGGGTTCTGGAATCTGTGCTTCTACAAACCTCCAAGGGTGCTTCTGAGACGCGAGAGCCAGTGGGCTTCACAGATACTTCAGATACCTGGACGGCTTCTCCCTCTCCCAACCTCCCGGGACACCAGCTCCAAGCATTCATCTGGACGCTTCTGAATAAACAGGGGAGTGTGGAATCTCTTGATAACAAGATCTGGGCAAATATCTTCTACCAAGATTGGCTGAAGTCCTCTTTCAATTTATGCTCTTGGTATTAACATTCGGCCCCAAATTTTCACACTGAAATTGGTTATTCTTCAGAGGCTTTATTTCTGCTCTTAAAAGAGTGTTCAGACAATACTGATACAGGTCCATGCTGGCCTGTCAGAGTATTTTTATCACTATATATTATATATAGTAATACATAGTATGCTATAAATATAACATAGTATGTGTGTTTTATATATACATATCTAATTTATGAGATAAATGTTAATGTTCCGCCACCTGAAGAGAAAGAACAGATCTGCAGACCCTGTGCACGCCCAACAGCTTTCCAAAGCCACCAGATTCCACTCCAACAAAATCAAAGCTATACACAGCCTGTGGTCGGTCAATGTACCTCAAGTCCAAAAGCCCAAAATAACGAAGCAGCACGTACATAACCGGCCAAGAGTCCCGACAAGTGGCAGTGACCACTCCATGATCCTTACACACAAAAGCAGCTGGTCAGGAGCTGAAGGAACGAAAAAACAAGAGGGCAAATGCCTGCTTTGAAAGCCTGAGAAAGGAGTTTCCATTGTGGCTCAGCGGCAACGAATCCAACTAGTGTCCATCTTGAGGACTAGGGTTCAATCCCTTGCCTTGCTCAGTGGGTTGTGGATCTGGCATTGCTGGAGCTGTGGTGTAGGTCACAGACGCAGTCTGGCTCCTGCGTTGCTGTGGCTGTGGTGTAGGCCGGCAGCTGTAGCTCTGATTAGACCCCTAGCCTGGGAACTTGCATGTGCCTCGGGTGTGGCCCTAGAAAGCAAAAAATAAGAAAAAGTAGACAGATCGAGTGATGTGAAGCTGCTATGAAAGTGGGAACCTCTGATTTTCTTAGACAGGATGTGACGCCCTCTACTCCCAGAGGCATAGTCAGAGTGGAAATGGTTTTGGTGTTAAAACATTACATGCTACTGTCAAACACTCATTTTGAAACAGCTAGGGAAATGCCGAGTAGCTCCCTACGGCCCCGGAACACATGTTAGAAACCCAGCAGGTGGTGTTCACGGCTGTGAGGGTGGAGTGAGCCTCTGCTGAGACCCTGCCACTCAAAGTAAATTCTGCCCCTGGAGGATGCAGGGTTCGCCCAGCCTCCTCGGGCCCTGGGAGCTGCCTCTTCTCCTCCCTCTTCTACGACGTGAGCAGGGAGGGTATGCCATGGGGGCTGTGGCCTGATGGGAGGTGGGGGTGAGGACCTGGAAAGCTCTGGCCCCCCTTTCATGGGAAAGTGGCCCCTATGTGAGCTGTGCAGCTTTGAAAGCATTTCTATTTCAAACACTGGGAGAAATTTTTGTTTACCTCCAATGAGGCTACCTACTGAGGCTCTGGTGCCTTTCCCCCTTTTGGGGGGCAGAAACGACATCAGCTCAGAAGAAGAACACTGGCTGTCTCCTGTGGACCAGGACCTGGAATCAGCACGTGTACACAGAGGTGACAGCCACTGCCCAAGACAAGCGGGGTCCTAGGCAGACACCCTTTTCAAACCATTGGGTTCCCAGGATGAAATAATAATAAGGGGAGCTGTGGTTCAAGGCACCAGCACCCCGAGATCTTGAGATGCTAGCTCACCTTTTCCCTGGTGGCCTTTGCGATTTTTCTCTCTCAGAGGGTCAGAAATAGGACAAAGAAAGAGCATCTGCAAGGGCGTGCCCCGTCCCCGGGGCTGACCTTTCTAAACCGGAGGGAGAGAGGTGCTTCTCCCTACCGCTGGCCCTCCCTCCCAGCTGTCCTCGGGCGCCCTGCGGGACAGGCCACAACTCTGTCCAGCGCCCGCAAAGCCACGCAGTCAGGCGGGTGGCAGGCCGAAGAGCCAGAAGTCCTTCCCATCAGGAGGGAAGTGAGACAGGGTGAGGGACCATACCAGAGACTCGGAAGACTATTAAGAAGGCCAAGAAAAGCGATGCATCATGCTGGGTTTTCCTTTCACGAACAGCCCACAGCCGGGGTGGGTCCTGGTGCCGACCACAAAGGTCAGGGATTGTGTGGTTTCTCTGACAGAAAAGGCTCATCTTCACCCACCACTAATTTTCCTCCTGGAGACAAAGGTCTCTGGTGTTTGCAAGCTAGGGGGTGGGACACTGTGGGAGGCGTGGGGGGGTGGGCACAGGGCCAGCAGCTGCCCGCTGCCTGCTACCTTGCCTCATTTCCCTTTGGGCTTCCCGGGGACCTCAGCTGTGTCTGCAGGGTACCGGGGACAGGTACGAGTCGGGACCACACTTGACCTGATGCCCCCTTCCACAGGTACAGTGGCTTCAGCTCTTCAAAGAACCTTCGCATCTTCCTCCTCCCATAACTCGGTCCTCAGCCTTGAGTCACAGACATCGAGGCTCCTGTCGGCCTTGGGCGGGGGTGGGGGTGGGGGCTGCTGGTTTTCACACGTGGGTGGCAGGAGCGCAGCTGGGTGAGCCTAAGTTGCACTCCCGTCTGGGCCCCCAGCAGCACTTTCTCTCCACCACATCTTTGACAGGCATGTGGGGCAGAGGTGTGGAGGCCTCTATCTTTCCTTTTTGGGCTGTGACCTGGGTACGTGGAAGTATTCAGGCCAGGAACGCAACCCGTGCTACAGCAGCAACCCAAACTGCAGCAGTGAAAATGCCGGATCATTAACCCACTGAGCCACCAGGGAGCTCCGCGGATTCCTACTTTACCGCGGTGAAGGATCACTGACTTGTTTAGGGTGACACGACTAGCGCTGGGCATGAGAAGCAGACCTGGAAACCCCCTCCTGGGCTCCCCCGTCCCGAGGAGCTGGCAAGTAAGAGGTACCCGACACTGGGTCTGACCCCGGCCTCCCTGCTCTGGAGCTGAAGCTCCCTGGCTGCTGGGATCCTGCCCCAGGAACTCAGGCCCCCGCTGACGACCCTGGCTGTAGGGGGCTGAAGCGCTCCCACATGTTTTGGTGGGGAGTCCGACCCCATCTCATGATTTGCTGCAGAGCTCTGAGTACTGGAGGGTTCTTCCAGCTCCCGCACAGCTGCCTCAATTGACAGGAAGGGAAAATGTCTTCTGGAAATGAATTACAGGCCTCAGATTTGAAAGAAAAGACCCTGCAGTTTTATTTTTTTTTGAGGCAACTGGTGGGGGAGGAAGAGCAAAATGGGCGGGAGCAGTTCCCAGCTCGGCTGTCACCAGCTGTGTGCCTGGGTGCGGTCACCGAGCTGCCTCCCTTTCCCTTGAGGTAACTGGACAGGAGCTGACTGCCCGGGGCCCTTCTGTCCTCTCACCATCCACCTTCCACCGACCGCCCCTCCCTCTGCCCGGTACCATCTGACTTATTTTCCCAAATGAAAGGCAAACACTGTCTTTCTCAGTGGCATTTCCTTGATGGTCAGAAGAACAGTGGAAGCTGTCTGTGGTTACCTACAAGCTGCTATTAAGAATCCATCTGCCTTTCAAGTCCCACACTGAGCTGGTGCCCCTTTGGGACATACTGACCCCACCAGCCTAATGGGAAACGGAACCGGGGCTTCTCTTCCACAAACTGGATGCTTCAGGGTTCCGGGGCAGTGTCTTGAACTGCCGGGACCACCTGGCAGGGGTTGTGAATTATCTGTTGGTGATGAAGGTCCGAGCGGCTGCTGAGCGTGAGGTAGCAGCAAGGCACGTGTGGTACAATCTGGTCTCCCGGGTCCGAAATCACACACCTCCTCACGCTTGTCTTCTCACCTCCGATCTTTCGGATTTGATTTTTAAACTTCCACCTCTCCCATTTCCTCTCCACTCGTTGCCTGTTTCTCATGACCCTTCTGACCTGTCCCCGTCCTCCAGGCACCTGGCAGCCCTTCCCACCCTGCCCCCTCCACTGCCCATCCTCGCCCTCCCCCCCCAGTTCCCACGAGGCACCTCCCCTACAGCCCAGCACCAGCTCCCAGGTCGACCAGTTCGCCCCAGAGTCCTGTGAAAATGGACTTTTCCTCCCAGTCCTCTTCCCGGGAAACCGCAAGCACATGGGACTGAAAAGAGGTCCCTGCGGAGGCCGGTGGGGGGGTGAGGGCTGAACCCAGCCGGGGACGGGGATTCTGGCTCTACCAGCGCCACCTGATGTCTAGAGATGCTTGAGGCTGGGCAATACGCAGCCCACCCTGAAGAGGGATCCAGAAGGAGCATGGGCGTCTGGTGCAGGCAGAGAAGGGTTGTTCTTGGTGTGGTTTCTGAGATCACCTCCTCCCCAGGCTGGCGGTCCTGCCCCCCAGGCTCCTCTCCGGTGCTGCCTGATGCTGAAGGCCGCCTGCCTGGGCTTAATCAGGTCAGCTGAAGGCTTAACTCCTGCCGGACTGACTGCCCCTCTCCCCCTTGGGAAGAAGGCCACTCTGCTCCTCAATACAAATGAGAGCTGGAGAGCAAGCCCGGAGAGCAGGAAGCAGAGGAAACTGAGGCTACAGGAGGCAGGTGCCCCCAGGAAGAAAGGGAGCCCCACAGAGGGACCTGAGACAGACTGATGGCTGCAACACTGGCCCCAGTTCTTCCCCTTCCACCTTCCCAACCCCCAGCAACGCCACTCTGCATCTTCTCCCAGAGTGAGGTGGAGTTTGTCTGCCTTTCTGGATCTGGGCTGGTCTGGGGGTTTGCCTTGGCCAACCGAATGTGGCAGAAAGGGCAGCCCAGGCTTCAAGAAACCGTGTGCTTTGTTCGTGCTCTCGGAGCTCTGCCTGGCCACCAGAGGCCAAGCCCGGGCCAGCCCGGGTAACCCACCCCAGCCGCTTCGTCGCCGACTGCAGCGAACCCAGCCCAGACCCCCAGTGTGAAGCCTGGATCAGTAGAACTGCCCAGCAGACCCACAGATTCCTAGGCAAATATGAACGTTATGCCATGGGTTTTGCGGTTCTGTGTCAGGTGACAGAGAGCTGATAAAGAAGCAAAGGACAACGACTGCCTTCCTGCCCTTGTGGTGAGTCAGAGGGTAAGAGTCTCAGCTTGAAGTCAAGACCTGGTTCCAAATTCCATGTTGGCCACTAATCATTCGCATGATCCTAAGCCTCAGTTTCCACCATCCTCCAATGAGGACGCAAATGCAAGCCCTCTGGACATCAAGCTAGCGATAAGGCTTGGTGCACAGCAGCTTCTCAGTAAATGTAAGTTATCCTTCCTTCCTTCATAGAGAAAGAAGAAAGAAGAAGGAGGGGCAAGAAGGTGAGGTTAAGAATTCACAGTCTGAAATGATCTGTCAAGGTTTACTCCATAGTACACGAACTATCCAGAGGGCTCATGGCAAATAAAAGGTTAAAGATTTTTGTTTTCCTTGTCAAGTTGTCTCAGAGCCAATTCCCAGCCTCATAGCAAAGGTAAGGCGCTTTTACATGTGTGTCAGAGATCCTAATAGGTTTTGGACCACTGGTGTTCCCTAACATCACTAATTTATGTCCAAATACATTCTATATATGATGGGTATTGTTAGCCCCTAATAAATAATGCAGACGTGCTCTATTCTCCTTGCGTTCAGTAAATACTTTCCCTGAATAGTCCGATGTGATCTTGCCAGGGCACTGGGGTGGGAGCGGGGAAGGAAATCACCGGGTGTGCATCTGTCAGCGCCGTCACTTAACTCCAAGTATATGGGCTTGAAAACGATGCCTGAGGAGAATTATCCCCCTCTTCCAGTTGGAGAGCCTGAAGTGGCCCTCTTCCGAGGGCTTGTGCAAAGGGGGAGAGTGACCCTCTCCAGCAAGAAGGGCACACACACAGGGGCTGGAGTCGGATGGAAGGATCAACTGAGGCAATCAACTGGGCGGTATGGGAAAAATCAATTACAAAAGTAAGTTCTTATTGTCCCTCCTGTCTTGTTCTGAGAAACCTGGGGGTTTTGAGGTAAGAAGGGAAATCAACTCCCTTTATTTCCCTGGTCTGAAGAGGTGGCCCTTTGTTACTGCCAAGACAGGCAAGCCCATGGGAGAAGCGATGGTGTCCGAGGGCCCCCTTCCTCCAGAACTAATTTGCATATCCAAGAGCTTTTAAAATAATAATAGCGTCCCTTGCATTTAAATAGGGGAGCAGGAATAGAAGAGTTACAAACTCTGATAACAGCATCTAACGTTCAGGAAGCCATGGACACTGATAAGTCTTAGCAATGCACGCTTCTTGGGCCAGCAAAGGAACAGGAACTGGCATATTGCTGCAGGGACACTGAGAGGAAGGGTCTGACACACAAGACTTTGGGGCCCAGGCTCAAAGCATCGGCCTTTAAGGGCCAGTGGGTGGCAGGGGCACTGATCACCCATCTGGGAGGCAGGAGGGCTTGATGAGGGAGGGGGAGCTGCAAGGGACAAGACCTTTGCATCATTTGATTATCTTTTGCTTTCTAAAATCTGGAAACTGCAGTTACATTTTTTTTTCTTTCATTTTACGGCTTTGTTTGTGGCATATGGAAGTTCTCAGGCTAGGGGTCAAGTCACAGCTGTAGCTGCTGGCCTATACCACAGCCACAGCAATGCTGGATCCAAGCCACATCTGCAGCCTACACCGCAGCTCACAGCAATGCTGGATCCTTAACCCAGTGAGAGAGGCCAGTGATCGAACCCGCAGCCTCACAGACATTATGTCGGGTTCTTAACCCACTGAGCCACAATGAGAACTCCTGGAAACTTTGCAGCTAGATGCTTTGCAGTTTTTTCCTGCTTCTCTGTGATTCCAGACGTTATCAAGTTCCAGCTTGGTCCAGATGACCCTGGAGCCAGAAGAGTGAACTCAGCCCCTGAAAGCTCAGCTTCCTTCTCATTTCTCCAGATGTCTCTGGCCTGAGTCAGGCGGGAAACTTAATGGCTTTGTCTCCAGTTTGGGAGCTGGCTTGCCTCACAGACCAGATGCCAATCCATTCAGGCAGCAGAGCCAGTGACATCCAGACCCACATCCATTTAGGCCAAGAGCGGAGAGAGGGAGGTTGCACTGCGTAAATGGACTTGGAGTCTGTCTCAGTGGCTGAGTTTTACCCTTCCTTTCACTTCCTTCTAACTGTGAGTGCAAAGATCTGGGGAGAAAAACCTCTAAACCATTTGGCAAATTATCCTGGACAGCCAAGGCACTCTGGGCCGAACAACCTACATGCCAAGGAGATGGCTGCTGCCCGGCTTAGTAGAGCAAATATTACAGATGGAAACATGCTCGAGAGGGAGGGAAAGAGGAAATAGAGGAAAGAGGGAGGAGAGATTAAAACAGAGAGCAGGGGACCACGCATGCGTGAGCTACACCCTTCATCCTGGACACTTTTGGGAGGGTCACATTCAAAGTACAGAGAAGATGGGAGTCCCGGGAGCCTGGTGTGGCCTAGGATGCTCGAGCCCCACCTCAGCCTTCACCTTGACCTGGGGCACATTCCCGTCCATTGGGGTATCCCTGTGGTACCCTCTTCCTCCCACTTGGAAAATGTGGGTTATAAGTGATAACTCTCAGCGCTTTCCCTGCACCCCATCCCTGCCTTCATTTGGGTGTTGGGAGGGTTAAAAGCGGGTTGGTCATGACAGCAACTCCCCCAGGTCTACTTATTGTCACGTGAAAGGCAGCCAGACAGTTCCTGTGCCTCAAACACATTCTCTGAAGAAGACAAACTTTATTTCCTATCCTTACTTTCTCCTTCAATACAAAGTCACCAAAAGGGACTCAGCAAATGGGGTCCTTGAATGCCTTGACAACTTGTTTTGGAAGAGGCTGGGGCCTGACAAAGGCCCGGTGTGGCCTGAGGACAAATCTCCAGAGGAGGGCACTGCTCCACTTCTCCAGCTGTCCCTCCTAGCAGGTTCTGCCTGAAGCTGGCTGTGCCTTCCTCTCTGCTTCCCTTTCCTAGAAACTCAGAGAGTAGAAGGGGAGCCCAAAGAACAGGTTTCTAGCAGCAGATATTCTAGGCCGGCTGGTAAAACCACTGGGACCTACAATGGCAGGACTTTAGAGCCCATTTGATTCTATCATTTATTTTACGTATAAGGAGTCTGGGGTTCTAAGAGGTGTCATGACTTGCTCAGCAGTGACCACAGAGAGTCACTGTCCAAGCCCTGAGGACCCAGATTCCAGTGGATGCAGAGGAACCCATATGACTTCCAGTCCAGTGGGGCTTTTACTTCCCCCTTGGCTAGTAGACTAAATCTTTAGAGGACACTCAGCCATTAGAATCCCAGTTCCTGGTCATCTAGTCTGCCTCTGAAAAAGCCTGGCAAAGAAAGCTCTTTAGTTCTGCTGCATAGCTATGTTCCTGCAAGCTATTCAGGAAGCCGTGAGTTGCTAAAACAAATATTTAATTCTGGATAGAACCATCTCGCTTAAAATGGTTCAGAGAAGCCAGTATAGCCTCTCCTAATTTCCCACTAAAATCATCTCAGAGACCTAGACTAAAAGGTAAAACTCGCCAAACTGAACACCAGGACTGCAGTCAACCTGCATGGGGGCGTTTCTGAGGAATCTTTCACCTAACCACCTAACAGAACTGGGTTGAAAAATAACATCTGGACAGAAAAAAAAAAAAAAAAAACCACCTGAGTCCTCCAACTGTTCAGAAATTCAAATTAAGCAGCCAATTGCTCAACTTGACAGGTGATGCCTTTTGAAACAGCTGGAGTTGGAGTTCCCGCTGTGGTGCAATGGGGTCGGCAGTATCTTGGGGGCGCTGGGACACAGGTTTGATCCCCAGTCCAGCACAGTGGGTTAAGGATCCAGCATCACTGCAGCTGCAGCTTAGGTAGCAGCTGTGGCTCAGATCTGATCCTTGGCCTGGGAACTCCATATGCCGCAGGGCGGGGAAGGAAGGAAGGAAGAAGGGAAGGGAGAGGAGGGAGGGAAGGGAGGGAGGGAGGAAGGAAGGAAGAAAGGAAGGAAGGAAGGAAGAAACAGAGTGATGTCAGCTCTCTTCTACCTATGAATTGAGAACTGCAACTATCAGAAAACAATTGGGCAAAAAATTGAGGGTGGGGTGGCTAGAAGAGGGACACCAGTGGTAGCAGATCATACCCTGGGAGGTGTAGTTTCTAAAGAGTCCCCTAGGTGAGTGTAAGGACAAGAGGAGGCTTTAGTGTATGGTATATTGGGAATGGATGCACATATGCCATTTAACTAGCTTGTCAGCATGAATCCATGTCAGTCCAGCAGGGTCAGATTACAAGAAAGCTAATTAGATGGTAGGAACTGGGTTAGATACATCAACTGGCAATTTAGTGTAGGTCTACAAGGGTAGGTGGACCAGCATCCAGAAAGGAGGTCATGAGGAAAACACAAACCCTACATCAGGCCTGACTGGGTCTTCTTCATTTGAAAATGAATAAGTAGGACAAAAGGAAAGAGAGAAAAAATATTGGAAAACAGAAAAACAGACCACCATCTGAAATCAGAGAAAATCTATCTGAAAATACATTACAGAAACTTACAGAACATTTTAGAGAATCACTTGCTATCTCAAGATGAAGCAAAAAAGAGATGGCTTCTATGAAACAGGAATGGAAACTGATTAAGAAGAAAACAAGACAGAACTCTATAAGTAGTACTATGGAATAAAATAACAGTAAGAAAACAGATGAGAAAGATAAAAAAAAACTTGCAGAAAAATGAGAAAACTATAGCATGAAGCAAAACTGATGCAACAGTTGTAATGTTAGAATGTATACAGCTCGTGTGGTGTTTCCTACAGGGAAGCATTCTCAGTTATAGAGTGACTCAAAAAGTGTACCTCTTTACTCTTTACAAAAAGAAAACTGAAGATATCATCCAACTTCCTTGGAATATCATTAAAATTATAAGCTCGAGAATGTGATAGTGCCCTAAAAAAGGACTGGCCAACAACGCGGTGTGCCTGTGAATACTCCTAAACTCATCCCAAACATCCAAAGGAGTATCATTACAATTAACAAATAGCACCTCTTTGGAAACTCTATACCTGTGAACCTGTAGGAAGGTAGAGGGGTCAGTGAGTCCTTTTGCAACAGGATCCCAATGATGTTTAAAAATAAATAATTCCATTATTAATGGTTTTCATCATTATTTAAACAGCATAGTCTGAAAAAAGGAAATTCCTCTGGAAGATTATCTCCCTCTTGCAGAATTTAACACCAGATTCCTAAGTCCAGTTACAGATGATTACATGTATATCAAATGATGAAAAATAGACCAACTATGCCTAAAAAAAAAACCTAGAAAGAATATTTCAAAGTGTTAAGTTCCAGGTGAGGCCTGAAAGCACCACTATCATTCAGTAGCCAATGCAATAAAATACGAAAAAACAATGAAAAGTAGAAATTTAGAAAAGAAGCTAATTGATAAAATCACAAAAAACAACATAAGCTGAGTTCTCTGCTAATTTGCTATGCAGTTTTGAAGTTGTACTAACTCATTTGATTTTTACAATCAACCCATGAGGTGGTTTACAGTTAATGATCCCGAGTCACAGAGGATTAAGCAAAGCACTTAAGGTTACATAGAAAGTAATGGAGCTGGGATTCAAATCTGGGTCACCAGATTCCAGAATCCTTGTACTTAACAGATACCCTATATGGCTTCTCTAGGCAGAAATAGAACCCTCCTAATAATAAGTATAAAATGATTTTTTTTTAAACCTAGGGAACCCATGAGACTTAATACTCAAATTATTAGAACCAATGAGAAAGTTCAGTAAGATAGTCAAAGATGAACATACAAACATCAATATTATGCATCCATAGAAAATCCAAGATAATACATAAACTATAAGAATTAATATAAGGAGTTCCCGTCGTGGCGCAGTGGTTAACGAATCCGACTAGGAACCATGAGGTTGCGGGTTCGATCCCTGCCCTTGCTCAGTGGGTTAACGATCCGGCGTTGCCGTGAGCTGTGGTGTAGATTGCAGACGCGGCTCGGATCCTGCGTTGCTGTGGCTGCGGCGCAGGCCTGTGGCCACAGCTCCGATTAGACCCCTAGCCTGGGAACCTCCACATGCCGCGGGTGTGGCCATAAACCCGCGGCCATAAAATGACAAAAGGCAAAAAAAAAAAAAAAAAAAAAAAAAAAAAAAAAAAAAAAAAAAAAAAAAAAAAAAAAAAAGAATTAATATAAGAATTTAGTAAGGTTCCTAGACTCAATATACATAGAAAAAATCAACTATATGTCTATATAACATGAGATACCATTTATAATAGGAAATAGGATTAAAAATCAAGTATAAAGAAATAAATCTAACAATAGGTATGTAAGACTCTGACACAGAAAACTGTAAACTTCATTAGAGAAATTAAAGAGTACTAAATAAATGGATTGGAAGACTCAATGTTGTAAAGAGTTTAATTCTCTCCATATTGATCTACAGATCTAACCAAGTCTTTGATAAAAATCCTGGAAGATTTCTCTCCTTCCCTCTCTTCCATCTTTCTTTCCTTTCTGTTTTTGGGATTTGACTAGCTGATTCTAAAATCTATATGAGAATGCAAAAAAATCAAAGAAGAGTCAAGCTATTCTTGATGAAGAAGAACAGATGGGAGGACTTGCTGTATCGGCAAAGACTCTAATGCTGTGGTATTGGGGCAAGGACATACAACCAGACCTGTGTAACAGAACAGACAGCCTACAGACAGATCTACACACATTGGACACGGGGTCTAACGAAAAGATTGGCACTGCAGAACATGAGGAAAGCATTCTTTCTAAAAATGGAGCTAGGGTAGCTAGGTAGGCATTGGGGCAGGGCTTAATTCTTGACCCCCTACTTCATGTCATACACACAAATTAGTTCTATATGATCACAGACCTTAGTGTAAACAGAAAAACAGTAAAGCTTTTAGAAAATAATATAGGGTAATATTTTATAATCTCAAGAAAGATTTTTAAAAGAAGACTCAAAAATACTAACTCAAAGGAAAAGACTGATATATTAGAGCATATTAAAATTAAGAACTTCTATCAAAGGACACAAATGAGGTGGGGGTGGGGGAGGAAGTGGAATATCAGCGATATCTGCTGCACATATGATTGACAAAAGGTCTGAATCCAGAATATATAAAATCTCTTGGGAATCAGTAAGAAAAAGTCAGACATCCCAATAGGAAAACAGGCAAAGGACTGAAAAGGCACTTCACAGAAGAAGAAATCCAAACTCTCAACAAACATATTAAAAGACACTCAAAACTACCAGTAATCCAGGAATTATAAACTTAAAACAACAACATTATACATTCACCAAAATGGCTTAAATGTAAAGATGTTTCAATACCAACTGCTGGCAAGGATATAGGAACTCTCTCAGGCTGCTGGTGGGAGTGTAAATTGGTATAACTAACAGGTTAGAAAACTGGCAGCATCTGATATGGTTGAATATAAGCATGTGTTCATGACCCAGACATTCTGCCCCTTGTTACGGATGCTATCATGAGCTGGCACACTCCCTTGGCTGTCACCAGTGTATACCAGCCTTACTTCCAATTGCCAGAACCTTCATCTCTTTGTCTAAGGGCCTTCTCTGGCTGCCCACCTTGCTCTGTGTGTTACGCTCAGCAGGCTAGAACGGCTGGGGAATTAATGCCCCCATCCAGAGACTTCCCCCAATGGGCGATCTTCTCCTAATCAGTGAATTATGAGAACTTGCAGATAAATACTCCAGCATCCTCATTTTCTAGGTGGAAGAACTTTGAGGCATACTTTTCATGGACACTCTCAGAGCTACTGGGAGTATTAAGCTCTGGTTGCCCAGAGTGGGAAAGCAACTCTTATTATAAAACAACACTTATTTGGGTTTTTTCCCTTCTGTCTTACTTCTTCAGTCCTCTACTAGTGCTTTCTGTGATCACATTTCATATAAACTACCTGCACTTGAACCTTTGTTTCAAAGTCTACTTCTGGGGGATCCCAAACAAAGAAAATCCTACAGAAACATATGCTTATGTACATTAGGATACATGTTCAAGAATTTTCAGAGAATCTATGTTTTTATAAAACTGGAAACAGCCCAAGTGCCCCAACAGGAGAAATGGATAGATTATGGCATATTAATTCAATGGAATACTACATAGCTATAAGAGAAAGAACTACTGCCTCTATATGCAGCATCATGCAACAACATAAAGAAAATGTGGAAGGGTGAGAGTGCAAGAAAGGCTAAAAACCTGTAGAAACCACCAAAAAAAAAAGAGAGAAAATACGCTCTACCAGATCTCAAGACCTATCATGAAGAAAAAGTAATTTAAATGGTGCCATGTTAAGATGGGAAGTAAGAGATCAATAAAACAGAATGGAGTTCAGAAACAGACCCAAGTATATAAGTGAATTTAATATATAATAAAGTACTGTATTTCTAATTGTAAGAAAGGGAGGAATTTTTCAGAAACTAATGTTGGAATACGTGGCTATCCACTTAAGAAAAATAAACCTTGCATGATTTAAAACAATAAATTCCTGACAAATGAAAACCTAGATTGAAGCTAACATCGTGTTTAATGGTGAGAAACCTGAAGCTTTTCCACTAAGATCAGGTACAAGGCAAGGATGTCCCCTTTCACCACTACTTTTCAATATCATATTGGAAGTCCTTGCTAGTGCAATAAAGCAAGAAAAAGAAATAAAAAGTATATAGATTGAGAAGGAAGACATAAAACTTTGTTCTCAGATGACATTATCATCTATACTGGAGATCCAAAAGATTTGAAACTAAAAAGTGACTACAGCAAGGTTGCGGGATACTGATTAATATACAAGTCAACTGCTTTCCTATATACCAACAACAAATAAGTACAATTTGAGATTAGAAATACAATACCATTTACATTAGCATCCCAAAAATGAAATACTTAGTTATAAATGGAACAAAATATATACAAGATCTATATGAGGAAAATTACAAAACTCTGATGAATAAAATCAAAGAAAAAATAAATAAATGGAGGGATATTCCATGCCCATGGATAAGAAGGTTCAGTACTGTCAAGATTTGAATTTTAAGATTTCAATTCATCTCAACTTGATCTATAGATTCAATGCAATCCCAATCAATATGCCAACAAATTATTTTATGGGTATTGACAAACTGATTCTAAAGTTTGTATGGAGAGACAAAAGACCAAGAATAGTCAATACGATATTGAAGGAGAAGAACAAAGTTGAGGACTGACATTACACACTTTAAAGACTGACCATAAAGCTAAAATAATCAAGACTGTGACACTGGCGAAAGAAAAGACAAATAGCTCAGTGGAATAGAAGAGAGCCCATAAATAGACTCCCATAAATATAGTCAATTGATTTTTGACAATGAAGTAAAGGCAATAAAATGGAGCAAAGACAGTCTCTTCAGCAAATGTGCTGTAACAACTGGATTTCATAGGCCAAAAAAAGAAATCTAGACACAGACCTTCCACTCTCCTCAAAAATTAACTAGAAATGGAATCTAGACATAAATTTAAAATGCAAAACTATTTAACTACTAGAAGATAATACAGGAGAAAACCAAAATGACCTTGGGTGCAGTGATGCCTTTTTAGATACAACATCAAAGACATGATCCATGAAAGAAATAAATGATAAGCTGGACTTCATTAAAATTAAAAATTTCTGCTCTGTGAAAGACAATACTAAGAGACATAGAAGAAAAGCCACAGACTGGGAGATAATATCTGCAAAAGACCCATTTGATAAAGGACGGTTATCCAAAATGAGCAAAGAGCTCTTAAAACTCAACAATAAGAAAACAACCTGGAGGGAGTAGGATAGACTGGGAGTGTGGGGTGAGTAGGTGCAAACTATTACATTTAGAATAGGATGGGCAACGAGGTCTTACAGCGCAGGGAACTATATCCAGTCTCTTGGGACAGACCACAATGGAAGGTAAAATAGAAAGGGAATATATATACATATGTATATATGAATGACTGGGTCACTTTTACCGCATAGCAGAAATTGACACAACATTGTAAATCAACTATAATTTTTAAAAAAGTAAAAAAAGAAAAAATAGATAACCAACAAAGACCTACTGTACAGCACAGGGAACTCTACTTAATTTTCTATCATAACTTAAAATGGAAAAGAATGTGAAAAAGAATCTTTCTCTCTCTCTCTCCCCCGTTCCCCACCCCCCCATGTATAATCACTTTGCTGTATACCTGAAACACTGTAAATCAACTACACTTCAATGAATAAAATTAAAATGAGAAAGCAGCACAATTAAAAAATGAACCAAAGACCTTAGCAGGTACCTCACCAAAAAAGATATACAGATGGTGAATAAGCATATGAAAAGATGCAATATATCCTATGTCATCAGGGAACCATGCAGATTAGAACAATAATCTGATACCACTACATGCCCATTAGAATGACCAAAACTCTAATGTCAGCCCAGAACACTGACAGCATCAAATGAAAGTGAAGATGCGGAACAAGAGGAACTCTCATACATTGTCCATGGTATGAGTGCAACATGGTGCAGCTACTGTGGAAGACAGTTTGGCAGTTTCTTACAAAATTAAACCCATTCTTACCATTCAATCCGGAAATTATGCTTCTTGGTATCTACCCATAGGAACTGAAAAGTTATGTCTACACAAAAAGTTGCACATGGATATTTAGTGCAGTTTTATTCATAATTGCCCAAACCCAGAAGCAACCAAGATGTCCTTCTGCAGGTGAATGGATAAATAAACTGTGGCACACCCAGACAAGAGAAGATTTATTATTTAGCACTAGAAAGAAATGAGCTGTCAAGCCATGAAAAGACATGGAGGAACCTTACATGTACACTATTGGGTGAAAGAAGCCGATCTGAAAAGGCTACCTGCTGTTTGATTCCAACCATAGGACATTCTGGAAAAGGCAAAACTATGGAGATGGTACAAAGGTTGCCCTGGGGAAGTGGTGGGAGGGGACGGACAGGTGGGGCACAGAGATTCTTCAGGGCAGTGAAAATACTCTGTGTGAGACCACAGCGGTGAAGACATGCCACCGTACACTTGTCCAAACCCACAGAAGGTACAGTACCGGTGAGGAACACAGGTAAACTATGGACTTTGGGTGATTATGATGTGTCAGTGGAGGTCCATCCTTGGTAAAAAATGTACCACTCTGGTGAGTAATGTTGATGAGGTCCATCCTTGGTAAAAAATGTACCACTCTGGTGAGTAATGTTGATGATGGGAAGGCCATGCATGTGTGGGGGCAGGAAGTATACGGGAGATCTCTGTACCTCCCTCTTCATTATGCTGTAAACTTAAAATAGCGCTGTAAAAAATGAAATCTTAAAAAAAAGAGAAAATCTAAAAATGTTTAAAAATGACCCAAGAGGCAAAATACATAAAGCAAAACAACAAAAAAGATTAATTTGACTGAAAGTTAAAAGAAACTTCGTTAAATTTCAAAAAAAGCCTGGGAGAAATGTTTGCAATATATAAAGCAAAGAATTATTTGCATCTGAAAGGAAGGAAGGAAGGAGGAAGGGAGGGAGAAAGGAAGGAAAAAGAAAAATCAGTGGGGGGAAAGGGGCAAAAGATATGAATAGGACATTCTCAGAATAGGAAACACATATGGCCGGTATAGGTACATTAATATATTCAGGCCCACCAGAAATCATGAAAATATAAATTAATCACAAAATGCCATTTTAACATCAATTATGCAAAAAGTAAATATGTGTGTGTGTGTATATGTGCAGACATACATACATATATATAAACTGGTGGCAAATGTGGGGGAAACAGGTGCCTCCCCACACTGCTGATGGGGAACCAGTTTGGAAAACAGTTTGGTAATATCTATCAAAACTAAAATGTGCTTCGTCATGACCCAGCAGCCCACTTCTCACTGTTGAGAGGGATATACAAGGCTGTTCACTCAACACAGCTTAGAAAATAAGGCAAATAGCAAAATGGGAGAAACTAATTGTCCATTCGCACAGGAATGGCTAAAGCATAATGAAAATGCTCATGCTATGAGATTCAATGCAGCTAACTTGGGTTGAGGGAACCTCAATTTCATGTAGAAACTGCGTAGTCACAGTATTGAATGAAAGAAGCAAGCTTCAGAAGATGCATGCTGAGTGACTCAACTCTTTTTCTTTTTTCTAGGGCCGCACCCGCAGCATATGGAGGTTCCCAGGCTAGGGGTCCAATCGGAACTGCAGCTGCTGACCTACACCACAGCCACAGGGATGCCAGATCAGAGCTATGTCTGTGACCTGCACCACAGCTCATGGCAACGCCGGATCCTTAACCCACTGAGCGAGGCCAGGGATCAGACCCACAAACTCATGGTTCCTAGCGGGGTTCGTTACCGCTGAGCCTCAACAGGAACTCCCTGACTCAACTTGTGTTAAGATAAAATAGTGCACAAACTTATGAGACAGAAATCACTTCTCTGAGTCTATATGTAGGTAAATAACTGCACTGGAAATGCCTGGGTTGGCCAGCACCATCAGAGCTATCAGAGCCAGATCAGAACTACTGCCGGAAAGTAATTGGAGAGACTGAGATTATGGAGGGTGGGCAAAGGGGATTTTATCTCGATCATTAACGTTTTGATTTTTTTATAAGGAGAATGTTTTAATGCACTACTTAAGTAATTAAACGGTAATTTTAATAAAAGCAAAATATTAATGTGGTTCTCTTTGAGTGGCTGAATATTTTTTCTATATTTAAAAAATTTAAAAAATTGGGAGTTCCTATTGTGGCTTAGCGGAAACAAGCCTGACTAGTACCCATGAGGATGTGGGTTCAATCCCTGGCCTTGCTAAGTAGGTTAAGGATCCAGCATTGCTGTGAGCTGTGGTGTAGGTTACAGATGTGCCTCGGATCCTGTGTTGCTGTGGCTGTGGTGGCATGGGCCAGCGGTTATAGCTCTGATTCAACACTTAGCCTGGGAACTTCCATGTGCCACACATGCGCCCCATAAAACAAAACAAAACAAACAAAAATTAAGCAAGCATTATAACATAAATGACAAATAATCCTTTAAAAAATCTGGTAAAATAAACGTAACTAAATTTTACTATTTTAGCCATTTTAAGTATGCAGTTCAGTAGTGTTGACTATATTCCATTGTTGTGCAACAAATCTCTAGGACTTTCATCTTGTAAAAACGGGAAAATGTATATCTGCCAGACAATTCCTATCCCCCCTCCCCCCCGACCCCCTGGCAACCACCAATAATTCTGTTTCTATGAAGCTGACTACTCTAGATACCCATATACGTGGAATCATGCAGTATTGGTCTTTTTGTGACTGGCTTATTTCACTTAGCATAATGTCCTCAAGGTTCATTCATGTTGTGGCACGTGTTAGAACCTCCCTCCTTTTTAAGGCTGAATAATATCTATTCTATGCATATATCAACTTTATGTATTTATCCATCGATGAACGCTTGCTTCCACCCCTTGGCTATTGCGAATAATGCTGCTATGAACATGGGTGTACAAACACCTCTTTGAGACCTTACTTTCAATCCTTTGGGATATATACCCAGATGTGGGAATGCTGAATCACATAATTCTATTTTTAATTTATTGAGAGATCGCCATATTCTTTTCATACCAGCTGCCCCATTTTATATTTCCATCAATAGTGCACAACGTTTCCAATTTCCCCACATCTCACACTTATTTCCTGTTTCTGTTTTTTTTTTCCTTTTTCTTCTTCTTCTTTTTACGGCCGCACCTACAGCATATGGAAGTTCCCAGCCTAGGGGTCAAATCAGAGCTGCAGTTGCCGGTCTATACCACAGCCACAGCAACGCCTAATCTGAGCCGCACCTGTGACATATGCCGCAGTGGCAATGCCAGATCCTTAACCCACTGAGCGAGGCCGGGGATCAAACCTGCGTGCTCAAGGATACTATCTCAGGTTCTTAACATGCTGAGCCACAACAGGAACTCTGTTTTTCTGGGGTTTTTTGATAGCTGCCATCCCAAAGGGATGTGTGAGGACAAATAAAGTTTTAATGAAAAGCGCTGGCAGGCAGAGGCCTGAGGGAGAACCCGACTTCCAGAGGCTAGCCAGTGCCCAGCCACACATCTGCTAAAACCCAAGAAAATGTGCTTTCCTTATTCCTTCCACGTACAAGTTCTCAGGGCAGATTTCTCTTGGCACTGTCCTGTCCTAAACTCAGGTTCCAGAAGAGGCTAAAGTGATGCTCACCTCCCAGCTGGGAACTCTGCCCCTCTGCTGCCCTGGACCCTCTCCGGAGCACTAGTCCTCAGCACAGGCTTCCCTCTCTCCCTGCATCCAGGGGGCAGGGGCGAGGGTGCAGCTGTAACCAGACCCCCTTCAGAGCCGCCGGAGATGCGCCTGTGGATCGGAACTAATGGCATTAGGCAATCACTCGGGGAATAGAGCTGCAATTACCCCATGGATGCTTTCTCCGAGATGACCACACGCAGAACACCAAGAGGGGAGAGAGTAATGAATCACCAAGTGAATTAACTGGAAGCCACTCTAATTAGTGTTATAATTTTTCATGAAAACACTAATGAATATGAAATAATGTGGCCATGAAACCACTAGGACAATTAATGCTTTGGAGTAATTTGGGGTCAGGAAAGGATTCTAGAGACTGTTTAAACAGATTTGTGTGTTGAGAATTTAGAGGCCCATGGCTTCAAAATCTTATGTTAGTAGATAAGTTGCTTTTTCAGGAAAAGCAACAGCAGAGTGTCTGTGGGTTTTCTTCCTTTCTTTCCGTTTTAAGGCTCCTGGCTTTGGGAACGATGATGCTGTGAACCAAAATGGGAGCCCTTCAGGGAGTTAGATGAGAACGAAATGAACGCACAATGAGTGGACCTGCGGAATGTGAGGAAGAGGCAGGGTCCAGGTACACCGAAGCCAGAAAAGAGGAAACAGTACTGAGCACTTTTAGCCTCCTGACGACCTGGATGTCTGAGAAAAGAGCTCTCGGAAATGACTCCCAAACCTGCGATTGTGATGGAGCTATGAAACGAGCTGTTGGCTGAACTGCAATTTTCACATGTAGAATGCTACAACTGGATCTAGAGTTTATGCTCAACACATACCAACACTTACAAAATGGACCTCGTCCCAGCATGAGTCAGTAAAGATTCTGTCAGAACCTACCGCGTGCCCAGCAGACTTCTGTATTCTAAGTGTGAGCTTATTAGCAAAATACTCATAATTGTTAAGAGTCTTAAAAGGACACGGGGGTGGGGGGAGGGGAGTGGCAGGAGTACACAGTGCTGCTATATATTTAACCAGTTTGCGAGGAGAGTACCCGAAGATCAACGTGGTGGCAGGCCATCTCTTTTGTCACAAATTCCGTCAGTGAGAATGACATCAATTATACTGAAGAATAGACTGCCCATGTGAAATAGGGGGTTAACCTGGGTATAAAGGAAATAAAAGGTAAAAGTGCCAGGTGCAGGGCTAAATACCGTGGTATCTCATTTAATCTGCACACCAACTAGACGATGTTGGTTCCAACTTATCCTCATCCTATAGAGAAGGACTGTGGTTAATGACTTGTGTGAGGTCACACAGCTAGTAAGTGGTAGCTGGGAACCAAACTGGATCTGTCTAACCCCAAAGCTCCTGTTCTCAATGACAATGCCAAGCAATATATATATATATATATATATATATATATATATATATATATATATATATATATATATTTGTGTGTGTGTGTGTGTGTGTCTTTTTTCGTTTTAGTGCTGCACCCACAGCGTATGGAGGTTCCTAGGCTAGGGGTCTAATCGGAGCTGTAGCCGCCGGCCTACGCCACAGACACAGCAACGCGGGAGCCGCATCTGCAATCTACACCACAGCTCACGGCAACACCAGATCCTTAACCCACTGAGCGAGGCCAGGGATCGAACCCGCAACTTCATGGTTCCTAGTCAGATTCGTTTCCGCTGAGCCACGATGGGAACTCCTCTAAGCAATACTCTTGATACATAAAAACTATGGAAGCGTTGGTAACCAAGGACAAACTGGGGTTACGTACAGAAAAGTTACAAAGGTAATATTAATCAATGAATAATAACAAAAATGATAGCAGCTAAATTAGCATTCACTGTGGACCAGTTGTTAGCTCATTTAAGGCTAACAAATACCTTATAATATACCATTATTTGAGGCACAGAGATTGCTACTGGCCAAAAGTCTGGTATCCCCCCCAAATTCAAAGGCTGAAACTCTAACTTGCAAAGATGATGGGAGAGTAGGTGGGGCTTTGGGAGGTATTTCAGTCATGAAGGCGGAACCCTCATGAATAGGATTACTGCCCTTATAAAAAGAGGCTCCAAAGAGCTCCCTAACCCCCTCCACCAGGTCGGGGTACAATGAGATGTCTGCAGCCTGGAAGAGGGCCCTTACCTGACCACGCTGGCATCTGATACCAGTCTTCCAGCCTCCAGAACCAACCGTGGGCAATACATTTCTGCTGTTTAGAAGCTACCCAGTCTGCGGTATTCTGTTATAATAGACTAAGAGATAAACAGGATAAACCTTGAAGGCCTTGAAGATTCCAATGAATTCTGAAATGCTTAATGGCTAATTAACAACGCAACTAAAAGTTCTTCTCTGAAACTTTTTTTTTTTTTAATATTAGAGCAGAGCTTAAGGAATGTCAATTCTCCAATAACAGCGCTACTACTGCAGGTTCCCTGGCTGTGGAACTGAATGGGGTGGCTGATTCAAGGACAACCAGGATAAAAGATGAGGAGAACAGACCAGGGTCTGTTCTTCCTGTTTCAGAGGCAGGGTGGGTGGAGCTGAGAGTTAAGGCCTTTCTCCTGGGTTTTGCTCCCAAAGATACAAAACACACAGCTTCCATGGGGCCCAAGTCTTCAGACCACTCACCCTCTTTGCTTTCAGACTGGATCTGGAATTCTACTCCCCTCTGCTATGCCAATAAGATTTTTGTTTGCCCTAAAGGAAGCAAGTGGCCTTGAGCTGGACTGTGAATTTGTAAATAGGAGTCCCAGGACTCCAGCTAATCTGTGAAAGAAGTTACAGATTCTTTTTCACAAAGCTCAGAATTCAAACCGCAGGCACAAAAACACAGAGACATTTTGGAATTACAGGGTGAACAAGTTTGACAGCCAGGGACAGCTTGTCATGAATAACAGGAGACTACACTTGCCTGCTAAGAGCATCATTTCTTTACATCCACAGGAAGTATAAGCACTGGGTATTGATTCATAGGATGCTGTTTCATACGTATGCAGAACAAATCCAGCTAAACAAAGTTATCTACCCAATGGAACTCAAAAATATTTCTCAATTTAATTTTAAACAGACCTCGACGTGAAGGAAATTTAATTAGGTAAGTAATATAGAACACAATGAAATGTCCATCAAAATTGCTTCCAAAGGTTTAAAATGTTTTCCTTTTCAGACAATGTAGTTAGAGCTGCTGAGATATCTATGTTAGTATAATGCCTTGAAAAGTGGGCCTGGGAAATCAATGTGATCACCTCTCTGAATTAAGTATGCGCAAATGAGAGCAACTGAGATCCATATAAATCAGCTCAAGTAGCCCTCTGTGTACCAGACCATTAGGGGACAGGCAGAAGAAGGAAGATGAGAATAAACACATTATCAGAGGCGTACTCACTAATGGAAGGCATCTCTTAACACCCGAATTAAGAACCAAGACAAAACCCATCAAGTATTTTTTAACACTGCTTATGATTAAAAAAATAATAAAAGCGTGCCAGATGTAGAACCTAAGGTTAAAAACAAACACACACCCTCAACAAACCTTAGACACTGTAATTTTTGTACACTTACAATTGTAATAAAATTCATTAAGTAATGGGAAAAAAGAAATAATCTAATGGCAGAAGATTAAATAAAACTGACATATAAGGAAAAAAAAAACAAACCTTAGACATTGTTAAGAGTCACAGATGAGTAAATCTCTTGATCTTTTTAACAGCACCTACAAACCACTTCTCTATTCAATGGCAAAAGGAATAAAATGCTCGCATTGTTTGCATTTTGTCGGGCACAGAATAATGGAGATCTGGATTGGATGGCTTAACTTTTTGCAGGCAACAGATTTGGACTTCTGTTCCTCAGATGTTTGGTGATCGTTTGAGTGGGAAAAAAAAATAGAAAAGTTTAAAATGAAACCTTATTTTAAAATATATGTACAGGCGTTCCAAGCGTGGCTCAGCGGAAGCGAATTTGACTAATATCCACGAGGACGCAGGTTGGATCCCTGGGCTCGCTCAGTGGGTTAAGGATCCGGTGTTGCCGTGAGCTGTGATGTGGGTCGCAGATGGGGCTCGGATCCAGCGTTGCTGTGGCTGTGGCGCAGGACAGTGGCTACAGTTCTGATTCAACCCCTAGCCTGGGAACCTCCATATGCCGTGGGTGCAGCCTTAAAAAGCCAAAAGAAAAAAAAAATACATGTAGAGCTACCTGTGGTCACCTGGTGGGGCTGGAAGGGACCTCCTGTTAGGACACCAGAGCTGTGAGACCCTGGGGCTCACCTGCATGTGCTGAGTGTCCTCTCTGTGTCAGGCACTGTGCCAGCACTAGAGGGAGGGTGAAAGAGAGGACTTTCGGGTCCCTGCCTGCTACCTTCCCGATGGCAGGACAGGCATGTCCACAGGTCATCCCAGTACAAAGAGACATGGCTTTTAACAAGCTGGGCATAGTTTGTGACTTACATAAAGTATAAGATAATAAAGGGTTTTGAAATACTTCCACATTTATTTTCTATTTGTTGACAAATCTGTTGTCCTTATCCCATCCCCACCATAGGAAGCGGTCTTGGCTCCCACAAGAACGCAAGTGAGCTAAAATATGTGGTAGGAGGTAGACGGCGCAAAGAACAAAAAACCCGCCAAAACTCAAAAAGCTCCAGTTCACCCTTTCCTGTCCCCAGGCTTCTTGCCACGGAACCTGGTAGTGCCTCCCACCCCGTCTCCAGGCTCAGCTACATGGCTTGCTTTTACCAACGGGATGTTACAGAGTATGTTATTGCTTGCGTGTCCCCTTTTGCCATTCCTGTGAGGACACAGCCAGTGGTCCAAGAAGGGGACGGGAAACAGGGAGCAGAGCTACCCACAGGCAGATGATCAAGGCAGCCAGAGCATAGATGCACGTGCATGCCCGGCTGGGACCAGCCTAGATCAGCTGAATCCTGAGCTATGTGACCAAAAAATGTTTTTTGCTGAACATCATCAGTTTTGGTGCGGTTTATTACTCAGGATTATTATGGCACTAGATAACCGATACACAGCACATAACAGAAGCTCAGTAAAATCTGTACTTTATTTCCTTTTTCTCCTCCTCCCCAACATCCAAGGCCATCTGTCCCTCAGGTCGTACTCTAGGCAAGCGATTCTGTGGAGAAGTCCTGAAGACAGCTCATCAGCCCGGCACCTAACAATTACTTGATACAGATCATCTCTCCTAACATTCTCCAAGGTGGACTTATTCCCGTTTTATAAAGGAGGAAACTGAGACTCAGAGAGGTTCATTAGAGCTAGTAAATAGCAGGGTTATAATTAATACCTGAGCCTATCTGACTCCAAAGCCAAAGGTCATTCGTTCTGCTGTGATACCCTGCCACTACCTGTGTAAGATCAGCTTGGAGACAGGCGGGGAGAAAGGAAGGCTTGGCGCCTCCATTCCCTTACCAACAGCCTATGGGAGGAGGACCTGGGTGATACAGACGCCGTTCCCAGGACCTGTCACAGACGCCCCCTCTCCTTAGCTTGCCATCCCCCCGCCACCACTTCTCCGATACGGCCGCTCACACTCTAGGGACTTCCCGAGCTCTCAGGAGGCAGAACGCGGGCTCCTGAGTCCATGTGGATGATGACAGAAAAACCTACCCATGTTTATTGTAGATTTTCCTCTCTTCTGCTCCAGTCCAGTCACCTACGTACTCCCCACTCTGCCATTTTGTTGTTGTTGTTTTCATTTTAGGGCCGCACACATGACATACGGAAGTTCCCAGGCTAGGGGTCAGATCAGAGCTGTAGCTGCTGGTCTGCACCACAGCCACAGCAATGTGGGATCTGAGCCACGTCTGTGACCTACACCACAGCTCACGGCAACGCCGGATCCTTAACCCACTGAGTGAGGCCAGGGACCGAACCTGCATCCTCATGGATACTAGCTGGGTTCGTAATCGACTGGGCCACAATGGGAACTCCAACTCTGCTATTTTAACTGACTTTCCAGAGTCTGTCTATGGAAGCCCAAATCTGAGGCTCTAGGTGGAGAACGAGTCAGGGAGGTGAACTCAGCTGTTCTGATTCCTTCAGATCCCAACTAGTTCCTCTGGAGGATGGCAGAGGAAGAAGACGAGGGACCAGGAAGAAGGGAAAAAAGGCATGGGGTGGTCTTTGGTGCCAGCCATGTCCAGGTCACGGTACTGCAGCTGGAGAAGAGGGTGCCCTCTGACTAGGGGTCTAAGGCTCTTCAGAGGGGTCTCAGAACTGCCTACTGCTCTGCCCAACCTTGCCAGTCTCTGCTTCTGTGTCAATGGAAACTTGGTTTGGCTATGCAAGGCACACAAAGGACAGTCACTTAGGTCAACTGCTTACCAAGCATACCTAATCATGCAGCACAGTAATGCAGTCAAAGACACTAAAAAAAAAGGGTTTGGAATGTTTTAACACTCTGTTCATATATACATGGTCTTCATAGTTTGTTACTCCTGTAATACGAATATCAAAACATAACTATAAAAAAACTCTATGCAGTATATAATTTCCACATAAGATATATAGCAAATTATTATCTCAGTTAAGTTCCTCACTAAAATTGAGATAATAGAAAAACCTTTTTTTTTTTTGGTCTTTTTGCCTTATCTAGGGCCGCACCCGCGGCATATGGAGGTTCCCAGGCTAGAGGTCTAACAGGAGCTATAGCCGCCGGCCTTCGCCACAGCCACAGCCACGCGGGATCCGAGCCGCGTCTGCAACCTACGCCACAGCTCACGGTGACGCCTGATCCTTAACCCACTGAGCAAGGCCAGGAATCGAACCTGCAACCTCATGGTTCCTAGTCGGATTTGTTAACCACTGAGCCACGATGGGAACTCCAGGAAAACCTCTTTTGACTCAATCCTATATGGATCTCGTAAAGATGAGAGAATTTATCCACTCAAATCTTAAAATTCCAGTAAAATCAAAGGTAAAAAAAGCTAGTTAATTTACTTCCATGTATTACTTAGTTCAGTACTGTGTAGGTAGAACTATGTATATCCCTGAAAAATTTTCTTTTTTTGTCTTTTTAGGGCCACAACCATGGCATATGGAAGTTCCCAGGCTAGGGGTCTAATCAGAGCTACAGCTGCCAGCCTATGCCATAGCCACAGCAACGCCAGATCCAAGCCTCATCTGCGACCTCCACCACAGCTCACGGCAACGCCGGATCCTTAACCCACCGAGCGAGACCAGGGATCGAACCTGCAACCTCATGGTTCCTAGTTGGATTCGTTTCCGCTGCGCCACGACGCGAACTCCTAAGCCCTGAAAAATTTTCAACTATAGGGTCTCAAATATCTCAAGCAACTTTAGGTTCTCATTTGCCAAGAGATAAGGAAGTGAGAAAGAGAAGAGATAAACTTATAAAAATGTTTACCTCTTTTTTCTTGACAGGTAAATTTAGGTCAATAACAACCTAAGGATTTGCATACATTAAGTAATTGCTATTTAAACGCAAATTTGGTTCACTAATAATTATAATGACTCAAAATGAGAAAACAATTCCTCTGATTTGCTGATGTGTTTGCAGGCTCTGATAGTCTAGACGGGCAACATTTTCAGCTTTGTGTGGAAGCAGAACAAACTGCTTCCACACAAAGCCCTCATGAGCATTGTTTTCTCCATATTAAGCAAATGTGTCATTTCAGGTTAACACAGGAATCCATTTTTGGCTGTGTAAGCAAGTATTTCTGTCAATGACCAAAAGAATACCCCTTTAAAAAGATCAGAGGCTAGAAAAGAATGCCGGATATGAGTAAATATACACAACCCCCCACCCCCACTCTGCGCCTGGAGTGACTGAAATTAGGAATGTCCATAAAGACAGGGAGGAGTGCATCAGATGATTCAGTTGAAAAAAAAAAATGCATACCATGAATTCAGCCATGGACCAACAGCTGTGGGAGGCCCAAGAAAATGGCCTCTCCCCTCCAGAGCCACAGGGAAGGGATATAGAATAGGCCTAGAGAGTGATGTAAGACCCCAGCTAAGAAGCTGCTATGTAGTCTGGAACAGATGACTGCAACAGAGTTGAGGAAAGGTAGAGAAAAGGATGGGATACAGTTTGCTGGGACTATTCAGAGATGGAGGACCTGAGGTGGCCGGGAAGGACAGTGAGGATCTGGAGAGGAACAGGTAAGACAGTCCAGGTAGGAGCAAGAGGGTATGCAGAGACGTGGACACAGCAAAGAGGGCAATGTATGAGCAGAATAGCAAGGAAAATGACCTGATTCAAGCAGGTTACCTTGGCAGACCAGAGTCAGCTGGTAAAATGGGTCCCCGTTCTATCCATTATCATTTCACATTCCTCGCTTCATTGGTGATAACTGGAAACTCTAGACAGGATTTAACCCTACTTCAACATTCCCTCTGAAATTCATACATACTTGGAGTATCTTAGCTTAGGAGGAAAATGACATTAGTGAGAACTTGGTATCATGAAATATGAAATATTGCTCCCAAATGATGCACCAACACTGATGATGCTTCTTCAAATGCCATTTACTAACTTGGGAAGAGTAAAATGAGCAGAAACAGTGTCATATAAAAGTATCCATTAATTTATTCACGGATATATTGGCTGTCTATCATATGCTATATCCAATCTTTGGTTTCATAAAATTTACAATCTGGGGTGGAGGGGGGGACACTGCCAAGCAAGCAAGTGATACCCTATTTGTATTCTAAGTGAAATGGGAGGGACAGTCTAAGGAGAGCCCAGTTTGGGAGACCAGAGGAAACTTCCTAAAGACAAAGACCTCTAAGCTAAGATACGAAACTGAGTTGAAGACAGTTGAGTGAGAAAAAAAAGTGTTCTAGGCTAAAGGAATGGCCTGGTGTGTTGGAGGAGCTGGAAGAAGTAGAGCATGTCTGGAACACACAGCCAATGGGCTGAATGACGGGAGATGAAGCTGGAGGTGAGCAGGGCTTAGTTCACTCTGTTCAGGGATCTGGACCTTCACATGGTCAAAGGGAGCTAACAAAGGAGTTTTAAACAACGGTGTACTGTGGTCAGATTTGGGTTCCAGAAAAATCATGCTGGCTTAAGGTTGGAAATGGATGGGAAAAGGCAAGATGAGAGAGGCAGATCAGTCAGGAAATTTGGGGATGCCCCCAACGAGGGCGGCAAAGGAGAGGATGGAGATAGATATTTAGGAGGTGTAATCCACAAGGTGGGGATGGTTGACTCATGGGGTAAAAAGGAAAAGGAGAGAGTCTGAGGCAACTTCCTGATGTCTGGCTTGAGATTATTACAAGGAGATTATTGACAGAGAGAGAGAATAAAAGAGGGAACTCATATTCAGTGGTGGTGATGGTGATGAGGGATAGAGGATAAGAACAATGAGTTCACTTTGAGATAGGCTGAGTTTCAGGACACCCAGGCAAAGATTCAGATGCAGAAAGAAATAGGGACCCGGAACTCAGAAGAGATACCAGGGCTGTGCACAGAATAGAGAGATCACAACCTAATGGATGCAGTCTTCCAAGGTGAGTCTGCTGAGTGACTAGAGGGTGGTCAGCGGTGTGTCGCATGCCGCAGAGAAGCCAAGTTAGGATAAGAACTGAGAAGCATGTATTGGATTCAGCTACAAACAGCTCAACAGGGACTTTGGTAAGAGCAGGTTTAGTAAACAGGAGTGGCTGGAATCAGACAGCAAAGGGCTGGGACTGATGGGGAGGTTAGAAACAGACACGGAGTTATAGAAACTCTTTCTAAGTGTAAAGGGAAGGAAGAGCTAAAGCTGAAGCAGGTGTTGGGAGATTTTTTTTTTTTTTTTTTTTAAAGGAGAGTTTGGAGTTCCCCTCGTGGCTCAGTGGTTAACGAATCCGACTAGGAGCCATGAAGTTGCAGGTCCGATCCCTTGCCTCGCTCAGTGGGTTATGAGCTGTGGTGTAGGTTGCAGATGCAACTCGGATCCTGTATTGCTGTGGCTGTGGTGTAGGTAGGCGGCTACAGCTCTGATTTGACTCCTAGCCTAGGAACCTCCATATACTGTGGGGGTGTGGCCCTAAAATGATAAAAGACAAAAAAGAAAAACAAAAAAACAAAACAAAACAAAAAAAAGCTTTTAGATGTGGAAATCTGTTGTTCGGTTTCAGGAAAGCAAAAGGTTCTTTCTCTTTCTCTCTCTATACACACATATATATGTATATATACATGTGTACGCATTTGGAGTCAAAGAAGACTACAGGAGAGGTCCTGTTTACATTGCAGACTTGTCAAAAATATCTTTTAAAAACCACACAGAGCTCACCAGAAAGGAAATGCATTTAGTTACATAAGCCCTTGCAGGAGGGGACTGACTTATTTTAATAAGATGTAGTGATGCATACAAAACAGACTTTTTTTTTAAAAAAAAGGCTTTGCTTACTGTCAAATCCAAGTTTTACTGGAAAAGGTTTTGATAATGTAACCCAACAACTACTAGGAAATGTGTGTCTGCAAATCTGAATATCATATGACTTGAAGAAACTGCTTTAATCAGTGTTCATCAAATGGATACAAAACCAATTCTAAGATCTGAGTCAAACAACATTCCTGTTCACTTACAGGACAAAAATTTAGGTACTTAGACACAGAAAATTATTTTTTTTTCAACACTGCAAAATGTCTGGGGCTGGATTTTCTTCGCTTTTTCTAAGAACCAATGGAATTTAAAGATGCATTGTCACAGGGAAGAAAATTTCATTCATTACACTCTTGACTTTCTTTTAAAGGGGATACACTTGCTTGTTTCTATGCTCCACCTCCCTGAGAACCACTACGACCATAAATTAGGTTTGAACTAAAGTTATCTCACATAAAGCAAAAGTTTTACATTTTAATTAGCTTTGGAAAGTCAAGGGCCATTTTACTAGAAACCTAAAGAGATAGGAATTGTGCCCTATCACAGATCGATAGGACCCACTTGCCTCCTTTCTTGGGAGTAAAAACACAAATAAAGCAGAGCAACTCACTAAAAATGGCCAGAATAAGAGGTCAGCACCTAATGTCAGCTTTTACCCTGGCCAGCGTCATATAACTCCATTGCATCGCCTAAAGGAAGTGACTCAGTCCTAGGCCCACAGAAGCAGTGGAGAGGTTCCTCTTAAACAAAACCCTATCAAGAAAAACTCTCAAGAAATCAAACCCACCTTCTAGATTAACTGGAGGTAGGAATGTTCCATTGTTGGCTCTCCTGGCAACACGACAGCTGATATAATGTGAGAATCCATTTAAAATAATGAAAAGCTCATTTTCAAAAATCACGACTAGGTATGTGGTGGAAAAAAAAATCCATTTTTGTATCTCTGTGTGTGGGGCATCCAGCCCATAAACCTTGACAGGAAATCCTAAATGTGAAGTACTGTTGAGAGCTGCACACAGTGCCCGCAGAAGTCAGGAACATGGAGAAAAACAGTTCAACCCACCCCCAGTAATGTTCTTTCTCTTCAAAAGGAAAGTGTCCTTTAGCATCTTTTGTCCTCTCACTGCCACAGCCTCCTCTTCCTTTATTATTGCTGATCTCACATAGATAATCGAAGCCATGGGCTGCAAAAGGAAAATCTGAGGCCCTGTTCTGTCTGGGGCTCCGAGATCTAGAGAGCTGGAGCTATTGATTAGGGTCTTGCTCACATTTAATCCGGTAGAGGACCCATCTCCCTTCTTCGGGTTGAGATGCAAACTCTCAGACTGCAGCTTGGGCACGCAGGCTCTTGAGGTGTTCCATGGCGCTGTTCGTGGTGCTGAAGCCTGCACTGGGGTGCGAAGGCAGCAACCCACGCACAGGCGCGCTGGGCTGCCGGGGGCTCCGGAAACAGCTGCAGCCCACAGAGCCACCGTCAATTCCACAGTTTGGCTCTGAGTGGAGCTCACTGTTTTACTTCTTTGCAACTGCAGAACAGCTAGTACACTTTTTCTTTTCCCAGGGGTTTCACAGAGCCCAACTCCGGTTCCCTGACTTGGCATATCTTTCCTGATGTCCTCCCTGCCCATACTAATTCTCTCACCCTCTCTCCTTTGTACAAAATTTTGTCTTTGCAGAGCACCTTACAGTTGGCACAGCCCTCACAGGCACCATCAACTGAGCCAGTTCTCTAACACACATGACCATTCCTCTTCTCTCCCAGATACCTCTTGCTTTCTCTGCCCCTCCTCTCCCAAACACTTTCTAACTAAGCAGGATCCATGCAATGCACAGGGTGGGCGAGTCGCCTTACCTATCACAGAAAATCGGCTGATTTCTCCTTGGCATAAATGAGAAGAGGCAGAGGTTAGAGTCCCAAAGGACCAGGGAAAAGCCCCTTAAGAAATTTCAAGGAAAAAAAAAAGAGTGGTGGTCAGGAGGGTGGAGAATGGAGGCATAAATACTAAGAACAAAGTGAAGGAAAGTCCTTGGGCCTTGGGGGTGCAAGGCTTAGTGCAGTTAGAAGACTCCCGGCAGGTGGCAGTCTAGCTCAGGTGTTCCTGGCAGAAGCCTTGACTGTGCTTCTGGCTCCACCTCAAGCCTTCTTTCTGCCGAATGATCCCCCAGCCCTGTTTGCAGGTCTATCTTCCTCTTGATCCAAGCACTTATCCAGATTATTTTCCTGCTAAAAAGCAACGTCTGCACAATTCTATTTACTGTAACACACAATGATGGAGGAAATAGAAATAGAAAAGAGAGTGAGTGGGAGGAATTTTTTTTTTCATGTTGTGATTGATGGTGCTCAGATCAAAACTGTGTAATCATCAATAACATGACTCAGCAATTGGGAAATGTAAACAAGTTGTGCAAGTGCTGGCTTTGGTCAAAGCCCCGGGCCTCTGGGGATCGGCCAAGCTTGGGGAGGGTGATGCCGGCAGGATGCCTCTTCCCTCCTACTAGGGCAGAGTTGGCTGCGCCTACAGCCTGACTGGCGTGACCTTTGGCTTTTGCAACACGCATGCGGTTGAGCTGGGGTTAATGGCACTTTGCAGGGAGCTCCAATTGAGTAAACAAAAAATGCCTTGCCCTGTTCTAATGGAGCACATTATTCTGAGGCCTAAGCCTTCATCCTGGCCCCTGCAGCTGCTCTGCAGGTCAGTGCTACCAATAAAGCAATTAGCCAATGAGAAAACTCTTCTCCCCTGAGGGGGACTCAGGGGTTTTGTGCAGTTGCTGTGCTTTCCTTTGGGTTTTTAAACAAGCAATCCGAATTGATGTGAGCCTCTTACATCATGCTCCAGGATGAGGACAATGAAACTGTGTGTTTGTTGACTGTGATATTTTAAGGAACTGGTCCCTTGTTCAACACAGACTGGAGAGCTCACTGCTTCCTGTTCAATTAACCTGAACCATAGCTGAACTCTGCCCTTTGAACTCGTACTCAGTAGATAAATACATTAGCTCACCTAAGGAATCATTAATATTTTTCAATCACATAAAACAAACATGAATGTCTGAACACAACCCAAGAGATAGCCAATTAGGAGTAGTGCATGGAACATGTTAGGAAAAAAAAATCACAAATGGATGTTATTTACAGAACAAAAGGGATCAAGGAAGAAATAAAATGGATCATGCCAACAGTCCTGGAAACAAAGAGGACTTTCATTTTCATATCTGCAAACACGAGGGATACTGGGCAATATTTGATAACTCCTGTTCCATTTACATTGCTTTATTAAAAATATATATATATACCTTACTATTAGTCTATTTTCTACACACTTCCAACCAAGAGCCCAAAAGCTTGCATTTCTGGGGACAATCTAATTCCCAATTTGCTACAAATTGACCAAAATAACTTTGTGGCGATATTACTGCTTTTAAGTGAACCAGTTTAAAAGAATCAAGCTAGTGGCTTGTTTGAAATAACTTTACAGTAGAAAATGATGTTGCTATTCTAGCATATAAACAGATTTTGTTTTGGGGAGAGACAGAGGGTGGGTGGGAGAAAGCGGTGGTGGTGGCCGGGAGAGATGCTAAACGCATCTATTTTGTCCTTATCCATGCAAGTCATCTTAGAAGAATGAGAAAAACATCCCCAACCGAGTCATTGCACATTTCGGTTTGATTCAATTTCACTTTACACAATCCTGCCTCCTGACTCCTCCCTTCTAACCCCCTTTTTGTTTTTGTTTAGTTTGGAGTGTGGGCTTAATGCCCAGCTATCCTAGATGAGAACACTTAAAAGAATATCACAAGCACGAAGGGTAAATCTATTGAACAAGAGTCTTTAACTATGTGGTTTCCTTAAAGGGAAAGGTTGGATCAATAGGATCAATATGAAAGGTTTCCCTGGCCCTGCATAAAAGGGTAAGGGCTTCTCTCTTCACTGGTTTAACTTTACTCTCTGACAAATGCAAATCAATGGATCTGTGTTTACAACAGATTCCCTAACAGACCCAACTTGGGTAAAGCCCAGAGCCTCGCCCTGGGGGTGGGGAGTCAAAGCTTGCTCTAGAAAAATGCTCTAGGACAGAACTTCATGCTCAAGGCCCTGGGGGTGGAGTGGTCTTGCTGCCCACTGGGAGCCTGCTGCTGCTGCTGCTGCTGATGCCTGTGGTCTTTCCAAAACGGAGAGAAAAAAAAAATGGAGCACCAAATAAGTTCCCCTAAAGATGTTTCAACCTAAAATAAAAATAAAGCCCAGATTCCTATGATCTGGTGAGCCAGTCAACCTTGTCTCCTACTAATACAGATTTGGGAGGGTGACCACACAGAGGAAGCTGGAGTGGGATACCCACAGGGGCAGCAGCCCAATATTTGAGCTCTAGAATGCTCCTTCTGCCCTTTCTTAGGTGGTACCTGGCTCTCACCTAGTTGCAAAGCAAACCACCTAAACGTGGCTTCTTTCCCCTCAATTTTACCTTTCCCTTTAAAAAATGTGATGCTTTCCAGAGAATACATGACTTTGAGTCAATACCAGTTACAGAGAAATTATTTTTCTTCCTGCAGGAGAAAGTATATGTATATTTGATTACATGAGCCAAAGTCCAATGCTGATTAAATTACGTTGGAGGTGTGCTTCCAACCCAAACAAAGTCTGCTTTCTACAGAAGAGTAATGGATCTTCAAATGGCGAGAGAGGCGCCAAGGTGGAATGCAGTGCCTCCCTTCCCTCTGGGACAATTTGTGGGGGACAGTTTTTCATAATAAAGCCCGCAGCTTCTAGGAAACCTGTTCCCCCCGTGAGACTATCTCCGTCTGTACAGCCCACAGTCTGCCCACCATGCCTTGCCCATCTGCACCTTGCCATCAGATGGGCTGCGTCACCCAAGCTTCCTAGCTCCCCCAGCGCTGCCCCTGTAGAAACCTGTGTGCATTTCTCAGTCTTCACCTGGAGTGAGACCTGGAATCAAAGTCTTTCCCAAAGGCACTGAAGTGCATTAGAGTCGTGGGCCGGGCGATGAGGGGTGCTGAAGGGCCCGCCTTGAGCAGGCTTTGTCCTTGACAGCATAAGTGACCCTGTTGGGATTCCTCATAATGGTCTCCCCCCACCAAGAAAAGTGCTCCTTTGGAGGAAGCAACTTTTCTTAGGTCAAAAAAACAAGGATTTTTGAGAACGCTGGGGGTGAGGACAATCCAGAGGCTGCAGGTGAAATATAAGGCCCAGGCTTCCTCAATATTCACCCTTTCCCCCCAGGGCCCTTTATCCAGACAATTATTTCTATTTATTCCCTCCTCATTTCCCATCCTTTGGCAAGAACCCAGAAATGAAATCTCTCTGCTTCTCCTCTGAGGTTTTCATTCCTCCAGGGGCACCCGGACAGGACACTACTTTTCCTCAAGGCAGTTTCTGCCAGCAGCAGCCACCAGACACAGTTCAGTGGGGTCCAGCACTTCCTTCCTAAGACCCTTCAGCCCCTTCCCTTCGATCTTCCTCTAGAAACTGGGTTTAAAGGCCAGAGGACTGAGAGGTGACCCCGAAGCAAAGCTGGGGGTTGAAGACAGCAGGAGAGGCAGTCTCTTTTTCCCTCAGGGTTCAGGCCCAGAGCTCTGGAAGGTACACCCAGCCCGGGTCCCCCCGCCCCCCGCCCCATTACCTCTGGGCAACCTGGGTGTCCAGAGAGAAGCAGGGCCACTCTGCTCCTAGAGACACAGAGAATCCTGGGGGTTCAGTTCCCCCTGCCCCACCCTCGCCATTCCCCGGGAACCCAGCCCTGTCTGGGGTTCTAAAATGGGGCTGGAGGAGAGTCTAAGGTTCTGTTCTCCCCAAGCCCACTCACCCCTCCCAGAACCTAAGGGCCCTTCTGGAACTCAAGAGGGGGGGCCGGCTCTCCTCCTCCCAGAAGGAAACCCCCAACCGCTTTGGCTTCTGTATCTGCCCACCTGACCTAGTTCTCTGCAGGCAGGTCTTCAGGAGGGGTAGGACTTGTTCTGACTAGGAATCAAGGAGTTGCATCAAAATTCCTGTCTTCGAGGAAACCCACTGGTGGGAGATGACCCCGATCTCTGGGGAGGACAGAAACGAAGAACTGCTTACTCCTTGCCACATCGCAGAGCAGAACATGAGACTTTTTTCCCTCTCTCTCTCCTTTTTCTCATTCCATTCTTCAAGAAAGAAGGAAAAGACTCCTTTCCTTCCAAGTGGAAACCTTCTCTTGAAGAAAACGCTATGTTTACTCAAATTGGAGAATTTACAATTTCAAAATACCCAAACAATATGGTTTTCAGCTCACCCACCCACATGATCAACTGTTCCCAGCTCATTCATTCTTTCATTCATTCACCTTAGTGTTACTTCTGGAAGAATAAGCCATTTAGAAAAAAAAAAAAAAAAAGGCAGTTGGCAGGGTGTGTTGGTCTCCCCTGCCAGTGGAAAGGAAGAACTTTGAAGTTCTTTCTTTCCCAGTCAATGCATGTGTCTCAGGAAAGCTCTCCACCTGGGCCAGGCATGAGTCCCAGTTCTCCAGCTGGTGTGAGGGGGAAGTGGGGGGTGGGTTCCCCCAGTCTGGTTTTCTTACACTCCTGCCCCAGCCAGGGTGACAAACTAGATTCTTCCCTGGTTGACCCAATTAGCCCAGAGCAGAGCAGACCATTCTGAAGGATGAAACCCAGGCCATTGTTACTGGGGCCTCATTTATTTGTCCAACTAATGCATCGGTATAGAAAGTCTGAGAATGGAAGCATTTAACGGGAGTGTTCTTTTTTAATGAAAACAATTAAGAATGTAGGGGATCCTCTCAGACCAGAAAGCTGCCGCATCAGTAGGCAGCTTTAGGGACATCATTTCTAAAGTTCGGCTTGGTCGTTCCCGCATGTTGAGAGGGGACAAATTTCCCGGATGGTTTCTATGGAGGAAAGAAGTTGACCAGATGCGGGCCGCGCGGGGTGGAGGAAAACGACAGGACCGGAGGACTTGGGCGCTGTCGCTAAGACGCCTCGGGATACTAACCACTTGGAGAGCCCGCGGCGGGGAGCGCAGAAAGCGGCGCGTGGGGACTGGCGAGGCAGCCCAGGAAAGGAAGGAATCCTCGGGTAGGAAGCGGCGGGCGGGGGCCTAGCGCGGGCTGAGCAGCGGTCAGACCCAAGAACCCGCCTGGATCTGGGGAAGCGATGCGGCGGGAACGCTGGGGAGCCGGGCCGCTGGCGAGCGTTCTGCTGGGAAGAGGGCGCCGTCGGGCTTACTGGAAACGCGCCGGATCAGGTTCCAGATCAATGAAATCTGGGTCCACACGTTTACGTTATTGTTGCCAGCATTAATGCTCTTTTAATCTTCTAAACATTATCAGCATCGATCTCCCTCCATATACACATTTGTTTGAGAAAGTGACATAACCACACGGTGGAAAGCCTGGAATAAAAATAAATGCGCAGTCTCTCGTGTGGAGGGCGCCCGGTGGCCTGGGCCACTTCTGGAGCGCCGGCACTAGCCTTCCTGGTGTCCTACCCACTCGCCCTGCTCCTCCTGCTCACCCTAATGCGAATCAGGAAGGTGTTTCTAGACACTGGGACTTGATCAAGCAAGGAAGGAAGCGAGCTTTTCAATTATTAATCCAACCAGCCAGCAGGAGAAAACCTCGTGTATTCTGAACCGAAGTGGCTGCATTTGACCTCTCCTGCTTGGATCCCGAACTAAACCGCTGTGAGAGACGGGCTGAGCCGGGTTGGGAACCACCGGACCCAAGGGAAGGGTGGGGGTGAGGTGTCTCTGTGGATGAGGTCCCCACCCCGACCCTAGGCTTAATGTGGCCTGAGAACGTCCCCTGGCACCAAAGAGAGAGTTGCAAAGATGCACACGGTGTCCCTGTCAGGCCCCATGGCTTCCTTCCCCCGGCTATGCTCTGTTGCTGTGGGCATCAGGGGGCCCAAGCAACACCTCTCTGGGTTGGTTAAGGGCCCTGTGCTGCCTGAACAGAGCTGGCTCCAGGCTGGCCAGTGGGAGCCAGTGGGAGCTGCTCCCTAGAGAAGGCCAGGCATCCGAAGGAAGGCTTGGGACCGGCTGTGGCCAGAGCCTGGCACACAGGAGGCTCACATCTCCACAAGGTGTTTCGCAAGCGGGCCCTGCCCTGTCTTCCAGGCATTGGAGGAGACCACTGCCATCACCAGGGGCTCAATCTTCCTCCAAGAGCCGTCCATCCACTTTTTTGCCCGGGTTCTCTGGGTCCCTCCGGCTTCTCGTTTGTGCTTGGTTCACAGGCTTCTCGGGCTCAAAGCCAGAGGGTTTGTACTTGAACCCGCCTCTTGCCAGGTCAATAAAAACTGCCCTTCGGGAGCCAGCCCTGGGGACCGCAGAAGTAGCCCAACCCTAAGAGGTTGCAGTTTCCACCCTCGCCACACTTGGAAACACTTTCTCTGAAATCTAATGTTCAGGCAGTCTGAGTTTCCCGGACATCTTCTCGCTACCCCTTTGAAATGCTACCCCGGGCTGGGAATACACAGAGGTGGTGAGCAAGGAGAGCTGTGGGACGTGGCTGGGAGAGGAGAGGAAGGACCATTTCCGTTGTGATGGGCTGTACTTCACCTGTGGGTGAGGTTGCGGGCTCTGGCCCAGATCAGACATCTTAACTCTATAGTCCCTCAAACCCCTGTCTGCTTAGGCCTCTGGCAAAACCTAAGAAATAGAAAAGGAAATCAAAAGGAGGTAGAGATAGATAGATAGGGAGTGTCCTGGTCTCCGTGAGATGAAGGACCTGGAGGTCTCTGCAAGGTTCAGGCGTGGGAGTCGGCACAGCTTCCCTGTGGAGTCACTGGGCTTGTTGATCCTTTGGATCCACATGGTGTGGGCCCTCAGCAGCCTCCCAGCACCATTCCAATCGATACTTCTGGAGGAGAAGGTCTCAGCTTTTCTTTTCCTTCTGCTCCCGTCCCCTCACACTCCTGAGCACATAATACCTCCTTACCAGTCCCAGCTTCCGTGTCAGTATCTGAAGAGACTGATCTACTGACTCCAAACTGAAAAGCCTCCTATGTAATAACCACTCAACACACTTGTAGTTGCTGATAAAACGGCCAGATAAAAAGGCAAAAGCTCTTGTGCCTTTTCAACTCAGGGTAATAAAACAGACACATATTTGAATGCTTGAGCAAAGTGGGGTCCTCGGCAGGAAATTCCCATTCGCTGAAGGAGGCTTTGGGTCTCTCGCCACCGAGGAGGCTTTCAGGGCTCCTACTCCAAAAACCCTGATGCCTAACGCCAGGCCCTGAAGAGTGGCCCCAATGGTAGGTGGTGGGACTGGGGTCCCAGGGGGATGCCACACTCTCCCTCATCCCAGGAATGCTTGAGGCTGTTGTCAGAATGCTTGAAACCTGTCATCAGGCAATGTGTTACTTTCCACATCACTTTCAGAGGTAGACAGGCAGAAGGCACTTGTTTTTAAAAAGCTCTGTCCTTTGCAGGACAGGCGTGAGGGGGCGGCAGCGCTCTGAAATGGCCTGGACGGGAATAGCTGTCATCCTGCCTTTAACTGAACCCTTGGCTCCCCTTCCCCAAGACCAGCTGCCAAGTTTCTACAGGCTGGCTGTGCCCAGATAGCCACCTCTTGCTAGAACTCACCCAAGAGGGACTGAAGGCATTTTGATGGGCCTAAGACAAAGGGGTACCACAGTTTGCAACTGTCAGTAAGCTTCCAGTTTGTTACTCTCTGTTCAGTGCTTAAGCTTTGCTAGGAACCAAGAGCAATCAGAGAAAATTGTAGGAGATCGTGAAGAGTAAGCTATATTAGGAGAAAGGTAAAGTAGGTTTCTAAATCTACGCAAAACTATTTGGAGTCCAGCGATTTGGGGACGCTCTCCGGGAGGAAAGCTAGCTTTCTTTAGCTTTTCCGATCAACACTGCAGGAAGGTGGGAATCCTCCAACAGCAGGCAAAGGCGGAGGCTGTTAGTGGAAACGCCCCTTCCCCAAGCCTGGGCGAACAAGAAGCCTGCCGCATTCCCCAGCCCTGTCCGGCGTCGGCAGAGTGCACTCCCATAAGCCGGGCTCCGCGGTGCGAAGAAAGCCCGAGGAGCCAGAGAGGAAGCCGGAGCTCTCAGCTCCGGAAGCGCGCTGTGTGCAGCCAGTTGAGATCCGCGGGCGACCCACTACTCGCCCCTATGTAAATCACTGCCACTGCGAATTGTCCCCCAGATAACCCAGCGTTCCGTAGGGACAGCCTCAGTCCATATTAGCTGCCCACCTCGGCCTGCAGTCGGGTACCATGTGTCCTCTCCAGTGGAGTGCCCGGACACTTTACCCCTCTTGGTCCGCGGCTGGGTCCTGGGCAGCGCCATTGCCACCGGCGCCGCGCCGGGTCTGTGCGCACAAAAGCGCGCAACTGTGTGCCAGTCGCAGCCGCGGCTGCGTCTTTCTCTCTGGCTCCCGCCACCCACACAGGAGGTTTCTTCGCTCCTAGAACAATAGAGGGCTGTACCTCGCGGCTCCGCCGCTAGAGGAGGCACAAAGAGCTAAGCCCGCTCCAGAACAATGTAACCCAGCGCGTCGACCCGTCCCCTCTCGCCCTTCGCCAGCCCTCCCCGCGGCCGAGCTACGCGCACAATCAGCGTCCGCTTAATGCAAAGGCGGAGCCTGAAGCCGGCAGCCAAGGTGCATGTAACTAACCTGCATTTTAATTTCTCAGCACCTCTCCCGGAGAGCTTGAGCCTCTCCCGGAGGCCAGCCAGACCTCGGTAAATCCCGGGAAACGCTGGGAGAACGACCGGCAGGACGCTCTCCCCTCTTAAGTTTCTCCTCTCCGGCCCCTCCAAAGAGGTGAATGTGGCAGTCCCAGCCTTCATCGTTACACCCTCCCCTCACTGTGGGCAGTGACACGGGAGCTGGCCCAAGCCCTCTCTTTTGGTCATAAAGTCCCCGAGCCAATGTCAAGGCCAGAGACGGGCTCGGGAAGTGCTGTCTGTATCCTGGCCACCCGTTCTCCTCTGGGCAAGGCTGTGACTCCTTTCAGTGACCAAATAAGTTTGCCTGATACAGTAGCTAGGAGGAGAGCAGAGAGACCTTCTTCCCTTCTAAAGAGTGAAGCCCCTGCCCCTCTCCCGTCCAACTGCCTCCGTACAGGGATACTAGGCAGCTTGGAAATCTGAAATGTATTGTCTAAGCAGGAGTTCAAGTGCACAAGGTTTCAAATAAAGGCAATCCCCAGTCTCTGTGAGTCTCAGAAAGATAGGGCTCCTAGCAGACCGCAGCACACACGCCTCCCACAACTGGGTAAGGTCGGAAAGAGAGGGCAGAGTTGACACGCTGAGCAGAGTGTGAATGAAAAGGGGCTCGGGGTCGGTCAATGAAGCTGGGGAGACAAGGAGGTAAGAAGGAAAAGAAGGAAAGAGAAAAAAGGGAAACGGCGAACAGAAAGAAAAGAAGAGAAAGAAAAAAAGGAAGAAGAAATATAGTAGGGAAGAAATAGGAAGTGTGGAAGGGTAGGCGCCCTCACCCGGAGCCACAGGCACCCGGGAACCCTCGTTTAGCAGCCCGGCTCCAGGCGATCCTCTGGGCTTACCTGCCAGGCGTAAGGCGGACATGCGCTGGAACTCGGGCTCCTGCAGCCACTTCCACATCCTGCGGAAGGTCTCCCTGCCAGATTTGAGTTTACTCCACGGTTTTGGGTTCCGGAGCAGGTCGGAGAGAGTCCCCTGAGACCGGCACAACACCCTCTGCGCAAAGATCGCCTGTGGGATGCTGTAGCGCTTCAGCTCCGCGGTGATGCGCTGGGCCACCTCTTTGGTGTTGATCTCCTCCAGCTGGCCTGACGTAGCCACCTGTGATCCTGAAGAGGATGAGGGTGGCCTCTCGCGGCTGGGCGCCAGCACCGGCCCATGGGACTGAGCGTGGCCCGGGTGGTGCAGGCCGTTGAGGTGCGACATCATGGCTGCGGGCGGGGTGCCCAGGCCGCGGGACAGGTGTTGCTCACCGCGGGTAAGCATGGCAGTGTGGTGCGCCTCGAAGTTGGGGCTGAGCATTTTGTCGTGGCCCGGGGGCCCATAGTTGGGCAGGCTCTGCTGCGCGTTGTGGAGGCCGCCCAGCCCGTTGCCCAGCGGTGTGGCGGCCAGCGGGGACAGGCTCTGGCTCATGCCGGGCATCTCCTTGTAGGGGCTGTAGAGGTTGTTCATGGCCGGGAGCCCGCGCTCGTCGCGCATGAGGGTGAAGCTGCCGCTGACGTTGCCCGACAGGCGCTGGTGGTGATGGTGGTGGTGGTGGTGCGGATGGTGGTGTGGGTGCGGGTGGTGGAACTTGTCCGACACGGTGGAGATAGGAGGCAGCGGCTGGAGCGGCGTCAGCGTGGTGTAGGTGTTGCTCATGCCCATGCCGGGCGGGGACGAGTCGCAGGACATGCTCATGGCGTGATGGAGCGGGATAGAGAGCTCGGGCCGGTAGTCGCCGCCGTCCAGTATCGAGGCCATGCTAGTGACCATGGCCGAGCGCGACGCCGCCGCTGCTGCCGCTGCCGCGGTGCCCAGTTCCTGGTGCGCCGTTGGCGGCGGCGGCGGAGGGCCCCGCAGCGAGCCAGCGGCGCCGCGGCCCGCGTGGTGGGGGCTGGGGC
>PVHT020003428.1:3409014-3484432 GCA_004024745.2 Catagonus wagneri
GGGGGCGGGGAAGGAGGGAGGGATCACCGGGCCCCGCCGCTCGGGCCGGCGCGCTGCCTGGCCACGTCCGAGCCCGCTCTGGCGCCGACGTCTTCTGTTTGGGTGAGCGGGAGCTGTCCAGAAGGGCTCTGCCGCTCGCCCGGGCAGCCAACCTACCCTCCCGCACCCGGGGCGGGGCAGTGTCCGATGGGCGCCGCGATCAGCCACTCCGCGGGTGCGGCTGCCCTGGAGGGCGGGTGTCCTGCGCCCAACCGCCAATAGCTGAGGAGGAGGCGGGGCCACACGTTTCATGTTTGGCTGACGGCTCCGTGCTTTTTTTTTTTTTTTCCCCCTCTTTTGCCACAGGAATCAAACGTCAAGGAGAGAGAGGAAGGGGGTGAGGTGATAGTGGGGAGAGAGAGGGGAGAGAGTGAGTGAGGGCGAGAAATTACGTTAAAGATGGTACTCTGTCTCCAGAGCTGCTGCGATCTGGGCTAAAGGGCTTTTGCTTCAGTTCCCTTCGCTTCACCCCAAAGCTTTTCTCGAAGCGAGTCTTTTCCTGAGGAAAAGACTCCAGCTACGTGCTGGTGTAAAAAACCCATGCCTCCTAACAAGCAGCTTCCGAAGCGTCCCTAACTGGGAGCCTGCACTTAAGCCTTTTAAAATTCAGGCTCAAATGCATTCTAATTCAAAGGTAAATTCCCGAGACTGGGGAGTGCATTATTTACAGGGCGAAGGGAACTCCAGCGCCCTCGCAGCCAGCGAGCTGCGGCCGGCGGACGCAAGCCCACCCTCGGCTCAGGCCACCGTAATGCATGCAAAGTTAACACAATAACATCATTTAATTACCTAGCGAGCCCATACATCTCTCAGTTATGAGCCTTCAGAAGGGCACTGTTAGATTACAAAACAAAACTAGAACTCCAGGAGCTGCGGTTTCAAGGTGACGAAACGCTTGCCTCACGAGCGAGTTGGAAAGAAATGTGTGCGTGTGTGTGTGTGTGTGTGTGTATGTGGGGGTGGGGTGGGGGCAGCGTACAGCAGGGTTGTTGCTGATGCGGGTAGTGAGCAAACTCCTCCTGGGGTCAGGGAGTATGTAAACCACCCAGGACCTTACCCGTTACCCGAGGATCTTTCCCCTCACCCACACACGCGGGCGCGCGCGCACCTCACCCCCCACCCCCTTCTCTAGATCTCTAGAATCCCGGGAGAGGAACGCCTGGGGTTTCGGCTCTGGGTAGATGGCAGGGAGGTGATAGCTGCATATTCAAACTCTGGCGAGTTCTAGAACGCTCGCAAGCCGCGGTTTTGAAAAGTGCACCTTCGTCTACCCGGGATTTCAGTTGTTCGGTAACCCTCAGTCTGCGACTGGTGCTGAGTAGAGAAAAGGTGGAGATTTCTGCAACTGGGGTTGGGGTGGTTGACGACAGAGAGCCGCTCTGCTTTGAGAGCCTTAAAAGTAACAGATTCTTCCAAAGCAGGTTGTGCTCCGTCTGCCTCCGAAGATTCAAGCTAGCTGAGGTTGCGCAGATGTTGCCTTTGTTTAAAGAGACAGTAATTAAGGACAGGGTGGACATAAGTTTGAGAAGCGTGACCTATTTTCTTTTGATCAGCTGTCAAAAGAAGAGCAGGGGGTATCCTTAAGACAGCCCCCTCCAACCACTTCCAGCTGTTAGAGAAAACTTGATAAGAAAACAAGGACACAGTCTGGAATACTGTATATGCCTTCCTGGCGCTAGGAGAAAGGTTTAATTCATTTGGAAAACAGTTCTTAGTCTCAGTGACCTTTTACGCCTGCCCTGCCCTCTCTTCTAGTTACACAGCAAAAAATTCCACCCTCTTCCCACATCATCCTGTCACATGAACATACAGTGATACTATTTATAGATCAACTTCATTGAGCTCTGGCCAATATCTTGCCAATTCTTCTTTCAAAAAGCTTCTTCCCTGTGATTTCAAAGCCTGGGTAAGAAGGTGGACGGCCCCCCCCTCCCCCCGCTTTACTAGACATACTTTTCTAGCTGCTCATGTCTTTAATGTCACAACGCTAGACAGGTAAAATCACCCAGCTTTCTGTTACTCCAACTTTCCTGTCTCTCGCACCCTCTGCTACCATCTCTCTTCCTATTCTCTACCTTATAGATGGCGGCTGGACACTTGGGAAACAGTTAATGTTTGAAATACACATGGAGCTGAACAAAAGTCCACAAAAGTGCAATCTCCTGTTGGTCCAGGAGTGCTCGGAGACTGGAATAGGGCAAGAGAAGAGCAAGGCATGGGAGGAATCTGGTTGATGTGCCCAGTGCTGAAGGCACACCCCTCTGCCCGGCTTCAGGCTCAAAGAGTGGCCAACGACCACAGGCTGAGATGTTGAGTAGGCGCTGCCTCTGTTCAGAAACCTAAGCATATAAATTGTCATTTAAATAATTTTTGAAAATGATAAACTCATTCACCAGGCTATCAAGATAAATCTGCTCCTGGATATTGGATCTCAGAGTGCCTGGGAGCAGTCAAGTGCCGAGGAGTTGAAAGGTGAGTTGCATATTCTCGAGCCTTACTCCCTCCCTTCTCCCTCCTCCCTCCCCCCTCTCTCGATCAATATTGGCGATCTCAGTCAGGGAAATCATGAAATCATATTGGCTTCTTTGTGTATAATTTCATTGGGCTAGATTAAAGCAGATTTTTCATGTTGTTTTTCTAATAGTGGTTTGAGGCTTTATATTTCAATCCAGAACCTATTTAAAATAAAAATTAATGTGCTTGTTTAGTCAGCTTCCTAATTTTAATTGACTTTGGCTTTCATGTCCCCCCCTATTCTTTCTAAACAGGAAGAAATATTTAGTATCTACTTGAAGATAAGTTTATCACTATGAATAAGATTTCAAAATATATTTTGAAATATATTTGATTTTTTTCTCTATAGTTCCTAGAAAAAATAAAAAGCAAGAGTTGCTAACTTCCCCTTCTTTAGCATACATGCTCTAACCTTTAGAAGTTCTGCGACTCAGAATTTCTTCTTTTAAGTTACACTCCTGTTCCCCTCAACCGTATAGAAATGTGGCAGCAGGATTGCTAGCTCATGACTATTAGAATCTGGACAAACAGTTGCACCAGCCATTATATCATGAGCAGAATATCCATTTCTTAGAATACCCCATCTGCAGGGCTGCTTTTTTTCAAGACCAAACACTTAAATGGGTCAAAAGAAGCCTGTAAATAAAATGCAGCTTTGACAACAAATGTAAGCTATTGTACTGTAAAAGGAAAAAAAATCCAAATTGGAGTTAGCAAATGCAGGAAAAGATTGGGAAATTTTGCTGTTGGAGCTTTCCATATGTGTTTTTCACATTTTTTTTTTTTTTAGGCTCTGGGAGGGAGTGTCATGAACATTCAATTAAAAGAAAGACCTATAAATTATTCACACACACACAAAAAACAAACAGACCACGAAAAAAAAAAAAAACAACAGACCACAAGTAAACCCAATCTGGATAAGGGGCCCAACAGCTCTGTTTTTACAAAACAACAGTAACCACAGCCCAAACCCTGGGAAGGGGGGAGGGGGGGTGCTTATTTTCACCCAAACGTTCAAAATCCTGAAGAAGGTTTTGTGTTGGACAGAACACATTTGTGCTACATCTAGGTTTATAGAGCAATACAAAAAGACATAATGGTGGGTTGATTTGGACTATTTTATTTTTGTCCTTCCCCAAACCATCTGGCGTGTGAGTGTAGGGGTATTGATCAGGATCTGTGAGCTGCAGACCCCATGCCAATCCATAGCGTTTCTGGCAATCAGCGTCGCCCATGAATTGCAGCTGTCTGTGTAGCTCCTGAACAGAAATCTTCAAAAAAGTGCCCCCCCTCATCAAACACATCATCCGTTCAGGGGTAAGTCAATATCATTTCTTTGTCATTCCATGAGCGGGGATTACGCTGGAGAAAGTTTTTGTTGTCTGTTGTAGATGCTGCTGCGCCTGCCTTTTTTTTTTTTTTTTAAAAGGAAAGAGAGCAATTTTCTAGCCTTTGAATTGGTAATGGCTTCCCAGAAAGGCCTCAAGCGTTTGTAGAAATAGGACAACAGATACTGATTCAATATTGTGGGGGAATTTTAAGAGGAGGGGGAAATTCTTATGTTGCTAAACAGCAACAATAGTAGTGATAATAAAGGGTTCCTTTTAATGACGGAGAATTTTCTCCCCTTTTCTCCGAGTCCCTGGTGATGAAGACACCGCACGTCTGCGATTACACTTGCAGATGGATGGTGGGTGCTCGTGGCAGAAAAGGAGTCTCCGGAATTGTGGCTCTGTTTGATATCTCCATTAGCCGCAGTTTTCTTCTGCCTGAAAGCTGTGCCTGTGGTTGAGCACAGGGAGAAGAAAACTAAAACCGAAGCCTGGCCCCACTAACCCCCTTCGGCCCCCTTAGCTCAGAAATTCACTGACACTTCTCAGATTCCAGGTGAATCTAGGAAAGTTTTTAAAAAAGTTTTCTAGGTGGTGAAGACTTTTTTGTTTTCTGTTTTTTTTTTTGGTCCGCTTCTGGCTCTGCGTAGATGTTGTTAAAATCGAAAACGCCTAGTTAGTTAGAAAAGCTGGCGGGGACTGCCCTGAACTTTTAGGTGTACAAAGGACACTTTGCGCCGGGGATGGGGGAAAGTTGGAGTTTGTTGTTAGCGTTCTTCCCACCCTCAGCCAGCCTCTTTAGTAAAAGAAAAACGTAGTCACCAGAGCCCTCCCGGCCGCGGGGGTGGGGGTGTTCTCTGGGAGCCCCAAGACCGGTGCCTGGATTCGAAGGTGGGGGGTAGGGCTGCGGCGCGAACCCAGTGGCACCGGCGTGGCGGAGCCTGGGCCAGACACACGCAGCCTCAGTAGTCCGGGCGCGGGGAGTGGGCGGGCTTGGGGGAGGGGAGGAGGAGACCCCCACCTCATAGGGCGATGGCACGTGCAGGTGCCAAAGGGCGGTAAGTCTGCAGAAGCAGTGGTGGCCGGAACCAGAGCTACGCGTTTCAAAGCTTCTGGCGCGTCCAACTGCCTAGCTTCAAAGAAAGCCTGGGACGAGGTCGGCCGATCTTGATCGCCGCCGTCCACTCCCCACAGTTCTGTGTCCTCAGGGACACACACGCTCACGTTTCTGTACTCCTCCTTCCCTGCCCTCTCTGGATTCCCCGGCCCCCTCGCGGGAGGAGTTTGTGTGGGTGCCCCGGCCTCTGATCCCGACCAGAGGTGAATGTCGCCGGGCGCTTTCCTTCCTCCGAACTCGGGCCCCCTTCCTTCGAATTCGCCCGCCCACCCCGCTCCTGTTCTTTTTTCGAAGCTGCTACCACTGAGGAAGATGGTGGGAGAAATAGTTTTGACTCTTGAGGAGAAGGAAACTCAGAAAACTGAAGGGGAATTTGAGGAACCTGTTTAGATCAAAAGGATTTTTTTTTTTTTGGTGGGAGTAGTGGGGGTGCGAGGAGCAGGGAGAGTGGCAAGAGTGGCTTTCCCAACTACGTGTGTGTGTGTGTGTGTGTGTGTGTGTGTGTGTATTTTTCCCCCTAAAAGAATGTTGAGCTTTAAGCAAGCAACTTGTTAGCCTGAGAAAGACTACGAATTTTCTCCTTATCGGTCTTCAGGTCCTGTCCCATGATTTCTCTCCCCTCCAAAGCCCTGAAGCCTTGGTTTTAAACTGTGTGGATCAGCAGTCGCATTTTCTTTTTATAGTGGGTTTCCAAAAGTACTTAAAGTTTTCCTCTCCTCCAGTTGTCACCCCACAAAAGAAAAACCGGCGTGAGGTCCTTTTGTTCAGGCCAACTTGCGCGTGAAATCTTTTTGTTGTCCTTTCAAAAGGAAGGCAAAAGTTGCAGTTGATTTTTAAAAGGACAAATTTAACTCTCTGAAAGTGGAGCTGTTTTCAAGATGCTCTGAGACACTAAGCACGGGCGTCGCTTTTTATTTATTACCTTCTTAAAACGGTCATTTATTTTCTCTGGACATAACTATTTTTGATTGAGGATTCAATATTGTTTACTCATTAATACCGAGCACTTCCTCTTTGTATGAAAATGGAGTTTAAAAATCTTTTTGTATAATTTCAATCGTCTAGCTACCATCGAATTAAAATATACAGAATATTTTTAAAAAGAAAGAGTTGGCCAGATTTTAAACTTGGGAAATATTTTTTCCGATATCAGAAGATAAAATTTCTATTGGAAAACTAAGAAAACCAACCGAGGGGTTTAAAATATTCATGCGAATCAGACCATTTCCTTTTTTTTTAAATCACATGATACGTATTTTTTGATTCATCGAATACCAGCTTCCAAAGACGTTAAATAGGCAAGTGACTCTGAGCTGATCTTTCAAGGTGATACCAACAGAAGTAAAACAGAAAGCACGCTCAGGTTATTTCAGGAAGCTTTTATTTTTGGAAAATTGCTTCGATGCCAATGTCGAGAAATTTTGTTTTGCCTCCAAATGTGTAAGAAAAAGCGACTCTGGCCGACCTCAGGATTCAGGGGCAGCCGTGGTCGTTTGAAGAGCAGGACACGGTCCCCGCGGGCCACTTGATCCAGCGCCGGACCGGGCCTGGCCGGGCACAGGTGGTTTGGCTGCTTGTAAGGATGCCGGGCTCCGAGGATGTCCCGTAGCCGGGCTTGAGGAGCGATGCCGGCGGCGCTCCTGACTCGGGGGAGACCTGTTGGCCTCGAGGAAGCCGGGCTGGCGCGGACCTGCCGGTGCGGCGCGGAGGCCGGCGTCGAGGCCGCGGGCACGGGGTAACTGCGCGGGAGGCGGTGAGCGGCTCCCCTGGCGGCCCGCGCCCTCAAGCTGCCCCAGGCCTGCCCTCTCGGCCCCGAGGAGCCCGGCGACCCCGGGGCCCGCGCACAGCCGCTTCTCAAGGAGCGGGCTGCGCGGCCCCGCGGCTCCGGAGGCGGAGGGAGCCGGCCAGGATTGATGTCTAAATCAATGCCGTTTCTAGGCGCTTCTCTCTGCTCCTCTCCATCTTCCTCAAAGGCAGATCGCCTCCTGAGGGTGGATTTCTTCTCCCTTCGCAAAGTCAGCAAGAGGAGAAGGTCCGCAAGAAACCGAAACCGAAGCCCCACGCGAGGCCCCCGAGAAGCGGGTGGATATGGAATAAACAACAACGCGGAGGAAAATCGCGGGCCTAAAGGCCCGGCCTCGGCGGAGCCTGCTAGTCCCTCCTCATCCTCCTTTTCCCCCCAGGCTGCCTCCCGCTAGTTCCCTGCACCCGAGCTTCTGCTTCCCTCGCACACCCCGAATGGCGCCCCGGCCTTGGACGCCCTCCCCGCCATGGCACCCAGCGAGGCCTGTCCCCTGTCCGCCCTCCTAGCTCCAGTCGGGTCTCCAGTTTGACGGAAGGAGACACCCCTAGTCTCCTACGCGAAACCCGGCTCTGCTCCGGCCGGCCTGGCTGCTTCTGATTTAATTATTCACTGATGAATTAGACAGCTGCAATTGTCGTGAAAAATCAGCGGCCACTATTGATTCCCGGAACGAGTAGGGGGTGGGGAGGCCGCGGGGCGCGGGGGAAGGGCAGGGAGTTGGCTCTGGCCCTCGGGTGCCCTCGATCCGGCGGCCTCGCCCGGCCCCGGGCCCCCACCAAGCACGCGGCCGGGTCGGGTCTCCAAGAACTCAGGCTCCCCTCCTCGCGTTAGGCCCGGACGGGAAGTGGTGCGCGTGGGGCCGCCAGACCTGGTCCACCCTTCTCGGGCCTGCACTGGCCTCCAGCGGAGGAGAACTGAGGACAGAGGGCAGGACCTGGGGAAACGGCTCCACCGGGGCCCTTGGGGGATGCCCCTGGGGACTTCCTCAGGCCCCTGGGGGGTTCCCCAGGCCCCCTGCGGCTCCCGGGCCCACGCCCGCATCCTGGAGGCGGAAGGGCGCACCGGGGGCGCTTCCGGTTCCCGCAGGCCCGGGCCGGGGGCTTAGTGCGGCCGCCTCCCGGCTCCAGGCCCCGCCCGGCTAGAATCCCAGCCTCGCGGGGCAGCGCGGTACAACGTGCTCCGCCGCGCGACGGCCGGCCGGGCCCCGGGCTGCCGGCTCCCCGGGCTGCCGGCTCCCCGCACAGGCAGGGCGACCCACATTCGGCGGACAATGGTGAGTTCCTGTCGCCGTCGCCGCCGCCGCCACCAGAGCAACAAGTCCAGGAGGCGTCGAGGCAGGAGCACCCCGAGGGCAGGCAGTAGATGCCATGTCCCTCCTCTTTGTCCCAAACTGAGCCAGAATGTGTGTCCTCAGGAGGAGTGTCTGTGTGTCCTCAGAACAAGGAGCTGCCTCCGTGGCGTGGAGAATACATGCTGAAGAAGCCGTTATGGTTCTGACACAAAAATGTAGAGAGACTTGATGTATTCAGATTATGCCCCCCCTCATCTATATCAGGAAAGCGCTGGCAGCCGGGGAGTAGTCGTTTGACCTATACATTTTAGGTCCATTTCTTTGGACGGCTTAAAGCCATGTGACTTCCCATTACGATTTGAAATTATTTTTCATGCTACATTTTTGGGAATCACAAATTATATTGGAACTATGTAGGCTATGTAGAGCAGAAGTGTTGTAAAAGGTATAAAGCTCCTTATTGCCAGTGTTTCATTTTTCTCTTTCATTCTAAAACTAAACCCTTTTTAAGTATTTAGTGTTTTTGTTGGAGGAATGTGTTCTTCAGACTTCATCCTGGAAAGAGTCAAGCGCTGGCTCCCTGGAGATCCGATATAAAGTCAGAAAGGGACCTCTCACTACATTGCCTGCTTCATAATCCATGGGCTGAGTATAGGTCACTGAACACAAAATGGCCTTTCCTCTCTTGCTTACTGAGATGGTTTAATGGATATTGTAATGGTTTTCCAGCTATCAGACTGGACCTGATTTGAGGGCATTGTGTTCACATAAACCAAATGCAATATACTATGTCAAATTCTTTACCTTATCAACATAAATTGTTGACAAGATAATGTAATTTCTTAGGACAGTTTTGAAACATCATGTTTAAATGTGGAAAGCCTTTAAAAATTTTCCGTGTAGTTGATCCTGGTCTTGGTGAAAGTTCTGAAAATCCTTTAAATAATATTCTAAATACATCTGCTAGAAAACTGTAATGTTTGATTTGGTTGCAGTTTTTAGTATTAGGCTGCCCCCAACCTTGATTGCCCCCCCCCCCATTTTAAGTAGGAGATTTTGCACAGGGAAGGACTGAATTACAGTGAATTTCAAACTTCAGTAAAATAGAGATGAAATGAGTGGAAACATTTTAAGGATTTACAAACCAAGTAAAGTTACCTAGATTCACATTATTAAGGCAATTTTTTTTGTATTTTGGAAGGACATAGCTTTTGCCTTTGCAGATGCTGTTCCCTCAATGATGAACCCTTTCCATCCTCGGTGCATCAGGCAAATGCTAGCTCATATCTGAAGTTTCAGTCGTCATTTTTATACTTCCCTTTTGAAACTATTTGCATATTTGACTTTCTTTGGAAATTCTTTTACTTCCCTTTATTCTCATTATTTAGTTTTTCTCCCCAGCTCTTATTCTAAACTTCTCTTTTGAGAGTTATTACTTAATTACATTACTTATCACACTAAAATGATACCACTCCAGTGGTAACTGATACTGTGACATGTCATGACATGCTTTGGGAAATGACGTGGAACCCTAATTTAGTTAAAATTTTTTTACTTGACTCTTGCATCAAGAAGAACTTGCCTTTGTTAAATATTGTAATTTAAATATTGGGACTTTAGTGGGATACAGTAATCAGAATTGGGAGAGTTCTTGGAAACTGTAATGCGTTATGCGGAAAATTAGGATGATAGTCAATTGATTCATTAATTTATTTGTTCATTTAAGAAATATTAATCAAATACTTACTGTGTGCCTGTTAGATAATGGTTTTGGTTGCAAGCAAGAAAAGCTGCTTTAAACTAACGTAGAAAAGAACTTCCAAAGAAGAAGCCAGGTATAGTTCACAGAAGCAATAGGAATGCAGGAGATTTAAGCTTGGAATGCAAGCAGTAACCTAGGGAGAGTAGGAGCAGGAACAAGAGCAGAGTCAGGGCCATGCCAGGCAGTAGACTGGTTAGGAAGTCAGTTCCTATTGCCAAGAGTAACTTCTAAACTTATTCCTGTGTTTTCATTTTGACTCAATTGGGGGGTATCTCCTCCAGGATCCTAGCTCTCGGAGAGTGAGAGGGGGCCACTGCATTCCACATATACTGCACATTTTAGGGAGGCGCTTCAAAATAGGAAGTGGATTTGAATAGTGGGCAGCAAGAAAACCAAACCAACAAAAACCAAACACACACACACACACAGAAAACAGACAAAAAGCACCCAGAAATATGTTACCATCTAGGTGCTGGAGATAGCACAAAGAATAAGATGTGTTCCTTGCTCCTATGAATCTTATATTTTTGTGGAGTGATGATGATAACTGTGCATTTTTTTAAAAATGTGATTGAGGGAAAGAACACCAAAGAATTATTCAGACCCTGTCTTAAAGTAAGGAGCTCAAGTTTCCCCCTATTTTTTTCTTGTTCTCTTTTGGATATAGTTGGATATTGGACAAGGCAAGTTAGAAATTACCAAGTAAGGAGGTGCTGTGTTAGTCCACCACCCTCAATCTTAAGGTCAAGGATGTGGTGGAAACAAGCTCTGGATCTGGAGGCTGGAGGCAGAGTCCTATATGCTAGTCCCAGTCCTATTATCCTGTGTGACTTTTGAGTTCTCTCCTCTTGTAGACGCTCTCCAGGGTCTTACACTTCAAGTCTAATTTGACTTGGACCCCTTTTTTATCAATGGGGTCATTACAAAGATTGGGTTAATTTTCTGAGGTTTTTTTTTTTTGTAGTTATCGTAAATCAGAATCCAAGTAGTTATGGGGCTTGCAGTCTTAAAAAGCTATTCCTTTTTTTTTTTTTTTAATTGTAGTTGATTCACAATATTGTGTTAGTTTCAGGTGTACAGCAAAGTGATTTGGTTGTGTATGTGTGTGTGTGTATACTTTTTTGATTCTTTTCCATTATAGTTTATTACAAGACATTGAATATAGTTCCCTGTGCTATACAGTAAATCCTTGTTTATTTTATATACAGTGGTGTGCATCTGTTAATCCCAAATTCCTAACTTATCTCTCCCCTTTTCCTCTTTGGTAAAAATAAATTTGTTTCCCATGTCTGTTTCTGTTTTGTAAATAAGTTCCTTTGTGTCATTTTTAAAGATCTCACATATACGTGATATTGTCTTTCTCTGTCTGACTTACTTCACTTAGTATGAGAATCTCTAGGTCCACTTCTGTTGCTGCAGATGGCATAATTTCGTTTTTAAAATGCTATTTCTGATGGGATAAATTTGTAATGATTAACTTCATTTTTCAAAAGCTTTCAGGGTTCTTTTTTTCCAAAATGAGTTTTCTTTTGGTTCTAATTCCAGGCGATGTGATTTAGGTAGTGGGTTCTGGGTTTTTGGTTCCTGTCTGTAACCAATTTGCAGACCAAGAAAGACAGAAGGAACAGAAGACAGAGAATGAGAACAGAGACTGCCGTGATTCAAAGTGGTTGGTGAAACCAGCACTGCTTCAGAGTTACGTCATTTGGGGGAATTTATCACAAACTTTTGAGAGATTTATTCTGAAGGGGATTTTAGGTTTTATGTGAAAAAATTACTTGACAGGGCTCAATCCTTGTTTAAACCTTGTTTTGTTTAAAGTGGAACCATAGCGGTATTTACTATATCATCAAAATGTCCTGCCTGGAGAGATGTAGGAAGAGTTTCAAGGGTCATGTTAAACATTAGGTTTGTTACACAATATAAGCAAACAGCGACCCTGGATATTTTATATTTTTGGTATCCTGAAAAAAATTGGGTGTCAGTCAAATGAAAACACATTATACCAGGGTTGCTTGCCTTGCAGATAAATCCTCTGTAAGGACCCATTTGAAAAGCAAATAATCCCTTGGAAAACCAATTAATCGTTAAATAAATAAACATTGATTTCTGCTTGTTGGGGTTGCTTATAGTAGTGAGTAGTTGGGGTGGGGTGTTTGAAGTGAGACGGGCAGTGAAAGAAGTTACATCTATAGGAGTTCATTGATCCCATAACGGGGTAAGATTTTTTTCTTAGTTTATTTTTACCTTTTCTATGATGCTGCAAATCCTACAATCCTTTAATACTGAGTTTGTAAACTTTCTGAGTGATGTTCACATTGGGAGATGGAGTTTATATTGCAACCCTAGTACATACATATACATACTTCAGGAAGAATATTTATTTATTTATATGGCCACACCCATTGCATATGGACACCCCCCTGCCAGAGGCTGAATCCCAGCCTCAGTTGGGACCTACGCCGCAACTGTGGAAATACTAGATACTTTAACCCACTGCACTGGCTGGGGATTGAACCTGTGCCTCCACAGTGACTGGAGCCGCTGTAGTCAGATCCTTAACCCACTGCTCCACAGCAGGAACTCCAGGAAAGATATCTTTTAAAATGCCCTGTTGTAGTCAGACTTGTATTTGAGATTAATTACTAAAGTATGAAGCTTTGTCTGATGATTTTGATCTGTGTTATTTTCTTCTCTGTCTTGCATTTGTTTTTCTTCCTGATCATTTAGTACATGTCATCTAAAGCTTGGTATTGTTATTTGTTTATGTGGCTATTGGCTATTTTAGATAGTCAGCACTTGATGCCTTCTTGGAGGGAAGTCTCTAGTGGTAGGCCATAGGGCTCTTGATCCTATCTTGTTCAATATTTTTATTAAAGTCTTTCTGAAGGATAAAAGGGATGCTTATCACATTTGTAGGTGACACAGAGCTGGTGGTCATAGCTCATATATTGAAAGACAAATGTAGGATTCAAAATAAAATATGAATGTTGGAATGAAAATCAACATGACGTAATTGAACAAAAACTGAAACTAGAAATCAAGGGAGGTTCCTAGATTGCCACAACAATGCGTGTGCAAAGATGGGGATAATAATTTACTAGAAATGCAAAATCATACCATAGTATTATATTGCATAAAAAAAGCTAGTGTAAGAGTTCCCATTGGGTGCGGCAGAAGCGAATCCAACTAGTATCTGTGAGGATGTGGGTTTGATTCCTGGCCTTGCTCAGTGGGTCGGGGATCTGGAATTGCCAGTGGGCCGTGATGCAGGTTGCAGACGAGGCTTGGATCCCACATTGCTGTGGTTGTGGTGTAGGCTAGCAGCTGTAGCTCCAATTCGTCCCCTAACTGGAAACATCCATATGCCGCAGGTGTGGCCCTAGAGAGAGAAAAAAAAAAAGCTAATGTAATTTTAGGCTGCATTAATAGAAATGTGGAATATAGCTTACAAAGAAAGTAACAGGTTCTCGTATTCTGGGCTAAAGATTTATCTAGCTCTAGCTACCTCATTTTAATATACATATTGATAAGTTAGAGATCAGTTTGGGCTCTCAGGGTGTGAGGGAAGAACAACCTATGCTGTATGTGGAAGAGTTAGAGCAAATGTTTGGGCTGGAGAAGAGGCAAACGGTGTGGTCCATGCTTGCCACTTCAAATATTTGCCTAGCTGTCATGTGGTAAAGAGGGCAGAGTAGTTTTTCCTGATCCCCAGGGCAGAGTTAGGACCAAAGGGTAAAAGTGACAGAAGAGCTGATTTTGATGGTAATAATTAAAGTTGCCCAAGGGTACAGCAAGTTGCCACGTGAAAAGTGAATCTTTGTCCATAGGAGGATTCTGCAAAACCTGAGCGACTGTCTGGTCAGGATGCTATTGGAGGGATCAGCTGAATCAGGCAACAGGTTGAAATAGATGATCGGGTTGTATTCCAGAATTTGCTGAATTATTTAAAAAATATTGTGAAAGCGATTTTATATAGATGATTTTAAGAGGTAGATTAATATTAATATTCAAGCTTGTAGGAAACTTAAGTGTAGATGATAGAGTATTTTCTGTTTCAAAGCTCTATAAAACCAATCCCTTATTTATGAAAAATATAGCTTTATTTTGTCTTGTCTGCATTTTTAAAATCCATAAAAGCTCTGAAAATCAGAAGTTTTTTGAATCTCATGTTGAAATAACCTTAACTGAACTGAAGTGAAACTCAGTCTTTATTCCACCGAGAATGAACACTCATACAGACCTCTGCAGAAATATTACTGTATTTGATTATACCGTGCTGTTCCAGACCCAGATGGGCCTATGTAGTATGTGATGTTTTGCCACTAACACTTTTCAAATATCTGAAAAATCTCAACTCTAAACCATCTATCTCTACCTCAGGGTGGCCAAAAAAAAAAAAAAAAAAAAAAAATTGTACAGAAATGCCTCTGTTGGAGTTTTGGGATCCATTCACTGGGTTGACAGCTCAGTGAAGCTTAAGACTGACGAAAGCCGCCTTGAGAAGGTAGGATTTGCCATAGGGTCTGTACCATTTTATTTTCCCACTAGCAATGTATGAGTGATTGGGTTTCTTTACATCTTCACTAGCTTAAGCATTGTCAGTATTTGTGTAGTAATGTCTCATTATAATTTTTTTGAATTTTATTTTTTGTTTTAGGATTTTATTTTTTAATTTATTTAAAAAAATTTTGTTGGAATGTAGTTGACTCACAAAGTTGTGCTAATCTCAGGTGTACAGCAAAGTGAATCAATTATACATATATCCATTCCTTTTCAGGTTCTTTTCCCAAATAAATTACCACACATACTAAGTAAATTTCCCTGTGCTACACTGTAGGTCTCCGTTACCCTTCTATTCTGTATATATCAATCCCAACCCTGTAATTTATGCCCCCCCACCTTTCCCCTTTGGTAAACATAAATTTGGTTTCAAAATATTTGAGTCTATTTCTGTTTTATGAGTTCTGTTGTATCATTTCTGCTAGATTCCACATATTAGTGATATCACATGATATTTGTCTTTGTCTGACTTAGCATGATAATCTCTAGGTCTATCCATGTTGTTGTGAATGGCATTATTTCATGCTTTTTTATGGCTGAGTAATATTCCCATATTAGAATATATATATATATATATATATATATATATATATATACACACACACACACACACACCACGTCTTCTTTATACAGTCCTCTGTTGATGAACATTTTGATTGTTTCCATGTCTTGGCTGTTATAAATAGTGCTGCCGTGGACACTGGGGCACATGTATCTTTTTGAATTATGGTTTTCACCAGATAAGTGCCCAGCAGTGGGACTGCTGAATCATATGATAGTTCTGTATTAAGTTTTTTAAGGAACCTCCATACTGTTTTCCATAATGTTCTCCAGCTTACGTTACCACCAACAGTGTAGAAAGGTTCCCTTCACACCCTTTCCAGCATTTATTGTTTGTAGACTTTTTGCTGATGGCTGTTAATGACTGGTGTGAGGTGATACCTCAATGTAGTTTTGATTTGCATTTTTCTAATTAGTGATGTTGAGCATCTTTTCATGTGCTTTTTTAGTCATCTGTCTGTCTTTGGAGAAATGTTTGTTTAGATCTTCTAACAATTTTTTAAATTGAGTTGCTTTTTTTTGATATAAAGCTGTATGCAGTGTTGGTATAATTTGGAGATTAATCCCTTGTTGGTTGCTTCATTTGCAAATATTGTTATCTCATTCTGTGGATCATCTTTTAGTTTTGTTAATGGTTTCCTTTTCTGTGTAAAGACTTTTACGTTTAATAAGGTCCCATTTATTTATTTTTGTTTTTATTTTCATTATTGTAGGAGGTAGACCAAAACATATTGAACACTTCATGTCAAAGAGTGTTCTGCCTATGTTTTCCTCTAGGAATTTTATAATGCCTGGTCTAACATTTAGGTCTTTAATCCATTTTGAGTTTATTTTTGTGTATGGTGTTAGAGAGTGTTCTAATTTCATTCTTTTACATGTAGCTGTCAAGTTTTCCCAGCACCACTTACTGAAGAGACTATCTGTTCTCCATTGTACATTCTTGCCTCCTTTGTTGTAGATTAATTGACCATATGTGTGTGGGTTTATTTCTGGGCTCTCTATCTTGTTCCACTGATCTATATGTCTGTTTTTGTGCCAGTATCATACTGTTTTGCTGACTGTAGCTTTGAAGTATAGTCTGAAATCAGGAAGCCTGATTCCTCCAGCTCCATTTTTCTTTTTCAAGATTGCTTTAGCTATTCAGCATCTTTTGTGTTTCCATGCAAATTTATTTATTTTTTTTCATTTTAGTTCTGTGAAAAATGCCACTGGTAATTTAATAGGGGTTGCAGTGAATCTGTTGATTGCCTTGGGTAGCATGGTCATTTTGATGATAATGATTCTTCCAGTTTAAGAACATGGTGTATTTTTCTGTTTGTGTCATCTTTGATTTCCTTCATCAGCTCTTATAGTTTTCAGAGTTCAGGTCTTTTGCCTCCTTAGGTAGATTTATTCTTATGTGTTTTATTCTTGTTGATACGATGGTAAATGGGATTGTTTCCTTAATTTCTCTTTCTTATCTTTTGTTGTTAGTGTATTAGAATGCAAGAAATTTCTGTGTATTAATTTTTTTTTTTATCCTGTAGCTTTACTAAATTCATTGATGAGCCCTAGTGGTTTTCTGGTAGCTTCTTTAGGGTCTTCTGTGTATAGTTTTATGCCATCTGCCAACATGTATTATATTGTCAAAATTTATGTAGTAATCTTTTATTGTAGTTTTAATTTACATTTCTTTAGTGGCTAATGATGTAGAAGATCTTTTCATGTGCTCATTTGCCATCTGTATATGTACATTTCGATGAAATGTATGTTCATATCCTTTCCCCATTATCCTTTTTCTTTTTTTTTGATAGGCAAGAAATAGGTTTATTAAGATAAGACACAGCTGAGAAATGCAAGAGGACAGGCAAGGAGGCTCTGCCCTTTGCCCATTTTTTAATTGGACTGTTTGTCTTTTACTGTTGAGTGTTGAGTTCTTTTTATTCTATTCTAGATAGTATTCCTTTGTCAAATAGGTGGCTTGCAAATATTTTGTCCCAGTCTGGAGTTTGCTTTTTCACTCTTTTAAATAGGACCTCTCGCAGAACAGGTAATAATTTTGATGAAGACCATTTTATGAATTTTTGCTTTTGTAGACCATGCTTTTGATTTCAAGGCAAAGTTTGCTTTGCCTAGCCCTAGATCTATTTTCCCACATACTTCTTTTTACTAAAGTTTTGTGTTTTTACATTTAACATGAAATCAAAGATCCATTTTGCATTATTTTTTGCAAAAGTGTGACGTTTAGAACAAAGTTCTTCTTATTTTATTTAGGTTGCAGCTGTGGCATATGGAAGTTCCTAGGCCGAGGATTGAATCTGAGCTGTAGCTGTGACCTGTGTCACAGCTGTGGCAGTGCTAGATCCGTAACCCACTCTGCCAGGCTGTGGATCAGACTCATACCTCAGCAGCGACCTGAGCCATTGCAGAGACAGCAATGAATCCTTAACCCGCTCCTATTTTAATTTTAATTTTATTTTTTTGCCTGTGGACATCCAGTTGCTTCAACTCCATTCATTGAATAGGCTATTCTCCTTCACTGAATTATGTTTGCACCTTTGTAAAAAATTAGTTGGGCCTATTTCTGAGTTGTCTGTTCTAGTCCATTGAGCTATGTGTCTGTCTCTCCAGTATATCACATAGTCTCTTCTTTTTTCTTTTGCTTTGTAGGGCCTCACCTGTGGCATATGGAGGTTCCCAGGCAAGGAGTCTAATCGGAGCTACAGCTGCCAGCCTACACCACAGCCACAGCAACGCCAGATATGAGCCACATCTGCAACCTATACCACAGCTTACGGCAACGCCAGATCCTTAACCCACTGAGCAAGGCCAGGGATCGAACCCACAACCTCATGGTTCCTAGTCAGTTTCTTTTCTGCTGCGCCACGATGCGAACTCCTCACATAGTCTTGATTACTGTAGCTTTAGAATAAGTCTGGAAATCAGATTAGTTCCTTACCCTTTATTTTTCTTTTAAAATATTTTAGCTCTTTTTATTTTTCATATACATTTTAAGATAATTTTTTGTATATGTATAAAAAAATCTTGCCGGGTTTTTTATAGGAATTATGTTAAACTTGTATATACATTTGGGAATAATTGACATTTTTACTGTGTTGAGCCTTCCAGTCCATGAACATATGTTACTCAGTTTATTTTAATTTTCTTTATTTTATCCTGATGTGTGGTTTTTAGCATACTAATCCTGTACACATTTCATTATATTTTCCTCAAGAGTTTCATTTGTGTATCATTTAAATGATACTGTATTTAAAATTTTGGTATCCATGTATTTCTAATTAATTATATAGAAATGTAATTAATTTTTATATGTTTATCTTGTCTTTGGCAACCTTGCTGAACTCACTTATTGGTTTTTTTTTTTGTGTGTGTGTGTGAAGTTCTTGGGATTTTCTGTGCAGACATTCATTGTCATTGTTATCTTCAAATAAGATTAGTTTTATGTCTTCCTTTTTTATCTGTGTAAATTTTATTTCCCTTCTTGTCTTACGGCACTGGGTAGAAAATTTCTAGTACTGTGTTGAATGAGAGTGGTAAGTGTGGACATCCTTGCCTTGTTGCTAATCATTAGGGGAACACATTCACCATTTAGTATAATGTCATTCACCATTTAGTATAATGTTAGTCATTGATGCTTTTTTATAAAGTTGAGGAAGTTTCCTATATTCCTAATTTTATGAATATAATTTATCATGAATGAGTATTGACTTTTGTCAAATAATTTTTATGCCTTGATATGATCATGTAATTTTTCTTTGTTTGCTTGTTAAATGTGGTGGGTTACATTGATTGATTTTCTAATACTGAACTTGCCTTGCATCCTCAGAATAAACACCATTTGGTCATTGTGATGATTAGTTTTATGTGTCAAATTGACTGGGCTAAGGGATGACCAGATAGATTATAGAACACTATTTCTGAGTGTCAACATCTCATCATTTAAAAATTAACACAGAATATGTTTGACCGAAAAGTGACCATCGACATGGTATGGTCTGACGAACTGATGGTTTCTGAACTTTTTGCTCAAAAATTACTCTTTCCTTGACTTGCCATGGCATCTGAAACTTCCATTTCTCTTACTTCCTTAGATTCAGCAACTGAAGACCTTGTTAAAGAAAAGTGATGTCACACTAAAAAGGCACATATCATTCACAATGGAGACTTCAGCCCTAGTGCTTTGATGATTGATGGTTGTATTTTTTCCAGTGTGGAGTGGCAGCTGAGGGAACAGAGCCTACCAAGGATGTTTCCAGGTACTTCACAAAAGCTGGGGTCAGGTGTGGCTGCTGGAATTTTTGGGAAGGAATCCATGTCCCAACTTAGTGAATCGTACAGGTCTTTTAGTGATAGCAGTGTAGATCATTACTGTACATGAAGAAACAGCATTTTATAATGGGGATGATTTTTTAAGTTCTGCAATATATTTCCTCTGTGAAATGGAGACTGGTCATTCAAACACTGAATGCCACTCCACGTGTTCGGTAATTCTTATAGAACTATTACAGTTGTTTCCAGAATAGCCAGTGGCTGCTCATGCCTTGGGTTCAGTCCTGTGGCAGGAACTGATGCTGAACAAAGTTCCTGGTCTGGCCTCTGAGGGGTCATTTAACTGGGGTGGGGGGATTCCAAGTTTCACAAAGAGGGATGGGTTCCAGAAATTGATGTGTATTAATGTCATAGATAGGAAGGAAGATTGGAGGTGGCTCTGGGAAGGAAAGCTGGGGTACTAACATAGAAAAGAGAAGGAGATGAGGGGTAAGGACCAAAGTTAGCCGTCCTTACAGGAAGGCCATACAGGGTTCAGGGCTGTTTAAAGTTGAGATTAAATGGAATTGATTGGATTGATGGAGTTGAATTGATCATCCTGATCTGGCTTTTGTAGGAGTGTTTTCTGAATTTTGATCTGTGTGTTTCCTTATAGTATATGCCAACATTGAAGTGGTTCAGTGACCCATGGATCCAAATTCACGGAATCCCTTTAAGGAGACAGATAGATGGATTTCTAACCTTGTAGCTATTTGGCTACATTCAGGTCCCACTTAAGAATATTACCCGGATTTAAGATAATCCTCAGAGGATTTGGGTTCCATTAAAATTTTTGAGCGCAGGATAGATGTAATCCTTGATTCCTCATTTAATAAAATACAAAGGAAAATGGGTGCACACACACCAGCACCCTGAAATAGCAGATGATTACAGATAACTTGATTGGAACACATTCAGATAAATAGAAATACATTTGAAATCTTTGGAGAAATGTAGTTCCCCCCTCTCCTTTTGTATGTTGGTACAAAAAACAAAAGCAAAAACAAAACTCTCTTTGACAGAGTATTATAGGAGCATTTATACTTGCCAATATTTGTAGGGTGCCAAGGCCTGGTATTATTGATTCCTGTCTTGAAAGTCAAGGAAAAGATTATAAGCATCTACCAGGTGGCACACACTTCCCTACTTGCTCTGAAGTTAAATGAAATGGAAGGAAGGACCCTGTTCTTGTTAAGGAGACAAGGCCAAACCTCTGGAAAAAAAGGTAAAATATTATATATTAAATCTATTTGTTGTAATAATAATTGCTGGCATTTTTGTACCATGTTACAGTTTCAGAGTAATTTTGCAGGCTTCTTTTCATTTGATACTAGCTGTATGTGGAGTGTTTGCTGTGTGCCAGAGATCATAAAATATTATCTCATTTAGTCTTTCTAAGAATCCTCATTCTAAGAAATAGGTAGGTACTGTTATCTCTTACAGATATGATCCTTGTGGCAGTTCTGATAGTAGTCCCAGCAGGCTTTTAAAATAGTTTGAGACGGGCTCATGGAGGTTAAATGACTTCTGTAGGGTTATTTGACCGTAATGACTTAGTTTGCTTAACCCTTTCTCATAAACTAGTCTGCAATAATACCAGCATGTGAACTTGCTGACCGCAAATGTCCTTAATGTACTATCTTTACACAACACTTCGTTTATAGCTTTATATCTAAGTCCAACATTTTATGTTGGTAGGAGCAGGATACTATGCAGAAGACCTGTACTTCTATGGCAGTGGGACCCCAGATGATTCTGCAGGGAGCTCTGGAGCCAGGCTGGCCCTTCAGCATTGTCCCGTTTTGAGGCATGGGCACCAGACCTTTGATTCCCTTCATAAGGCAGTCACTGGCCATAGGTCATCCCCTCAGAGGACCAATCATCTTGGATGAGGCAGATCCCTGCAGCTGAGGCAGTTCGCAGTGACAAACTCAGCTATGAGTCACCAGCAGACAGTCTTCTTAGCAGCTGGGGTGAAAGTGTATTCGTCCTGAAGAGGGGGTGTGGGTAGAGCATCTTAGTGTGTGTGACGGTCCATCGGTTGTGCCACTTGCTTTTTATAATACATTTATCCTATCTGGGAACCTTATTTTTAAAAATCAGAATTTGACTGGTCTTTCCTTTGGGTACTCATAAATGAGGTTTAGTAGGAAATACTGCAGCTCTTGCAGCTATAGTTGATCTCAGGGCTGCAGCTGATACTTGTAATAATCCTTTTTACCTTTCATTCTAGACTTCTCTCAATTCTGGCTAACCCGTCTGCTGGGCAAGGTGGCTTACCTCCCAGAGGGTTCTGAATCCCTAGTTATTGTGCCCTTCTCGGGCTATGGCTGTTCTTCTTACCCATTTACCATTAAATGGGGGCATCGAGACTCCCTGGTGGACTGCCTGATTGCCGGACATGTTCTCCTCTATTTCCACTGTTCAGCAGAGGCGAACCTCCCCTGTGGCCCAAGGTTACCTACCCTGGCTGTATGGTTGATTCCTTTGCTTGTTCGCTGGTCTCTTGGCCTGAGGATCCCAAAGTAATTGGGTGGCAGGTGTAGCTTAAAGTTCAGAGGGACTCCTGCTGTGTCCCCAGGTAGGAGTCCCTCCTTTGAGAATTAGGGGCTATAGACCCACAGAGCCTAAAATCATGTAGATAGCAGTGCATTACTGGAGGCAGGGGTTGTAAAAGTTTCCGCCTCTTGGTTCCTGGTCCCCTGTATTCAGCGTAATGGGGACACAGAACCATGTACTGGTCATTTAGAGTACGTCTGAGTCCTGAGGATCGCGTGCCCTCCTCACAGAAGAGCATCTGCAAGACGGCCCCTCAGCCGGGTCACTAAGACATTCATTCCACTGCCCTTTCAGGCAAGAGACTTCTCAGTAGAATGGTGTGATAGGGGCAGCAATCCCCATGGTCACGTGTTCCCTGCTACGGCACCTCTGCTGTACGCGGGTCCCTTGGTTTAGGTGATGTTTTGTTGAATCCCATGCTGGTGGATCAAACAGCTGTGTAGGTCTTCAGCTAGTGATACTGTATCCGGGCCCGTGGACAGGAATGGTAGATGCACCTGCAGTGGGTGTCTGTCCTAGCCGAGAGGGGTCACAGCCTTCCCCAGGGTAGAAGAGGTCCAATGCAGCTGACTTGCCACTGAATGGCTGGCTGATCTCTTTGAGGGATGGTGCCATATGTTGGACATTGGTGATACTGGGTGCCGGCTCTTGGTGAGCAGGAGCCTGTGCTATTGGTTTTGTGCTTAGGTTTCAGCCCATCAGTCATGGCTTCTAGATTTATTTATGCATTGTCCCAGCACTGGGGTGGCTGATGACAAAGATGGGTCAGTTCACTCTGCCCACCTGGTTGCTTCGTGTCTGCCCTCTATGCGAGTTAACCTGTAACCGTGTCTTCATCGTTCACGCCCTCTCCTGTAGGTCATCCAGATGCCTATTCCCAAACCTCTTTCTCCCCAAGCTTCCAAATTTTCTCCTGCCGGGCCCCTGACTAACCACTTAGGTCCATGAGCTAATGTATATTCTAGCCTCTGATCACTTGTCTTTCTGCACAAAGTGGAAGACCAGTGTATCATTTGAAGCTCTGCTCTCTGGGGAGATTACTGTCTTCTGGGCCACCCCTGGGTGGGCTGTCATATATCAGCAGCTTCGCCTTTTCTCTCCCACAGCAGCTGCCGGAGACTCCCTCACGCAGCTGCGGGAGAGATGCTGGTGCAACAGTCCTGGAGGGTGTGTGGGTCTGTTTCACTTGCTCACACAGCCCGCGTGTGCTCTCTGAAACCGCTTATACCTGATCCTTGGTGGACCACTCCCATCTTTTAACAAGTCCCTTTCTTCCTCCCTCCCTCCCTTCCTTCCTTCCTCCCTCCCTTTCTCTCTCTCTCCCTCTCCCCCCTCTCCCTCTTTCTCTCTCTGCCCCCCTTTCTTTTTTGTCTCAAAATGATATGATGGTACCATGCCATCTGGAAAAGTTCAAAGACCTCATAAATTCTGTGTTTCCTGGATTAAGCTTAAGTAATGGCTTATAAGAATAAATGCTGGTACCAGTTGCTTATAATTCAGCTGTATTTAGGAAATTTGGCCATGCACTAGAAAGAGAATTTGAGAGAAATTGAAAATGCCTCTTGTGTCCAAACAGGTAGGGCTCTTTTGAAGGAGGCAACAGTTTTTTTTTTCCTTACATATAATTTGTACTTGAATGTTTTCATAGTAAAAATTGGAAAGTACTCGGGGTTTTGTGTTCAAAAGACTTGAATTAAAACCTTAGCGCCAATGCCTTTCAGAAGTGTGACCTCAGGAAAATTATTTAACTTGTCTGAGGCTCAGTGACTAATTGTAATTAGTAGTGCATATTTCATAGGGTGAGGATTAAATGAGGTATTCCTTACAGAGTGCTTAGAATCATGCCTGAATTATAGAAAATAGCCTTTGAATGTTGAATAAATGATTGGAGAAATAATTGTTATTTTGAGCTGGTATGTGGAGGAAAGGTCAGGGGGAAGAAGAAAAAGGATTAAGATGAACTGGAGTTGGTTTGAATGTCAGAGTCTCTGCAAGCTGAGAGGCAGCAGGTACTGAGAAAGTTCTAAATCTTGGAGCCATCTAGAACCAACACCCTGAATTCATTGAGAAATTTTTAGGGAGACCTGAAGACTTGTGCAGTGGGGTTGAGAAGGATGAGCAAGACCATTTAAGGGGTGATCTTGTGACATATTTATATGCCTTGAAACTCCTCTTTTCCCAAATTCTGTCTTGCATTTGAGGTCCCACCATCTAGACTTTGTCAACATGACGTTCCATCCTCTCCTCAGCCTGATCCCTGGTTTGCTCAAGCTCTTTTCCTCCTCACTGCCTCCTTTTCCTGAACCTTTTCCAGTATGTTTTCCCTTTTTGGATTGTCCTCCTGTCTTTTCTGCTCATCAGAATCCTTCTTATTCCATCTTCTCCATCCAGCCTTCTGGGATGAATCCCGCTCATGTGAACCTTCTCCTTCTTACTTTGTACCAAATAATCAGGTCTCCAATTAGCACAGGATGGATCTCTGCTTACCTCATTTGTGTATTTCTCGTTTCTCTCTATGGAGTTTCTGGAGAATGGCCATCACACTGCTCATAAAAAAAAAAAAAAAGTACTGGCTCCACATGTATTTATTGGATAATTATCATTTGTCTATTTAGACCTTCCAGCAGATTAACAGGGACGCCCTGAGTAGAGAATCCTCGTTCATTTTCAGTGTCTTTGGAGATGTAAGTTACTCCTCTGAGCCTCAGTTTCATAAATTGAGAGTGTTGGGTGTGATCACCAAGGTCTTTTTCAGTAAGAAAAGTACATGATTCTGTGAAATACGGCAATAACTCAAATGATCAAATGTTTGCATGGTTGGCTTCTTGTCATTCATGTAGCCTAGTCATTCTAACATATGACCCAGGTTTTAATTTTAGATAATTACAGGTGCAAGGAAGAACTGCCTTCCTCCATCCTTCCCCTTCCTTCTTTCTTTCCTTTTTGTTTGTTTAGTGTCTGTTTCTCCTCACTAAAATGTGCCCTGAGCCATCTTATTCACAACCGTGTGCCCAGCATCTAGTAAGTGCATAGTAGTTGCTCTGTAAATATTTGTTCAGTGAGTGAATGAGGTCCATAAAGTGGATCAGTCCAATTATATTTGGACTGTTAGTAGCCAGACTCCTTACCACTAGAAGAGTTCATTCTAAGTTTCATCTAGCACTGCACTTCAGCTGTCTGAGTAAGTGGGCTTCCTTGTTGCCTGCGAGTCCCAGGGTGAGAAGTGCCAGAGCACTTTTAGCACCTAGGCAGTGTGTCTGCCATGTTGTCCCTTTTGACTTTGTGTTAGTGCAGTGGCTTCTTAAAGCTCCAGCTTTAGGAACTATATGTGTTGGTGGCTCTAGCCCTGTGAAGAGGATTTGTTTCAGTTTATGAGTTCTTTGGACCAGTCTTCTCTCCCTTTCAAATCAAGTCTGGAACCATCAATTAGCGAACCCTGTAGATAACTTTTTGTCTTCTACTGGTTGGTTCATACACGTCTGGTTTACATGGTCTCCTATTAGATTGTCAGCTCCTTTGTGGTTTGCTCCATCTACAGTGCTTCATTATTTTCCAAGAAAAACAGTGCTCACCATTAAGCATGGTTGCAGATTTTGCTCTGCTGAGATTCTGGAGCTAAAACAGCTCCATAGATGAATGCTTGCTTGAGGCTCAGGTCTAGAGGAATTGAATCCCTTTCTGAAATTGAGTGTTTGGGGTAGGGTGGTTGTCTGGAAGAGCTGGGACATCTAGGATGGAAACAAGGGTCAATTTTAGTTGAATTTAGAACAAGAGCAAGGAGATATGGGAAGAATCACGAATTATACCAGAGACTGCGTTGTACACAATTATCTCATTTAATCCCCTGGCAAAACAAAGGAAAAAACCAGTGCCCGTTGATTTAAATGCCTGCCAGTGAATACATGGAGCTAGTGACTCAGCACAGACCTGACTGACATCAAAGGCCATGATTTTTTCACTGTGCTGTGCAGTGCCCACAGCAGTGCCTGCTGCACTGGGGCATCTTCCTTGAGTGAATGAATGAATAGCGACCAGGCTTGTTTTCATTGCTTTGTGATTTCCATTTTGATGCTTGCTTTTCCACTCTACTCTGGAACTGTGTGGCTTCTTAACTCTTCTCCCTGATTTTGGTGCTCAATGTGGTCTGTCATTCTCCTAACTCTCTGGTCCATTTTCACCTTGCATCCTCAGCTCCTCACCTGTCTATACCTTCTGGTCTTGCTCCTCTCCTCTTTAGGACCTTTGCTAGGAAGCTGGCAAAATAACGTGTGCCTCCGTATTTATGGTGCTCAATATGCACTTACCTTCTGGAAGAATTGCTTTTGCATGAAGGTATATCTCTGGTAGCAGTCATTTGCAGATAGGTGGAGGAGCTAGACTTTGGATGGGAGAGAATTTGAATGTCTTTCAGATCATCCTATACCATCTGCTGCTTATTCTACTTCTGCTGAATGAAGTAGAATTGAGAGGGAAGGTGCAGTGCAAGGAGAGTGTGTGTTTGGGGGATGGACAGGGGAGGTAGGGTATTCTGGCTTGAAGGAGCCATCAGCTGGCAGACCAAGACTTTTAAGTTTCCAGTGCTGAAGAATGAGAACAAAGTCTCTTCTCCCGACTTCTTCCCTTAAAGAATTTATTGAATAGAAAGGGAATTTTGTTTTCCTAGCCCTTTAAGACAACGTGGCTCTGTATATAACGGTCTATACTATCATAAGGACCTATCCAGCCTTAACAGGGAGGTTTAGGTGCAGTTTTGACCTCTGACTTAAAGTTTCCAAAACCACTGCACCGATGGTGCTCACTTCACCCCACCTTCCAGCCCTCCAGGGGTGTCTGTTTACTGAAGACCAACCCTAGGAGCTGAGAAGTGTAGAATCTGGCCACTACTGTTTTCCCTGGGGGCAAGAATCTCTCTAATAGTTTCTGGCATCATCTTGAAAATCTCCCAGGCAGCCCATTCAATTGCTTTCAAGCTCTTCTTGCTGTTGACTTATACCCCTTAGTCTGTGTTTGACCCTGGGGAGGAGAACAGGCTCAGTCCTCTGCTTCTGCTAGGCACAGCTTCCATTACCCAGTGGGCACTTCAGAAGAAAAGCCCAAAAGGCGGTACCGAAACAGTACTTTCTAGACAATGGTCCTTTGATCCCCATCTGCAAACACATAAATGTGAGTGACGTAAACAAAGGTGGATCACAGTTTTTCTGTTGCCTGTGTGACAGAGTCTCTGCCTCTGAGCCTTTGCATCTTCATTTGGAGTTTCTGGCCCTATGTTCAGTGACTCTAAGCACCATGGAAATAAATAATCCCTGCTGTGTGTGTGTGTGTGTGTGTGTGTGTGTTTGTGCTCGCGTGCTGAGGGGTAGTATGGGGGAAGTGTTAGGAAGGAAGAATGCCAGAGATCTAGATTATTCTATAACTGACGAAGGATCCTTTCTGAAGTTTTCGCAAGGTCCTCGTGTAAAGTCATTGCACATACCATAGCCATGGTCACTAAATTTCATTAATCATTGAAGATGGAGTTCAACTTTCAAATGTTCTCTCTCTGGACACAGCATTATTTGTATGTTTAATTGGTATTTATTGAATGTTCATTGAATGGACAATCCTATTACTGGTTCTACATGGAATGCATTATCTAAGCCACCTGTGAATTTAAGGTTAAGAGAGAAAAGTCAGTGATATCAGTGAAATCATAATAATTTTAGGTCATTTAGTGAGTGCCTGCTAACTAGACAGATACTGTATAATCCACATAACCCCCACTTCAGCACTCCTCACTGTAACATCCTTGCAAAGTGGATATTTTCAGAGGTTCTAAGACCAGTTTGTGCCAGACCCGGGACTGGAGTCCAAGCTTTTCTGACACATAGCCTTGATACTCTCCATGAAGCCACAGCATCTCTCTGCAGGGACAGGAGCAGAAGCCAGTCACAAGGCAGCACTTTTGTGCTGAAAACACTGAGTTCAGCCTCACTGAGCATGCCAACATCTCACAGAGTAAGTTTAGTCTAAGCAGACATCCTGGAAGAGGTATCTCCTTGGCTAAATCATACAAGGAAGTGAGAATTCGAATTCACAGGGAAACAGCTTGGGCTTGTATTGGATTTGGTTTGCTTAGGGATCCAATGCACCTGATGAAGGAAAAGCTAGCCTCCTTTAGTTAAGGGAGAGGAGAGAAAGGAGGCTAGCTTTTCCTTCATCAGGTGCATTGGATCCCAAAGCAAACCAAAATCTGACTTAAAGGAGGTGGGGAGGGGGTCCTCTGCTCCTGGGTCTCTCTTTTTCCTGCGCTGAGGCAGGAAAACCGATCTCTCTATCATCTTCTTCCTCCCTCTCCCCTCAGACTGGAGTTCCCATCCTGCACTTTGTGGGTTTCACTTAACGAATGTTAATGAGATGGCATTGTAATCACTGGATTTTATAAATATCTCATCCGCAGATTGAACCACAAAACCCAAATGAGCCAGCTGAGCATCTATATTCCATGAGTCTGTGTTTCCCCTACAGTCTTAACCAAAGGACGTAAAACGTGTTCTTGCTTTGAATCTGTTCAGGCCCATGGGTGGTAGATGCTGAGAACAACTGCTGTTTGCCCATCCCTAACTCAAGTGGCTTGCTGGGTATGAGCCTTTCACACAGTCCTGGGCGATGTAAGGGATTTAGGCTTGATCAATTATACCCTTTTCAAGTTAACGCTAGAAAGATGAGAAATTGATTTTTTTGACGAAACAATATTTTAGAAATTCAGGATATAAAAATGGGATTTGACCTCTCTTATCAAGTCAGCTATCATCGTGATGATTACAGTCTACAATTATGCCATATTTTGTATGTCATGGCCTAACGCGATCAGTTTGTCAGATTTGTTCCTGGATAGGGTAGAGCCATGATAAAGCATCCAGCTGTGACTGCTTTGTGGTGTGAGGGAGAGAACCTGGAAGGATCCATCTTGTTCAGCAAATCTGCTGGAGTGAGCATCCTCAGACATGGGCTTTAGAATCTCCCAGTCCTGCTTCGTCTCTCTGCAAAGACCTAAAAAGTAAAAGCTGTATCGAATGCTTTTTTGGATGTTTAAGGTTTTTATCTGGTATTTCTTATTTTTACACAAAATGCTGCTATTACTATGTCCAAATCATTACCAGGCAATAAGCGAAGAGATAATTTATATTGCAAACAGTCTCTTGACTTTCTAATAGGCTAACAGCATTTTGAAGGCGGGGCTAGGCTTTACTCACTTCTGTATCCTCAGCACCTAGCACAAAGCTTGGCCTATGGAAGGGATTCCTGTTCATTGAATATTGGTAAGTAATAGTCTAGCCTTGGAACTATCTGAAGACTAATCCCCAGGCTTCTCCACTACAGTGATATGAAAGAAATCCCAATTATTAAAGATTTGCCAGTAAAAAATGTTGCTCGCTTTGAGTAAGTGACTATTTGCAAGGTGATTGGTTAATCCAAACATTTGAATGATCTGGAAACAAAAGATAAATGTAATGGAAGGATAACATGAAAGATTTTTTTAAAAACAACCTCCGCCATACCTCTTCATATATGGGAACCTGAATGACTATAACTTTAACTTTCTTAACTACTCATTCTCAGATACTGGGCCTTTTTTACAATACCGCTTATTTAATCACTGATTTGAAAAGTTGTTATAATCATATACTGAATTCTTGGATCTCTTCTCAGAATTTCTGTTCTGGAACAGAATATGTTGATTTTTCTGTCTACTCATTCACTAATAATACATGTTTAATTACGGTAATTTCTGTGTTTTAATATCAGCCAAAGCTAGTCATTCATCCCTAATTATCTTTAAGTAATTTTTTTGTTGTTTTTTTTTGCATAGCTATGCTTTAGACTGAACTTAATAGTCATTTTGTCAAGTTAGGTTGATTTTCCTTGCTCTCTGCCTTCTATTCCCAAAATCTGGTTGGAACTCTTATTGCAACCGTGTTAAATTTATATACTAATTTGTGGGAAAATTGACTAATTTATGATGTTAAATCTCTTAGTTTGTATATCTCCCTCTAGAGAGGCAACAGTCCAGAGTATAGCAGGGAAACAACCAGACTTAAGAGTCAAGGAGGTGCATTCTAGTATCTGCCCAGTTGTAACTCTGTGCCTGTTTATTGCCATAGCTTTCTCATCCCAGATGTGGAAAAACATAAATGCCTTTACATATCTGAGGTTTTATTATTTATAAGGTTTTTAATGGTATATTATCCATTGTTTGATAAAATTTAGGTACCCTTCCCTCAATTCTAGGATTTTGTATCAATAAGAAATGAGATTATAGTTCAACACCCAGAGGGCTTTTAGTTCTAAGGAGTAGAAAGTTATAAGAGATCACTGCTTATGCTCCAAAAGATAAGTGAGCAAGATAAGCTATAAAATCATAGCTCTAAAAACTCATCAGACATAAGTCACCACCAAAAACTGTTGGAAGTAATAAATGAATTCAGTGAAACTGCAGGATACAAGATTATTATACAGAAATCTGTTGCTTTTCTAGGTACTAATAATGAAAGAGAAAGCAAGAAAATAACCCCATTTAAAATCACATTAGGAGTTCCCGTTGTGGCGCAGTGGAAACGAATCTGACTAGGAACCAGGAGGTTGCAGGTTTGATCCCTGACCTCGCTCAGTGGGTTAAGGATCTGGCATTGCTGTGAGCTGTGGTGTAGGTCGTAGACACAGCTCGGATCTGGTGTTGCTGTGGCTCTGGTGTAGGCTGGCAGCTACAGCTCCCATTAGATCCCTAGCTTGGGAACCTCTATATGCCACGGATGCAGCCCTAAAAAGACAAAAAAAATCAGTATGGTACTGCACAAAAACAGGCACATATATCAGTGGAAGAGGAGATCCCAGAAATAAACTCATGCATCTATGGTCACTTAATTTATGGTGAAGAAGGCAAAAAATATACAATGGAGAAAAGACAGCCTCTTTTATAAGTGGTGCTGGGAAAACTGGACAGCTGCATTTGAAAGAATGAAATGAAAACATTTTCTCATACCATATACAAAAATAAACTCAAAATGGATTAAAGACCTAAATGTAAGACTAGAGACTGTAAATCTCCTGGGAGAAAACATAGGCAGAACATTCCAGGTTTTTTTTTTTTTTTTTTTGCCACTCCCACAGCATGCAGAAATTCCCAGGCCAGGGATCTAACTCATGTCACAGCAGCAACCTGAGCTATAGCAGTGCCAACACCAGGTCCTTAACCAACCGTGTTACTAGGGAACTTCAGGCAGAACATTCTTTGACATTAGTTTGTAGTAATATTTTTTTGGATTGATCTCCTTAGGAAAAGGAAACAAAGGCAAAAACCAACAAATGGGAATAATTAAATTTAAAAGCTTTTGCATAGCAAAGAAACCACTGACGAAACAAAACAACAACCTACCGAATGGGAGAAAATATTGGCAAATGATAGGACTGATAAGGGGTTAATATCCAAAATATATAAACAGCTTATATAATCAATATCAAAAAACCAAACAACCCAATTAAAAATGGACAGAAAGCCTGAATAGACATTTTTACGAAGAAGGTACACAGATGGCCAACAGGTACATGAAAAGATGCTCAACATCGCTAATCATCAGGGAAATACAAATCAGAACCACAGTGAGATATCACCTCACATCTGTCAGGATGTCTATCATCAAAAAGTCTACAACTAGCAAATGTTAACCAGGATGTGGAGAAAGGGGAATCCTGTGAACACTGTTAGTGGGAATGTAAACTGGTAAACTGGAACGTATAAACTGCAATTATGGAGAAGAGTGTGAAGGTTCCTCAAAAAGCTAAAATTAGAACTACCATATGATCCAACAATTCTAATCCTGGATATATATCTGAAGAAAACAAAAACACTAATTTGAAAAGATATATCACCCTAATGTTCATAACAGATATTTATTTACAATAGGCAAGTTATGAAAGCGATTTAAGTGTCCACCAACAGAGGAATGGATACAGAAGTTTTATATATATATATATATTTTTTACACACACATACAATATATATACACACACACATATATATCATATATATATATATATATATATATATATGATGGAATATTACTCACCCATAAAAAATAATGAAATTTTGCTATGTGCAGCACCATGGATGGACCTGGAGAGTATTATGCCAAATGAAACAAGTCAGCTAGAGAAAGACAAGTAGTGTTGTGTTATCATTTACATGAGGAATGTAAAAAATGAAGCAGACAGATGAATATAAAACAGAAACAGACTCACGGATATAGAGAACAAACTAGTGGTAACTGGTGGGGAGAGGGAAGGAGGAAGGGACATGTTAGGAATAGGGGATTAAGAGGCACAAACTTCTATATATAAAATAAATAAATTACAAAAATATATTGTACAGCACAGGGAATATAGCCAATATTTGACAATAACTTTAAATGGAGTGTAATCTATAAAAATATTGAATCACTATGTTGTACAACTGAAGCTAATACTATTGTAATCAATTGTACATCAGTAGAAAAAACAAACTCATCAGGCACGATAGCAACCCAAATGTCCATAAGCTGGCAAAATGTGATATTCACATACAATGAAATATTATTCAGCCTTAAAAAAGAAGGAAATCCTGATACATGTTGATACATGCTGTAACTTGGATGTACTTGGAGGACATTATGCCAAGTGAAACAAGCTAGTCACAAGAGGATGTATATGAATGATTCTTCTTACATGAATTATTTGGAGTAGTCAGATTCATAGAGTCGGAAAGTAGAATGGTTATCAGGAGCTAGGGTGAAGGAAAATGAGAAGTTGTTTAATGGAAATGTAGTTTCATTTTGGGAAGATGAAAAAGTTCTGGAGATGGATGATGGCGATAGTTGCACCACCATACGAATGTACTTAATGCCACCAAAATGTACACTTAAAAATGAATAAAATGGTAAATTTTATGTTATGTATATTTTATCACACTTAAAAAAACACCTCAGCTGAAGTCAGAAAGAAACTTAAAGGAAATACAGTTCAGAAGTAATAATCTATTTCTAGGAGGGAGGAGCAGGGCAGTGGGAGGGAAATAAGCACACGAGAGGCGGGGATAAGAAGCCAGTTAGCTTCAGATAGCTTAAAAAAATTAAGTGTTTTATTGATCTATAATTGACATTCAGTGCATTTCAAATATTTGAAGGGTAAAATTTGTTTTTTGTTTTTTTTTTGTCTTTTTGCCTTATCTAGGGCCACACCTGCGGCATATGGAGGTTCCCAGGCTAGGGATCTAACAGGAGCTGTAGCCACCAGCCTTCGCCACAGCCACAGCAACGCGGGATCCGAGCCACATCTGTGACCTACACCACAGCTCACGGCAATGCCGGATCCTTAACCCACTGAGCAAGGCCAGGGATCGAACCCGCAACCTCATGGTTCCTAGTCAGATTCCTTAACCACTGAGCCACAACGGGAACTCCCAAATTTGTTATGTTTTGACATTATCATATACCATGAAACTATCACCAAAATCAAAATAATGAACAGTTTCTCCAGAAGTTTCTTTGTGTTGCCTTTCTTCTTAATCCTCTCCCTTCACTTTACCTCTATCCCAAGGCAACCAGTGATCTGACTTATGTAACTATGAGATTAGTTTGTATTTTCAAAAATTTTGTAAAAATGGGACTAAGCAGTTGAACTTTTTTAGGTTTAATTATAATTATTTTGAGGTTTACTTATATTGTTGAGTGTGTCAGTAGTCCGTTTCTTTTTATTGTGGGGTAGTAATACACTGTATGGCTACACCATGTTTTTTTTTATCCATTATTTTTTATCCATTTTTTATGCCATCTGCTGGTGGGCATTTTAGTTGCTTCCAGTATTTGCCTGCTGCGAATAGAGCTGCTGTGAGTATTTATGCACAAGTCTTTGCATGGACATATGCTTTCTTTCTTGGGTAAATACCAAGGAGTGAAATGGCTGAATTGTAGAGCAAGTGTGTGTTTGACTTCCTAAGAAATTGCCAAACCGTTTCCCAATGTGGTTGTACCACTTTACAGTCCCCAGCAGTGTATAGGGTACCAGTTTCTTTATGTCTTCATCAACACTCGATAGAGTCAGTCTTCTTAATTTTAGCCATTTAATAAATGAGTAGGTAGTAGCATTTTATTGTGTATTAATTTACATTTCTCTAATGACTAATGAGGTTGAGCAATCTTTCATGTGCTTATTTGCCATCTGTATGCCTTCTTTGGTGAGGTGTGTGTTCAAATCTTTTACCCTCAATGAACTTTCAGTGGCCACATGTGGGTTGGCGTGACTAATTAGTATCTGTAGGAGCCCCTGCCACAGATCTGCGTCCACACATAAGTGCTTTATAATGCCTTCACTGAGTACATGCAGGTAGCACTCTACATTGGTTTCCTAGGGCTGCCATAACAGAGTGCCACTGAGTGGTTTAAACCACAGAATAGAAAACAGAGATCCTAGAGTAGTGCAATAACGGAAGGAAAGAAGAGAGAGAATGGGACAGATGGAATATGTGAAGAAATAATGTCCAAGAATTTTCCAAAATTGATAGAAGACATTAATGCACAGATCCAAGAATCATGAAGAATTCCAGTTCAAAGAAATCATCCCTAGGTACATGTTAGTGAAGCTTCTGGAAAACAAAGATAAAGAAAATAATCTTAAAAGCACTCAGAGAAAAAAGAATATATTACATACAGGTGAAAAACAATAGGAAAATAGACTGCTTGCCAGAAATAGTGGATTGCAGAACACAGTGAAAGAATAACTCTACAGAGCTGAAAGATAAAACAAAAACTCTACAACTAGAGTCTTTTATCTAGTGACAGTATTCTCCAAAAATTAAGGTAAAGACATTTTCAGACTGACCAAAGCTGAGAGATCTATACTATAAGAAATGCTAAAGGAAGTTCTTCAGGCTAAAGGGAAATGATAACTAATGGATTCCTGGATCTTCAAGATTGAAGAGCACCAGAAGAGATAAACGTAAAATACTTTAAAAAAGTTATCAACTATATGCCAATAAAATTTATTAAACAAATTATTAGCTAGGTAGACACAACTGTGTGTGTGTGTATTTACATTTCTTTAAAAGAATACAGACTGTTTAAAGCATAAACAATAACAGGATATTCTGGGGGTATAACAAAGTCAAAGTAAAATACATGAGAATCAGCATACACGGGTTAGGAGAGAAAAACTGCATCATGCTGTTTTAAGTTTCTTACAATGTTAGTAAAGGTCTTTGAAATTAGACTTTGATAAGTTAGAGATACATACTATAATTTCTGGGGCAACAACCTAAAAGGCAGTACTGAGGAGTACATCTAAAAAGACAATAGGGGATATAAGATGTATTACTAAATATTCTTGATTAACATGAAACCCAGGTAGGAGGAACAGAAACAAAGTATGGAAGAGACAGAGAACAAATACCAAGATGAAAGTATTAAATAGATGTATATATGATTATATTAAATGTAAATTATCTGAATACTTCACATAAAAGGTGATGGTTATCAGACTGGATAAAACACACATACACACACACAGTCTGTGCACTGTTTACACGAAACACACTTTATTATTTAAAAAATTTTTAATGATTTTTATTTTTTCCATTATATTTGGTTTACAGTGTTATGTCAATTTCTACTGTACAGCTTAGTGACCCAGTCACACACATACATTTATATATCTATATACATTTTTTCTCACATTATCCTCCATCATTTTCCATCACAAGTGAATAGATATAGTTCCCTGTGCTATACAGCAGGATCTCATTGCTTATCCACTCCAAATGCAATATTTTACATCTATTAACCCCAGACTCCACTCCCTCCCCCTCCCCTTTGTCAACCACAAGTCTGTTCTCCAAGTCCCTGAGGTGAAACACACTTGAAATGTAACGATACAAACAGTTCAAAAGTAGAAGGATGGGAAGACATACACCATCCACATTCTAATCATAAGAAAGTCAATGTGACTTAATGCCAGAAAAGTGACTTCAAGGCAAGAGTCTTACCAGAAATGCTAAATGCTAAAGAAATGTATTTAGCATTTCTGGTAAGAAAGTGTTAAGCAGTTCTTTAGCATTTCTTATAGCACAGATCTGCTCAAGATTAGCTCTCTCAGCTTTGGACTGTCTGAAAATGTCTTTACCTTAATTTCTGGAGAATATTGTCACTGAGTAAAGGATTCTAATTGTATAGTTTTTGGTTTGTCTTTCATTTCTGTAAAGTTATTCTTTCACTGTTTTCTGTAATGCACTACTTCTGACAAGAAGTCTGTTTTCCTATTTTCGCTTTCTATGTGTATGTGTAATATACATAAAGAAGGGTATATTATAGTAATTAAGGGGTCAGTTCATCAAGAAAATTTAATATTCCTAAATCTGCACAAACCTGATAAGAGAACTTCAATATTATGACACAACATTAGACTTTCTAAAAGGAGAAATAGACAAAACTACAATTATAGTTTGGATTTTGTGCCCTCTCAGAAACTGACCAAAAAGAAGACCCAAAAAATCAGTAACTCTGAGCTTCCTGGATCTGTGGTTTGGTGTCATTAATTTTGGAAAGTTCTTGACCCTTATTACTTACAGCATTTCTTCTCCGTTTTGTTTCTCCTCCTGGTTCTAATTATGCATATGTTGTATCTTTTGATGTTGTCCCACAGTTCTTGGATGTTCTTTTTTTTTTTCGGTCTTTGTATTTCAGTTTAGGGAGTTTCTGTTGACCTGTCTTCAAACTCAAACTCACTGATTCTTTCCTTGTCCGTGACCAGTCTATTGATGAATCCATCAAAGCATTCTTCATTTCTGTTACAGTGTTTTGATTTCTAGCATTTCCTTTTGATTCTTTCTTAGAGTTTCCATCTCTACCCATCACTCATTTGTTCTTGCATATTGTCTTCTTTACCATTACAGTCCTTAACATAATCATAGTTATTGAAAACTTCCTGTCTGATACTTCAACATCTGTGTCACATCTGAGTCCGGTTCTGATGATTGTTTATTCGGACTTTGTTTCTTCTTTCACTTTGGGTTCCTTGTAATTTTTTCTTGAAATCCAGACATACTGTTTTGGTTATTAGGAACTGAGGTAATTAGGACTTTAACGTGAGGATTTATGTTGACTAAGACTTGGGCTGTGATAAGTGACTGAAAGGTGATAAATGGAAATTTCAAGATTAATTGAAATTTTTTGATTGAAATATATATTGTTTTGAGTATCAAAAGTCATGTAACTGCACACTTAACATTTGTGTACTTAACTGTGTTTAAATTATGTTTCAGTAAGAAAAAAGGGGAAATTCAGCCTATAGATATAGAAAAACATATCCACAAAACAGAATTCCCATTGCAGCCCAGCAGGTAAAGAAACCAACACAGTGTCCTTGAGGATGTGAGTTTGATCCCTGGCTTTGCTCTGTGGGTTAGGGATCTGGTGTTGCTGAAAGCCATGGCATAGGTTGCAGATGTGGCTCAGATCCGGTGTTGCTGTGGCTGTGGTGTAGGCCAGCAGCTGCAGCTCCGATTTGATCTCTAGCCTGGGAGTTTCCATGTGCCACAGGTATGGCCAGAAAAGAAAAAAAAGGAAAAACACAGTGGTGTCAGCAAAGCGTCTGTAATCATGAAAGATACTAATAAAGGTGGACATACTGGCACAAGCCTAGGTGAGTAGTGTGGGAGAGGGTGATTGGTGCCAACAAGTCACTTTGTGAGCTTCTGTCAGTCGCTTCACTTGCCTGGGTTTTAGTTTCCTCCTCTATGAAAAGAAGTGGCTAGAACCAGATGATCAGTAAGGAGGATGATCTTATATATTGTCCACACCATGGTTTTCTTCAGAAGGAGAGGAATCTCTCTTACTGATGAAGCCAGGAGAGAAATCATAGACTGCTCCTGTCCTGGGCAAATGGGGATGAATAATTGTCCTATCAGTAAGGGTCTCTAAACTGTCAAAGACCATTTGAGGTGATAGCCTTCGTATCAGCAGCAATCCGGATCTAGGAGTCGGATCTTTATGTGATCTCATGGCTTCTGTTTGATCTGATGATGTGTCTGGGTCTGTGAGCACAGCTACTTGCAGGTCAGTGAGAGGAGTTTCTATTTAGAAAGGTCTCCAGGTCTTCCATTCAGTGGGCTGTTGTCTTCCATGCCTGCAGAATAATGAAGACTTTCTGGTGGAAAGACATGGACATTTCTAGGTTAAAATCTATTGTTGGAGCTAATTCTCAATAGGATGGAAAATGGATCCTGCCATCCCTTACTCTGATAATATGATAATAATGGGTCTCCTTGACAGCAGTCACCCTTTCTTTTCGATCTTTGGAGGCAGCTGATTAATCTGTATTTATAAAACTCATGAAGATTGTAAGCTATTAGTGTCACTTTTGTGCCACCAAAGTTTTGAAGGGACTGGCAAGAAGGTTCTAAGAGACTGGGATTCTGGTCATTCTGAAAAATAATGTCACATTGGTGGAATTCAATTTACTAGAATCCATTCCTAGAAAAAATCCAGTGGGGACCATGTATTTATATATAAGAGTGATAGGGAGTAGACATATCCTGGAGGTGACTGGGAAATGCTCCCAAGGTTAGTGAGCCTCCTTACGGTCTTGGGAAGGTTGTGGAATTCTGGTTCCAGGTCTGTGCTGGGAAGGTCAGATCCCTTGCTGGTTAAGTGCATAGACTTCCTCAGTATGACATTTGGAGGTTAGTAACCACCTGAGAAGATAGTAGAGAGGGTAAAATGAGATATTGTTTTAAAATCCCTCAGTGTACTCCTTGGTACATTGTTCTGTAAATCCCAGTACTACAAACTTAGGTTCTCAGATTCTTCATGGCACCTCTACAGTTCTTAGCCTCTTTTGTGCTGTTGGATCTCTTTGGCAGTATAGTGAAGCCTGTAGACCATGTTTAATAATTAAAAAAAATGCAATTGGTGTTCCTGCAGTGGTGCAGTGGGTTAAGAAACCAGCTGCAGAGCTCAGGTCATAGGTTTGATCCCTGGCCCAGAGCACTGGGTTAAAGGATCCTGCGTTGTTGCAACTGCAGCATAGGCCACAGCTGTGACTCGGATTCAGTCCCTTGTTTGGAAACTTCCTTATGCCATGGATGTAGCCATTAAAAAAAGGCAATAATTACATTGTACATAACTATCAAAATAGTAAAAATAAAATTTTTGATATAGTAATATATTTTTCTTTAATGAATTAAATGAGATATAGTGGCGGCTTTAATACCTATTTATTTCAGATGATTAACATATGATATTTTAAGATATTTGCTGCAATTTAATTCATGAAAATATCTGAATTTCTTTTTTTTAATGGCTTAATGAATTTTATTACAATTATAGGTGTACAAAAATCATCGCAACTCAATTTGATAGCATTTCTATCCCAAACCCTCAGTGTATCCCCTCACCCCCCAGATTGTCTTATTCAGAAACCATAGGTTTTCCAAAGTCTCTGAGTCATTATCTGTTCTGCAAAGAAGTTCATTGTGTCTTTTTAGTTTCCACATGTAAGTGGTACCATTGGATGTTGCTGTCTAATTGTCTGACTGGTTTCACTTCTCATGGTAATTTCTAGGTCCATCCATGTTGCTATAAATGTTATTATTTTGTTCCTTTTAATGGCTGAGTAATATTCCATTGTGGGTATGTACCATATCTTCCCTATCCACTCCTCTGTCAATGGGCATTTAGGTTGTTTCCATGACTTGGCTATTGCATAGAGTGATGCAACGAACACTGGAGTACATGTGTCTTTTTGAGTCATGGTTTCCTCTGGATAGATGCCCAGGAGTGGGATTGCTGGATCAAATGGTAATTCTATTATTAGTTTTCTGAGGAATCTCCGTACTGTTTTCCACAGTGGTTGCACCAATTTGCATTCCCACCAACAGTGTAATAGGGATCCTTTTTCTCCACACCCTCTCCAGCACTTATTGTTTGTAGACTTTTTGATGATGGCCATTCTGGCCAGTGAAAGGTGGTACATCATAGTGGTTTTGATTTGCATTTCTCTAATAACGAGTGATGTTGAACATCATTTCATGTGTTTATTTGCCATCTGCATGTCTCCTTTGGAGAACTGTCTTGTTTAGATCTTTTGCCCAGTTTTTGATGGGGTTGCTTGTTTTTTTGGTATTGAGCCGTAGGAGGTGTTTGTAAGTTTTGAAGATGAATCCCTTGTTGGTCGATTCATTTGCAAATATTTTCTCCCATTCTGTGGGTTGTCTTTTTGTTTTGTTTAGGGTTTCCTTTGATGTGCAGAAACTTTGAAGTTTAATTAAGTCCCATTTGTTTATTTTTCTTTTTATTGTCATTACTCTGACACATGGATCTGAGAAGATGTTGCTGTCATTTATGTTAGAGAGTGTTTGGCCTATGTTTTCCTCTAAGAGTTTTATAGTATCTGGTCTTATATCTAGATCTTTAATCCATTTTGAGTTTATTTTTGTGCATGGTGTTAGGAGGTGTTCTAATTTCATTTTTTTTTGCATGTGGCTGTCCAGTTTTCCTAGCACCACTTACGGAAGACGCTGTTTTTTCTCCATTGTACATTCTTGCCTCCTTTGTCATAGATTAGTTGACTATAGATGCGTGAGTTTAATTCTGGGCTTTCTATCCTTTTCCACTGATCTATATTTCTGTCTTTGTGCTAGTACCATATGGTTTTGATGACTGTAGCTTTGTAGTATATTCTGAAGTCAGAAAATATCTGGATTTCTATTGGTCACATAATCAACAGATTTGCTGATTATTGCTAATATCACTGTGATTTGTTGCCTATTTTCATAGTTGAAAGAAATTTGTTAATTTCATAGAGGTTAGTCAAAATAAAGATGTTATTTATTTTGCATCCAGATTCATGGACCTCTTAAGTTCTATTTAGGGAGAGCTACTATTTCCTAGGACCCAGAACTTTTCTGTGCTAAAATCGGGATGCTCCCAGGCAAACCAGGCAGTTGATCACTTAGTGGGCCCCAGTTTAGGCTCTGAGAACTCCACCGTAAAATGCAAATTTCCTTCTCCAAGTTAAGATATTACCACACTATCACATTTTTGTCTATCAGGAGGAATTAGAATTAACTTCAATAACCACACTTACCAAGAGATATAGTTCCTTTAAATCTACTTTGCTTTAATTTAAAAAAAAAACTTAAAAATTTAAAATTTTTTTATTAAAGAGTAGTTCACTTACAATGCTGTGCCAATTTCTGCTGTCAGCAAAGTGACCCAGTTGTACATATATATACATTCCTTTTCTTATTTTATCTTCCATCATGGTCTGTCCCAAGAGACTGGATATAGTTCCCTGTGCTGTACAGTAAGACCTCATTGCTTATCCATTCTAAATAGTTTGCCTCTACTAGCCCCAAACTAAAAAGCCTCTTTGTTTTTATTTTTTAGTAGACCCCACTGTGTTTTCACTGTTTCTGTTGGAATGCTGAAAAGTTAATTACTAAATAAAGCATAACAATGATTGTTTCAAGTCTAAGCAGTTGCCTTTTGGTTAGAGGAGTCTGAAAGCCACGTACAGCACAGAGGTGGGCACAGAAAAGCCACATAGGCCACTGTAGCCCAGGGTGGAGGAGGTAGATGCTGACAGGGATGCAGGAGGGTGAAGATGCACTTCGTTTCTGATGTCCTTGTCCTTTTCTCAACACAGTCAGGCCCAAGGGCCAAAAGTAAGAGTCATGTGACTTAGATTCTAGTCTTGCATCTGTCATCTACCAGCTTTGTGACTTAGCTGTCAGTCCACTCCTCTGAGCCCCTGAAGTTTCTTCCAGTGTTAATATCCTCTGGCTGTCAATCTAAGAAGCCATTCACCCAGAGCATATCGCCCCTTGACATCCTGTTTCTGGATGGAGGGAAGGAAGCATCCTGGGGTTGTTCTGACCAAGACATTTTCCTTCTCACTCCTCACTTTGAGCCAAGTCTCAAAATGCCATTAGTCCTGGTTCGTGGAGCTGCTGGCTCCTGCTCAGCAGACCCCCCACAAAGAACACTGTGGAGTATTAACGGGGTATTCCTGGCTCCCAGGGAAGTGAGTTATTTGGGACAGCTCTCAGTGGAGACTGATATTCCTGTGTATGGCTCTTAGAGTGTATGGTGCTGTTGGTTTTTCCTGTTTAGCTTCTGTTGTTTGGGTGAACAGTTTAGCTAATGGTTGAAGACACTGTACTTCGGGGTCCCAGTGCCTCATCTGTCAGGATGGTCACTTATGGGGAGGGTGGAACCATAGGCCAGGCCTCAGTATCCCCAGAGGGCATTTTAGATTGTGTTCAGAATGGAATCATGGGGTTTTCTGAGTGGGAAGGAAAAGAAATAAAATGAACATTTTTTTTCCTGATCACAGAAATAAGTGTTCCTTGTAAAAGATTTAGAAAATTACAGAAAGGCACCAATATTTCACCATGCAGGGACAGCCATTGTTAATGAGGGAAATGCCATAATCAAATATGTGAAGGGATTTCTGAATATATCTATTTATGAAAACCATCTCTACTATTTCGAGGGCTACATGCTGAAATTAAGTAGTGTATGCAGACCCCCCAGAGCTGTTTACTTTAGAAGAAAGGCATCAACAACCACAACAGAATATTCTGGCTGGATAGGACAGGCCGTCCACAGAGTAGTAAGTTTTCTCACATGAGGTTGTAGCGTGCCGAGACCATGCACTGAGCTGCACCGTCTTCCTGTTTCTGAAACCAAATGAGCCATTTTCCACTGATTGAAATAATACAGCAAAGGAGTTGGGACCAGCTGCTGCAGGGACTTTACAGACACAACTCTAAGAAGAGCCACAGGGAAGTCTGAGCAATTGTACAACTAACAAGCTTTTAGCAAGGACCTCCTACGAAGGAGTCAGAGTAAAGGGCGTGAGGAAGTATAGGGTGTGGTCCTTGTCCTCACTGAGTTTACATTGGTTGTGTTACAAGGTGCAAAGCACAAAATACAGAGCAGGATGAGCTAAAGTTCAAAGAAGCAGCAAGTAAGCAAGTGTAAGGAATGCTGTCAGTGATGGGGATTTTAGGGCATCATGGGAGGAAGAATAGACCCCGTGTCAGGACCAGGACGTGGGAGTCAGGGATGTGTGCCCACCTGTGGGAGGTAGGCTCCGTAGCCGAATCCCAAGAGGTTAAATGGGAACAGTTTCTACATGCCCACCACTTTTTGGTGGTACCTGTTTTTGAAAGTTTAAAGTCTTTAGGTATTGCATTAATCTAAGTTACATCTTGGTAACACATTAACCCCCAGATCTCAGTGGTATAACAGTTTGTCTTGGCTCAGTTGGACACCTCTGTGAGTGTGAAAATCAGGAACCGTTTGCTGAAGATGCCATTTCTCTATGAGGCTACTGGGAATCTGCCCACTCCGGGTTCCTGCCTCTCTTTTCATGACCACTTTCTCCCCTTCAGAGGGACTAAGTCTGTTTTTCTTTTTTCATTGTATTTAATCTCCGGAGCTTCTTCTGTGTGTCCCCAAACTAGAGTCAGAGGAGGCCAGACTCCTAGTTCCAGCTCCTGGGGTTATTCTGATAACTCTGTACATGGGCTGTCTTGGGGGTTACCGTGGGCTTGCTGAGTCATGTCCCAAGGGCCTGTGGCTTTGGGGAGCACAATCACAAGTCTGAGATTATTATGGTTTGTGCATCTCAAGGGCAATACCTGGTTATAGAACAAGGTGAAATCTGGATTTGGCATTACTGCCTCTAGCCCAGGGGCAGATGAAGCCACCAAGCTGGGAACTGAGTAGAAGCGGGACTCTGGGGAATTCATATGTGAGGAAAGTCAGTGTACAGAGAAAGAAAGGAAATGAACTTTTATGAAGCAGAATGCTGGGACCATTTAAAGGAGCTGCCAGACAGGGGAACAGTCTAGGCATTCAGCAAAAACAAACAAACAAAAATCCATAGAGAATTACAAAATCCTCTGGACCCTTGTCCCTCGTTCATGGTTCATGATTCTCTTCTTTAGATAGCATCCAGATCAACCCAGCCCTCCTCCTTTTATTTTTGATTTTAAAATTAAATTTTTTTTTTTTTTTTGCTTTTTAGGGCCACACACGTGGCATGTGGAGGTCCCCAGGCTAGCAGGCTAGGGGTTTAATCGGAGTTACAGCTGCCAGCCTACCCCACAGCCACAGCAACACAGGATCACAGTGCCTCTGTCACCTACACCACAGCTCATGGCAACACAAGGATACTTAACCCACTGAGCAAGGTTAGGAATGGAACCCACATCCTCACTGTTGCTAGTTGGGTTTGTTACCGCTGAGCCACTATGGGAACTCCCAGCCCTCCCCCACTCCGTTTATACCAAAGACTCACTGAACTCACGTCTTCAGTTATCCGTTCTCTCTGCTCTGGTGTTTGCTGGATTCATCACATGGTGAATCCCATCTCTTACTTAGGGCTGGATCCAAAGAGTGAGAATGGACAGGTCGTATAGAGTTCCCTGGCACCAGAGGACCATTTCTTGGTCTAGGACGTCTATGTGGGGGTAAGGGGATGTCTTCCATCTGGGAACCCTCAGCTGCCAACAGAAAGACCATTTAGGTCATTTAAGCTTCCACATTCCATGTAATTTTGTCTCCTAAGAATGAAGGCTTCACCTAGTCATTCTGGTCCTGACATACTTTAGTGCAGAAAACTTTCTTGCATATGTTCCATTTGAAGGATGTAATGCTTCTAAACTGGACAAAACAAGTGTTTGTGGCCATTTCAGTTTCTGATTTTTTATTTAACTCTGAAATTTCTCTTTTTCAAGTCATTCAGTCACCCTCCTTTACTTTCTTCTACACTTTGTTAAAGATAGTTTTTGTGTTCCATTTTTGAGAAAAATATCTTCAACAAAATCTCCACCTTAGTTCCCAATAGGCTTTGTTTGCTGATTAGGTCACAAAGATTTCTGGAAGCTAAATCAAATGTATTAGTGTTTGTAACTGAAGTTGTTTAGATTTATATCTATAAATCTGTGGTATCTTCTGCAAGATGAGAATGAGTTTTAAATTGATCTTTAAGTGTCGAACAACTGTGTCCCCGGAAACATTTTAGACATTTCTTCTGCACTTTGTGTCACAGGTTGGTCAACTTTCATATTTTCCTCATACGTTTTGTTTTTTTTCTCTCAATGTGTTGCATGTACCCAGCCAACTCATTCATCCAAGACAATTATCTCTGGCAAGGACCATCTCCTTGGGGTGGGAAATGAGTTACTGTATGCTAGGAATGTTTTTATAATTTGTCGACTTTGGTGGTGATGGTTATTTGTTTCTGAATCCACTGTTGGAAGCACATGCATTTACTGTGCCAGAAAAGCTTTTTTTTTTTTTTGGCCGTACCCAAGGCATATGGAAATTCCTGGGCCAGGGATCTAATCTGAACCACAATTGAGACAACGCCTGATCCTTAACCCACTGTACCAGACTAGGGATCAAACCTGTGCTGCTGCAGAGACAGTGCTGGATCCTTAACCTGCTGTGTCACAACGGGAACTCCTGATACCAGGAAACTTTATAAAATATAATTTGAGGACATAACTTTCACCAACCAAAAAAGCTTTTGCGGTATGGATTTATTAACTTTGAAGGGTTTTAATGGCACCTGGAGCACACTGAGTCTGTGCATCGATAAATTGTGTTCCACAGACTCTTCTCTATGGGTCCTTGAAGTACTTCGTGGATAGGGTAATATTGAAAACAGATGTGGTGGGTTGAACTGCGGCCCCCAAGAGGTATGTCCACCTGAAATGTAAGGGTCGTTGCAGATGTGGAGATGAGATCATCCTGGATTAGGGAGGACTCTAAATTTCTTATAGGGCAAGTCCTTATAAGAAAAGAGAAGGGAAAACCACTGAAAATCATAATACCTACCAATGATCTAACCTTAGGAATTATTCTATATTTTAAGTTGTCTTGAGATACACAAAGGTGTTTTCTTCAAGCTTTTTACTTAGTATTGGAAAAATTCAACTTACTGTGTAGTATAAATTTTTAATTACTTCTACACATATAATTGAGAAAGAACATAATAAGTTAAAGTCACTTTAACTAAAATTCTTGGTCAAAATGCTACATAACGAAATTAAAATTATGTTGTTAAAGGGATGGTCCAATCAAAAGACTCGTGAAACTTTTTACAGTGTACAATTAAAAACACACACAGATAACCTCCTAATAGGTTGATTTGCAAAAAGATGAAAACCCAAGATGATATTAAAAAGGTTAGCTGATTTTCTTCAAAATTCAGACTTACTTTGAAATGCCTTTATCAATTATAAATTTTTTTAAAAAAAAGAAAAGAGAAGGGGATGGAGTTTCCCTGGTAGCTCATTGGGTTAAGGATCTGGTGTTGTCACTGCTGTGGCTCTGGTCACTGCCGAGGCGTGGGTTCAATCCCTGGCCCTGGAACCTCCACATGCTACGGGCACAACCAAAAAAAAAAAAAAAAAAAAAGCGGGGGGGGGGGAGAATTAGGAAAAGAGAAGGGGAAGCATACAGACCCACAGAGAAGGCTATGTACAGATGGAGGCAGATTGGAGTTATGTAGTTAAACCACAAGAAACAAGGAGTGAGAATTCAAACAATTCTCCGTGAGAACTTCCAGGAAGACTCAACCTTGCTGATACTTTGAATTCAGACTTCTGGCTTCCAGAACTGTGATAAAATAAATTTTTGTTGCTTTAAGCCACGAAGTTTGTGGTAGTTTATTATGACAGCCCTAGGAAACTAATACAATAAATGTTGTCAAATGAAATATTTTATATACAGGAAGGAGCATGTTATTTAAAGCAAGACTTAGCAAACGATAACCTGCAGACCAAATCTGGCTGCTGCTTGTTTTTGTAAATAAAGTTTTATTGGAACACAGTTGCAATTATTCATTTATGTATCATATCTAGCAGCTTTTGTGTTACAACAGCAGAGTTAAGTAGTTGTAACAGACTGTAAGACCAGCAGTGATGAATATATTTATTATTATTATTATTTTGGTGCAGATACAGATTTACTTAAGAGAGGGAGAATGTTAGGGAGTAGGGAATTCTCTAGTTATTTCATTGGCCACCAGTAATATATCTGCTTTGAAAATCTGTATGTTCCAATTTTGAATTTGCTTAGAGTCACATCTCTCCTGTAGAAGTGGAGATATTGATTTTAAAAAGTTCAGCAAAACAGCTGATCTATAGGATTTGTGTAGCCTCAGGTAGATTGTTTACTTCAACCTCATTTTGACTTCTTGGACTTAGTGTGAATTGGAAGCATTATTAGGTTGGTAGGATTAAGTAAGCAATAAACATACTCGTAGAATAAGGAAAAGAGCTATCTATCATTGTATTGAAGGTCCGTCTCTCCCAGATGGTCCTGGGTGCTTCTTATTTGATTAGCAACGAGGATGTGATTGGGTGGGTTTTTTTTCTCTCTTTTTCTTTTTATGGCTGCACCTGCGGTACATGGAAGTTCCCGGGCTAGGGGTTGAATCGGAGCTTCAGCCATGGCAACACTGATTCAAGCCGCATCTGTGACCTACACCACAGCTCACGGCAATGCTGGATCCTTAACTCACTGAGCGAGGCCAGTGATCGAACCCACATCCTCCTCGTGGACACTGTGTCAGGTTCTTAACCCGCTGAACCACAGCAGGATCTCTGGATTTTCTCTCTTGGTGAGAAGTTCTTACAGCTCCTAAATAAGAAATGTAGTAACAGAATTAAGTAGCACACAACAAAAGCTTATTTCTGTGCCTTAGCGTAGTATATAAATAGGTATTATTTCTCTGTTGAGGACTCATCTGCATTGATGAGGCATGCTTTCTCCTAAACTTTTTGCCTTTTTAAAGCCTTTTAAACTGTTCTGCTGAAATAAAGGTTTAGAAATTTGGTTATTGAACTTCCGCTTAAGCATTTCTGACCAGCATTGAAAAAGATTTCTTTTACAAAAATTTGTCATACTTCTTGAAAATCCATATCACAGGATTTATACAAGGAAACAATCATGGATATTCAGACATTCGATTACAAAATGTTTACTGAAGCACTGTTTACAGCAATGAAAAATGGCAAAGAACCCAAACTTAAATTTTAAACAACAATGGAGAGTTGGTTAAATAAGTTTTAGTGCTTCTAAAACTTATCAGAATATTTAATGACATGGAAAGCTGTTTTTGATATATTTTTAAATGGAGGAAAAAGCAAAAAACACAACAGTGTGCATGGTTTATAACAAACACACACTCAGAAAAAATGGGTGAAATTTTTAGTTTTTTAAATATTCATTTACTTATCTCTTTTTTCCAATACTTTGTCAAAGAATATTTTTATAATAACAAAAAGTTAAAACTAAAATGAGCAGATTGTCCTTTCAAACATTTTCATTTACATTTGAGAATTCTTAGTTGATATAAAAATAGCATTGTCATTTGCCTGCCAGAAAAATTGAGAAAGTACTTATATTGTAGCTCGCTAGGAATGTACCTTTAGATATGTCACTTTCACTCCAGAGCCTCAGCTTCTTCATCTGGAAACCAGAACATAGAATTCATTGAATCTCTTAAGTTCCTGGTCACCTGTGACATCCTGAGTGGTTTGAGATAGTGTTCAGAGCAGCCTGTTTGTCCAGCTTACTTATCCCTAGCACTCAAAATGAGGGACACCTGAGTTGTTGAGGCTGGTGTGGGCCACCTTGGACCTTTGGACCCTGTGGAATACCCACTGGAGAAGGAGCCCAACTCTTGCTTAGACCAGGGAAAGCCTATCTCCTCACTGGCAGGATCCTTGGGTCAAGTTGGCCCTTTGAGGAGTGGGGTTTCTTTCATCTTCTTTGTCTTGGTCAAGCAGTGGCAATGCATTTTCTTATTAAAGCAGAAAAAATTCTGCTTTAAAAATGTAATTTGTACTAATTGGCCCCAGACAAAGAGAGCCCACAATAAACTTGGTGTCAATTTCATGTTTTGCCAAAGTTTGTGAACGGTTTGTTTTGTTTTAGAACAACTTAACTGCTTCTCTGTGAGAGGTGGGGTGGGGTGTGGGAATGGAAATACCAGCTTGTCCAGTAGTTTTCAGAAAATACAAGATGTTACATCTGATCTGTAGAATTTTTCTTGTCTCCACTGGAATTAAACGGGCCCATCATTTACTCTGTTTCTCTCCATCTGTCACCTGCATCCCAAACATTTCCTGGAGCTGCACAAGATAAAAGCTGTTCCCCTGTCATGTGTCGAACTGTTTTCCCCAGATGACTTTTAAGTTCCTTCAGGATAGGCATTGTGATTTTGTTCATTTTGAATCCTGTTCATATCCTGTGCAGTGTTATACATAGTGATCAATAAGGGTGATCACTGATGTGAGTTAAAGAGTACTGCAGCAAGTTCTTCCAGATGCAGCCCTGTTAACTGAAGGTGCGCGCGCGCGCGCGCGTGTGTGTGTGTGTGTGTGTGTGTATGTTGGGGATCCTTTCTAATCATACTGTGTTGTTTTTTTTTTTTTACCTTACACAATTTTCCTTTTGCTTGAAATTACAATCAGCCAGGCACAAGAACAGGTGTTGGAGCAGGGATATTGAGAAAAACAATTCTAGGACTGTCCATTCATTTAGTCAACAGATACCGATTCATGATCCTATCTGAGGCAGCAGAGCCAGAGCAGAGTGAGGATTTTGCTATCTGTGCTGTGGGCACAAAGATGGGAAGGGCAGGGAGTTCCCGTCGTGGCTCAGTGGTTAACGAATCCGACTAGGAACCATAAGGTTGCGGGTTCAATCCCTGGCCTGGTTAAGGATCCGGCGTTGCTGGGAGCTGTGGTGTAGGTTGCAGACGCGGCTCGGATTCCGCGTTGCCATGGCTGTGGTGAAGGCCGGCGGCTACAGCTCCTGTTAGACCCCTAGCCTGGGAACCTCCGTATGCCACAGGTGTGGCCCTAGATAAAGCAAAAAAGACAAAAAAAAAAAAAAAAAAGATGGGAAGGGTGATAAAAAAGAAGAGAAGTGATACACAGACTCTGGTGTATCCTTCCATCCATCCATCCTTCCATCCATCCATTCAGTCCAATGAATATCAAATGATAGCCTGTTAAGTTTCTCCCTCTCTAATAGGCATTGGGGGCATAGTGTGATTAAAAAAGGCAATATTACCTGCTTTACAGAGGTAGAGTTTATAATATAGTGAGAGAGAGAGAAAGAAAAACAATGAGTAAGTAAATAAATACCATCATTTCAAGTGAGGAAAGAGAATACTATGAAAAAAACACAGGGTAAGGTGATTGAGGGTAGTGCCAGCATTCAAGTCAGGTGCTAATGAGGAGGTGCTTTGAAGAATGATTGAAATGGTTTGAAGATGCAAAGGAAAGAACCCTGGACCCAGAGTCAGGTTCTCACTTTAACTCTTCCACTAGCAGCACATGGGAAACCAAGTCCTTAAGCATCTTTGTCACGTGATTACTGATAAGATAAAATGATATATATGACTGTAACCTTCAAGAGTAATGCATATTATTAATAATGTTAAGACCCGTTGCGTGTTTTACATTTAAAGAACCTAGGGAAAAGTCATACATTGTGCGCTATTAACATTTGTTGCTAATTCATAACTGTAGACAGCCAAGCTCCATCTTTCTGGAGTCCTACAAATCTCCAAAGAGAATACCTCAAAACACAGGGAGTGAAAAAAAGGAGTATGCATTTAATCTCTTCATTGGATACAGTGTATTAGTGTTGTGTGTGTATGTGTGTGTGTGTGTGTGTGTGTGTGTGTGTCGGAGGGTCTTCTGAATGGAACAGAGACAACCAGCAGTGTTTTCTAATGCATGATAAAACAGTTTATTTAAAAACAACGCATTCAGTACTGTGTTTGGCACAGGAGGCAATGAGGCAGGCACATTCATACTTAACAGGGACATTTGGGGAGCTGTCGAAGCAAATCATTGCATTTTCTTCACAAACTACAGTCACAATATACACAGGATTACCTCTACAAAAGAAAAAGATGGTCGTCCTTGTTCACCAGCAAGGCAGGAGATTATGCGCATGCTCCTCAGTCCAGCATGCTGGCTTCCTTCAGGCCTCCAAGGCCCTGTCAGTCTGGCAGCTTGTGTCTAAGAGCCGTTGAGGCTGCCTCTCACGAGGGATGTGAGTCTGAGTCCAAAGGGTTGAAGCGTCTTACAAAGAGCAGGAGGTCTTCTCATCTATCGGGGGAGGAGTAGGGTCTTCAGTGCAGTCTCTCCACGTAACACGGCATTTCTGAAACCAGTGCATCAGCTGCACAGGGGAGGGCTCCATAGTTACAACAGCATTTATTTTTCCTGACACATGCTTCTCGCTCATTTCTTTAATAACTCACATTCACTGTTCTCCTACTCTTTGATCTTTTGGTTCCATCGTTACTCTATAAAAAACTTAGTTCCTCATCTTACATTGATATAACATTCTTTAACATGATGCTAAAATGAAATGGTGAAACCAAGTAGGATAAATGAGAGAAGATAATCACACACATTCTTTTGTCTTAATTTCTGATTTAAGTGGATTGTCAACTTACCATCTAAAGAATGGAGGCCACGTGGTGTGGTGTAGAAGAATCACTGGCTGGGAGACTCAGACCTCTAACTCCAGTTAACTAGCTGGGCAGTTAAGTCACTTCCTACTTTCTGAACCTCAGTTATCTCCACGCTGAGGATATTCACCCAGAATCTAGACTGGAGATAATGTCTAGAGGTGTGACGTTCTGTTATGAACTTGGTGACTGTCCTGTGTGAGTAAATGATGCTGCACTGTGGTGCTTCAGTGTTTTTGCTCAGAGTCCTGGGAGAAATCCAGCGCTAATTGCTGATGGTTGGTGTTTGAGTCTCATCCCATCAATAAACCTCTCCAGGGCTCTTGGCTGTAAGGCTGCTTTTCTGCCTAGTAAGGGCTTAGTTCTGGATCTTGAAATGTGGTTAAAGAGCATTTCTGTCATTATTCTAAGTCCTGAAAAATGGTCTAGATTCTAGATTTCAGAGGGAACGCCCCCCTTCCTTTTTGCAAATACTTATGATGTTATTTCACCTACACACATTGAACAAACCTCACTCCCATCATCTACCAATTTTTCTTCCCTTCTTCCCGACATAAAAAAAGGTGTGGGGGTGGCTGGTTCCTCAGTGTTGGTTTTGCTGTTAATATGTTCATAATGAAATGGAGCCTACTGTCGAATTCCTTCTGTTTGTAGCTATGGACTTATGTCTTTGGTGTCCAGAAAAGCCAGAGGACGAAGGCTTGCTTTGTGCCCAGGCTGTAAGCAAGTCATTCCAAATACAGAAAAAAACCATTTTAACATATACCTAACTCATTTAAAATAAATTGTAGTATATTAAGTAAAGATAAATAGCCTCCTTTTGGGAACTGTTAATAAGAACAGAAAGCAGAGGTATATCCTGGACTTTTGAACATCATATGGAAAATGTCCATGTTGAGTTTCAAACATTTACAGTCCAGAAATGTTTTACAGAACCTGTAGAATATTTTACTATAGGCAGGAAAGTAGATTTGGTCCTTTATGATTTAATTTTGATTTATTACATGCAGAATAAAAACTTATGACCACTTATTTTGTGTGAGGAATTAAGTACATTTTTTTTTCCCCCAGCATTGCCTTCTGGAGGTTCTAAGAATGACGTTCATCAGAAAACCTTTACTTTTCAAATAAGCTTGTTCTGTGGCTCACTAGGGTATCTGATTTCTAAGCTCTCAGGGAATAGGGCTTTCACTTACAGCTAGTGGTGAGAAAGAAGAAAAGTTGTGCTCAATGGCCAGGGACTGCAGTGGCCAAATGTTTGCTGGTAGATTTTTTTCAGGGTCCAGTCTTACGCCAGCTTAGCTAAGGGCAGGGCATCACATGATGTCTTCTTTTACAGTTTTCCTGGGAGTATTCTTATTTAGAGGTGTTTCTAGCCTGTTAGGAATTTCCTGAGTGCAAATAAAGTCCAGCTGAGTGTATATCCAAGCCCTGGGCGTGATGCTTAGCTGAGTGAGGTAGAGACTTTGGAACCATGGAGCGTCTCCGGGTGTGATGGGTCCAGGTAAGCTTATTGAATGTCTTGTTCTTTCCCCTGCTTCTCCACAGGCACTGATTTCTGGATGCTTGTCAATTTGTGCTGTGTCAGAAGGTTGAGGAGTAACTGGACAGAGAAAATCAGATAACTGGGGAAATAGCCAATGGACTATATAGGTTATGAGAAAAGATCAGCCAAACATGGTTTCACCTGGAGGATAAGTTAAAGAATGTTTACCAGGAAGGTCACCTGTAGAAATTAGACAAGTCACGGTAGTGGTTTTCTAAGGTAATAAGGAGTTTGTTGAGAGGTTCCTGTAAGTCACATGGCTAGGAATATTTTGAACTCTTTAGGGTCCTTAGTCTCAAGGACCCAGTAATATACTAAAAATTTGTAGAGCTGATCAAAGTGGAAATTCCTTTTTGTGGTGGTGGAGGGCACTTGAGAGACCCTTTAAAGCCATTGTCAGCTCCTCCTGTTTGGTACTCCCTCACTCAGGAATTGTTCAGGCAGTGCTGTGCTGGAGCCGGCTCACGGTGGCTCTTGAAAAGATATTGTGACATTTTTAACTGGTTGACAAGTTAGTAGTTTGAAATTAACTACGATGAGAGTATTTACACCATGGAAATTGGCAAGTTCTATAAATCAGGGCTCCACCATTCTTCAGAGCCAGTTGTTAAACATTTTGCAGTGCACCAAAGAGCTAAAGCTGTCTCTGAATCCCACAAAAGGGAAATCAAAGGATATCTTTAGTGTCTCTGATGATTAAAGTCTTTGCATGTGCACAGCTAAGAAAAAGAGCCGGACCAAAAATTTATTAGGATAGTGGCACCTTATTCAACAGAGGCTAGTACAAGGCAGCCAGTGCCAGCTGACCATCTCTCTCATACTTAGTTAGTCTTAGAATTTTAGTTCTTGATTTTTCTTTTTTGAATGAGTTCATTTTAACCCCCAGAACTTTGCATTTTGGGCATTACCTCGAAGCTGAGAAATCAGACCCTTTTAAGAGTATTTTAGGCTCTGGGAATGACATCCAAGTAGAATCTGAATGAATTAACTTCCCTGTTTCTCAGTTTGTCTGTCAAGATGAGTGACCTGAGATCTGTCTCATAGTTTGAAATATAAAGAGCTGGCCTTGGGGTAAAGTATCTTAAAACCATGGTCTCTACTCTGACTGTCTTCAAGCTTGCATGCTTTCTGACTAAACTGACCAGTTACTGTTCACTTACAAATTAGACTGGTCAATTTAGCCAAAATAGTTGAATGGCTGAGTCACTAAGACCATGTCTGTATGACCATGTATCATGATAACTTCAGGGAATAGATCTGATATTAGCTGCATGAGGAGGGATAAACATTCAGCTGCTTTGGTCAACATGGTATATATGACTTTGCTGTATATTTCTGGTTCCCAAATTGCGGCCACATCAGAATCACCTGGGAGTATTTGTGAGCTGGGCTTATCCTAGGACATTGAGTCAAAAGTCTGGGGTGGAGAGCAGGAATTATATTTTAAAGAGCTCCTCATGTCATTCAGTTTTGCTTGCTGGTGGATTGGCAGCACGATCCAGGGCCTCACCCTCTAAGCCCATTGTAATCTTAAATCAGAATCAGTTATGCCACAACACGCTCTTCACCGTGATTCCATTGCAATCAACAACAAGAGAATGAGCTTCATTGAGGATAAAACATCTGTTCAAACACATGTATCTTCAATAACGTCATCACAATAAAAAGAAATTTTAAGAAATACTGTATAATGCAATAATGACATTCTAAAATGTTTCCCACCTCAAATGTTATATCTATGTGGCAAAGCAGTCAAAGTGTGTGAGAGGCATATTTAGTTATTTTGGTCCTTGATATCTATTCACCTGTGGCCTTGATTAATTGGGCCACAGAGCCCAGGCAGGTCCATCAGGTGGCACAAGGGCTCTAAGTCCCCAGCACCTACGACCCTATATCTGGGCTTTTCAGCCACATATACTCATCTCCAACTCTCTTTATAAGCAAAAGCTTAGTTCCACACATTCAGGGAGAAGTAGAGGCTAAACAGAAACTTTTGCCTGGCACAATCAAATAGTTGGGAGGGGGGAAGGATTTAAGGACCCAGAATTACACAGAAAATTGCTAAGTCTGTCATTTTGCACACAAAGACCCAGCCAAATTATTCATAATTATTTGCACATCTTCTTAGCATATTGAACTGAATGCAATAATGTGAAGTCCGCTGTTGAAATTACAATATAGAAGGCATTGACAAACATGTTTTCACTTCAAGAGGCCTCAGCTGAAAGTTATACATATGGAGAAGTACATAACCATTCTCCATATTCAACTTTTAAACTATGCATATCTATTACTAAAATCAGGTTTTATTAAGATGAATAGATTATTAGATAGGATTCCAGATGTCAAGTGGGAACTGTCAGTAATGGATTTGTGATTTACCAGATTTATCAGCATCATGATTTACTAAGTAGATTTCCTCTCATTTGGGGGAGCGGATGTAGGTTATTACCAGTGTACTGTTGCACACCCAGGCAAGAATCTCCTTTTCTGTTTTGCATTGAGAAATAATTTTTTTTTTGGTGTGGAAAGAATCTTTTTTTCCTCTTTTATAGCTTTTCTGTGCCTTCTGGACCCCAGACCAAATCACTTTTCCTTTGAGCCCATCTTTATTTGATGCTGTTAAGAATAAATGAGGAGTCTGAATTTCTCCATTTATTACCTGTGCAGTCTTGGAAAATCACTTAGCCTCTCTGTTTCTCCACTTCTCATCTGAAAAGTCAAGAATTAGGACTAGCTTCTGTTGGCCTCAAGTCAACACCTATTTGCTGTCTCAAGTGTCTAATAATTAGTACTTTGCCCCAAGTCAGAAGAAATGCTCTTCCATTCCTCAGCTTCCCCACCAAATTAGATTCCTCCTGGCACCCACATTCACGGATAACTGGAGGTCTGGGCACAAGGAGGTTGAGGGAGCCTCTCCCTTTGCATGTCCTGGCCAGTAGCCCCATGGACAGATGCCTGACATCAAAGTTATACACAGACAGATGGCACAGCGGTCACAATCAGCTCTGCTAGGCACACACACTACTAAGCACACAACACTTGTACAATGGTCAAGGACACTTAAGACACAGAAACAAAGGCAGAGGAGAATAGACGTTTAATCATCAAACTGGGTGTGGGAGGGATTCTTCATGCCACAGTTGAACCCCATTTCCCCTGGATCTGCATGTCTGCACGTGACACTCAGACAAACTGATAAAGACTGAGAGACTCGCGTTAAGCAGGTTGCTAAATGTTTGTGGATTTTTTCTTTGAAACTGAATTGGTCATTTGTACTTGTGTAATGTGTAGAGAGACTTGGGGGCTTTAAGTTGATATTTATTCTAATAGCTGAGGGTGGACTTTGCCGTGAGTATCTGAAAAGAGTAAAGGTTTTGACAAAGGATGCACTTAACCTCGAACCAGGAAAGCAAGAGCAATGCAAAAGCCAGAGGTTTGTATCTGTAGATGAATTAGAGGAAAGGCCCCATGAGTCCCGTTTGCCAGTCCACTGCTCTTGACCACACAGGCCTGGAAATTCTGGCAACTTACACCACTGCCTTTCTGATCTCGACTCATGGGACCCACCAACTCTTTTGGTGGTGACAGGGGTTGTATAGGTTTAATCTTTGAAACAGTCTTTAAAAACAAAAAGTTTTTGTATGATCAGTTAGAGGCTGATTTTCTCTCTGCTGTAACAGTAGGTCAAGGGTATACCTAACAGTAGGAATAATACTAAAAGCGGCCATGTATTGAGTCAGCTGACTGCATGTTGAAAACCAGGATAGATTCTTTACCCACACATAGAACTAATTTTCCAATAAGAGGGTATAGACTGTGTGTACAGAATTTATAAACGGTGAGAATCTCAGTGAGCCTCTATGGGAGGACTTGGGATTTTCTCCAGGGATTTTTTTAAAAAGAGGGGATGGTGGTCTTTTTGGATCAGCTCCAGGAAGCCCTATCTGGAAACAGGGGATGAGCCTGATCTCTGAACCCTTCTAGTTCTGGGGGACAAGTCTGTTCCCTCAACATTTTGAATTTTTGTGAAAGGAACAGATGAAACGATGTTGGGAGACGACAAAGTCTTCTCACTGTAGGTCAAGATGAAACTCAGAGTGAAGTGAGATTTAAAAATCTCCCTGAATTAAAATAAATCCCCAAACTTGGCATTTAGATTAATTTATCTATTTTTGTTTTTTTAGAGCCACACCCACAGCATACGGAGGTTCCCAGGCTAGGGGTCAAATCGGAGCTACAGCTGCCAGCCTAGCCACAGCCACAGCCACAGCAACTCGGATTCCGAGCCGTGTCTGCGACCTACACCACAGCTCACGGCAACACCAGATCCTTAACCCACTGAGCAAGGCCAGGAATGGAACCTGTTTCCTCATGGATACTAGTCAGGTTCGTTAACCACTGAGCCACACAGGAACTCCCATGAAATCTATTCAAATGGTCCACTAATACAACAATTGACTGTTTTTAGGAATTCTGTTCTTTTGCTCATTTAACCGGCCCAGTTCACAGTGCCTACGTATTTATATTTAGTGAAATCTAATGGGCACACTGGGATTAAAACTCCAGAGTCAGAATCTGGCCCATATGATATTGGCACTGATATCACTTAGCTGTAACCAAATGAACTAAGTGCTTAGGAAGAGCCAGCTAAACACTCCTGTCAGTTATCCGTCCCCCAGCGACCTCCAGAGAGAAGGGCAGGAGAGCTGTCGTACTTTCCTCTTTAACGCGATGGGAATAATCATGGTGTGGTTTTGGTGCCCATCAAATTATACCACTGGATTTTAAAATGTTTTTAATATCTCCCCTTCTCATTATTTCAAGTATTGAGCTGTTTTAATGTTTCCCATTTCAAAACATCTCTTCCCATTTCTCCCCGTCTATCTGGATGATTGCCGTGTAGACAACATCGTAAGATGTGTCACAGTCGAGAACACATTTGAACCTCTGTCATTTTCCTTTCACTGGTTAGTATCTGGAGCTATGTAAACTGCTCTGATTAGCTTTCTGGAAAAAATTAGAATAAACAGCTCCCCTTTAGGAGCAGGTGGAACATGAGCATAGGGACTGCGTCTTGCGTTTGGTTCAATCTTAGGCATGACGAAGGAGGGGCAGTGAGCTGATTACTGAACCAGAGCAATTATTTTAAACAGTATTTGTAACATTACAAGCAATCTGGATGAGATTTTCTGGAAAATAACAAGCTACCTCCACCCAAATATATTATAAATGTGCTTGACTGGCATTTGGAAAGGAAGGAAACTCTTATTAAAATTTAACAACAGCTTGGCCAGACTTTGGGCTAAACTGAAAGAACAAAGTGCTGCTCAGTGAAAAGCTGGGGATGGGAGTGATGTGATTTCTACTTCTAAGGCTGAAATAATGACAGTGAGAGTGGCCAGCGAATTCCTCTGTAGCAGGTCTACACATCTTCAATTCCAAGGGTATTTAGGACCAATTTTGCCACTACACAGTGGCTTTTCCTTTTGAAATGCTTAATTACAGATCTGATTTCAGTGAAGAGTGAATGTCCAGTGTCTAAACTTGTCTCGAAGTTCTGGAGAGGTGTTGATGGCACATTGATACCCACAGTGACCTTGCCTCAGCGCTGTTATTCACAAGGGGGCCCAGCCTGGCTAACCTCGGGGCTTCTGCTCTGCTTCAGCCCTGCTGGTTCTCAGAGGCCCCGGTCACAGTCACAGCACTTTAGGGGATATGGGATCTGTAACAACTTCTAAGTATTCTTCCTTTTCCTTTATATGTTCCAGGCTCTTAGGCCGACTCTTTGCCTCTATATTCTGAGAGAATTCCCAGACCAATGCTTGGGTTAGAATTGTGGGAGGCCCTCAACCCAGCCTGGAATACCCTTGCAGATGTGGCGACAAAACAGTTTGCCAGAATAGCACTCATGTCAACAGATATGGTGCCACCCCTGCCATAGGCTTTCTCTGTGATAGTGAAAGATGAGCTCATCATAGGCCACTCACCACAGAGGGACCACTCTTCTAGGGAACGACCGCATGGACTGGCGAGAACTCCTTAAGAGGCATTTCTTATCCAAGTCATCATAAGGGCATCCATCATGATGTGCTCAGTGTGTCATGAATCAACAAAGTTAGCCAGAGCCTTGAACATATCAAGGGCAAATGTAAGACATACAAGCAAAGGTATTTCAGTATGATTCCTAGCAAACTATCAGACTCCACGGTAGTGGGGCCAGGGGAATGATGGTAAGGAGAGAGAGAAAGAGAGAGAGAGATATGATATATGCAAACCAGTTTTTTATATTTTCACTTTGAAGAGTCTGATCCCACCCAGACAAAACTGAAATCCTGCCAAAATTGTTCAGAGGCCTCTGACCAACGAGGACTGTATCTGAGTAAAGCTGCAGAAACTACAGCTCTAATCCTCATAAAAAAATGGGAGGCAGTTTATTATTAAAATACAAACATGAAAATACTTCAGACCATTTCATTAGCAGCATAGTTCCAAATGCAACATTCCCTTTATCAATCAAGTTTAAAACCATGTGGCTTCAAAGCATCTGTCCTGCCGAGACCCTTCAAAGAGCAGTGCAAAAAAGGGAGAGAAGACACCTTTCCTTTTAAATGGCAGACAGTCCTTATAAGAAATTCTCTAGGGTTCTATTCTGATGACTATTCAGTGTGACTTGGGGCACTTTTAAATCAGCCATTTGGCACTTTCTGTTCGGAGTTCTTAGGCACAGCGCGACACAGTCAGCTTGGTGAGCCCTTCCCCGTGCATTCGGTACAGCAGCTGAAACTCAGCAGGCAGCTGGTGGGACTCCTGCCACTTGGTGGTAAATTTGGTTCCTTTTTTGTCATAGTAATGGTATGGAAGATCTTCCCTTGTGTTGGGGTCAAATCCAAAAGGCCAAAATCCATACAAGTGGATCTCTTCACATATTGCTGATGCAAGGGTGTACATAAGAATACCTGTGCTCAGCCGTTTGGGTGACAAGTGTTTGTTTTTCCAGTACCTGTGAAACAATAAGTACAGGTGGATTCAGAGGCCATTGCTGAGGGTTTCAATCAGATCGGTCAATGTGACTGGTTTGGGAAGTGAATTTAACCAGGTAACCTAAATAGTACTTGCTTTGAATCTGTCTTTTCGACCACAGAACACCTTGGGGCAGGGCCAGCTACATAACTTGTGAGATTCAGTGCAAAATGAAAGTGTGGGTCCTTATTTCAAAAACTATTGGGAATTTCAAGAGGGCATGCAGAGTACCTATTAATAGCAGAGGGCTCCAGTGCTACTCTAGAGGCAGCACATGTGTGAAGCTGTCCCTTCCTTTGCGCTGTCCTAGAGAGTGGTGTCTCTGACTCGGTGGTGATGCCAAAAAAGCCCACCAAAGGGGAAACTAGGCTCCCACACAGAAGGGAGTGGGGGTGGGGAGGAGGGTGTTTAACCTCAGGGGACCTCCTCTGTTAGCTCCTCACCCAGACCTGGGGACTACATCTTTCTTCTTGGCTTGGGAAAGATTGTGGGGATTTATCTTTTTCTATCCTCTTATAAAAAAACATATTCCCTGTTCCTTATTCTATCCAGGGGCCCTGAGCCCTTCTTGGGTGTGCCAGGACCTAAGAAAAGTAGTTACACAATTCTTGAATTTTATTTTATTTATTTTTTATTTTTTTGCTTTTTAGGGCCACACCCACGGCATATGGAGGTTCCCAGGCTAGGGGTTGAATAAGAGCTGTAGCTGCCAGCCTGTGCCACAGCCACAGCAACGTGGGATCTGAGCCGCATCTGTGACCTACACCACAGTTTATGCTTACAGCAACCCCGGATCCTTAACCTGACTAAACGAGGCCAGGGATCGAACCCACAGCCTCATGGATCCTAGTTGGCTTTGTTAACTGCTGAACCACGAAGGGAACTCCCACTTCTTGAATTTAAAAAAATTTGTAAATGTGGTTATTCCTTCCATATTTAGAGAGTAATTTGAAACCTTTCTACCTATGCTGCCCAAAGACTTGAGCATGCTCTGGAGTGTATGTGTGTGAGTTTGTGATGGCTGTACAGGCATATTCAAACTGTTCACGAATCAAGTTTCCATGGACTGCACTTCCATCAAGTTTTCATTGAACCAGTGCATTTGGTTCTGGTCTGAGTGGGTGTTACGGCTGATTCTATGGCGCTGAAAGGCTGGGGGCAGCACGGGCCACAGGGGCCGCTTCCTGAAGTTCCTGATATGGCTCCTTCTTCACTACCTGAGGCTTCAAAGGGACATTCTTTCTGGCTGAAATCTGAAAGTTCAGTCTAGGTTTCAATTTTTTGTTTGTTTGTTTGTTTTTGTTTTTTAGAGCAGTATCTGCGGCATATAGAAGTTCCCAGGCTAGGGGTCAAATCGGAGCTACAGTTGCTGGTCTACATTACAGCTACAGCAATGCAGGATACGAGCCGTGTCTGCGACCTACACCACAGCTCATGGCAATGCTGGATCCCTGACCCACTGAGTGAGGCCAGGGATCGAACCCATATCCTCATGGATACTAGTCGGATTCATTTCCCCTGTGCCACAATGGGAACACCCTAGGCCTTAATATTCTTACCTAAGGAGTTAGAATGACTTCTGACAGTTCTTTTGGTATAGCTGAACTTAAACGGAGCAAGAAGGGAGCAAAATGATGAGGGCAAAAGACCGCAGGGAAGGTTGGCAGGAGGCCTGGCTTCTAATTCTGGTTCTTCCCATTTTGGGCAGTGATGTTGTGTAGATAACTCATTTTTTGTACCTGAACTGACCTGTCTTTAAACCCAGGAGTTGGGCTATATGACTTCTTAAAAAAGTAACCATACATCCCAGGAAACTGGAAGTGTCCCAGTTTTTGTCTGTTATCTTTGTTATAATTCTTTAAAAATTATTTTTCTATTAAAGTATAGTTGATGTAAATCTCTGTTATAATTCTTAATAGCACCCTTTTTCTTTCAAAGTGAAAAGTTCCAGTTTGGACTGAATTATGACATCACCCTACCTGTTAGATACATACCAGTTGATCACATGATGATTCCTCCTTCTATGAGACCAACTACACAAATCTTAAATTTGGAAGACTCTATAGGACTACCGGTTGTGCATAATCTACCATGGGATAAAAATATTTAAATCCTTGTTTACTAGACCTCCCAGAATCCACTCTAACTTGCAGAATATCTGGACAGTAGGTTAGGACACTGGGGTTTCTCACATAGGGGAGATTAGAGTTGAGGCAGTTTCCTCAGATTATTTAAAGAAAAAATTCTGCAATTAATCTTGTTTTTATAAAATGCACTGCATTATTGGCTTCTGATTCTGACTGCTTATTAGAATCATCTGGGGAGTTATTCAGACATACCAAGTGTCTGAGCCTCTCTCTCCCCCACCAGACAAATTACATTAGAATCACTTGAAGTAGAGCCCAGACAAGAGTATTTTTTAAATCTCTCCAAGTGATTCCAAGATAGAGCCAGAGATAAGACTCATCAGACTAGAGGGAAATATTGCATTTCTGGTTAACTCCGTCTTTCAGATTACAAGGGATAACAATGAGCTGGTAAAATACTTTCCACACGTTTTGGCACTTGGATCCCAAATTATAAAAGGAGACTATATGATTTTGATTTATCTAGGTGGTTTTCTAATCTTGGACATCTAAAATCTGCCCAAATATCAAATAAAAAGTAATAAAGTCAGTTGCTTCTTCCTTTTTTTTTTTTAAATCTTGATTTGTCTACTTTAGTCATTGGCATTATTGGGACATAGCTATCCATTAAAAGAAAATTATCAGTTTGTGGTGATTTCCATGACTGCTTGTTAGGCATACCACCAAGGAAGGGAGCAGGAAATAGAGAGGGGAGGCTAATGAAATACCAGTACCTCCACTTGGTTACCAGCTGGGATAGAAGATTGAACATGTTACCCAGAATGAGTCATTCATTCATTACAAAATATCAGAGTTTGCCCGAAAGTACTAAGCTAACCACAACAACTAACTAATCAGATAGCTCCCACCCCCAAGAGATTACAATATTGATTTGCTATCTGGTAGGGTAGAGTTAAAGGCAATAAAATATACACACCTGTTGACATGTTGCATTATATTTCCAGGCCAAGCCAACTGGACCTTTAACTGACCTCTGTGTTCAACAAAAAAGTCAACTAATGTCCTGGTGACAGTTGCTGAGGTATGGAAGAAAAATGCAGGGATCCAAAGAATGGCCCCATCGAGCTTTTTTAAACTGAGAAAAAAGTTGTTACGGTCCTGAATGGTCAAAAGATTGTTGTAATATTTTTCCAGGATGCTGGGGTTGAAGGTGGTAAGGTTGGTTTTCCTTCCAACATCTCTTTGGAAAGCTTCCGTAGGGGCGAAATTGCAACGGAAAACAAAATCTGACTTATCTATTTGTTGTCCACACCGGCTCCCTGTCAGGATCCCACTATTTCCAACCACAGCACAAATATTATAGTGCTTATTCACAATGGGTGACACATCTGGAAGCAGTGATCGGAAGTTATTGCTAATAGAGAAAACATATTTATGGCTGGAATAATCATAGTGCATCAGTTGTCCAATCCGAACACTATTCTTGGTCAAAGAAAAATTTTTTATTACATCGACATGCTGAAGAATTTCTTGCCTAAAATAAAAAGAAATTCATTAAATGTATCCCATTCAAAAGAATTGATTTTCCATCTTATGTCTTATGCTGCCTTTTCATTCAGTCAAGAACCACAGGCACACTAAATCCAAGAAAGATTATACATTCATAATAACTGTGGTCTTTGAAGGGAGAACTGCTTCAGAATTTATAGACATGTGCTAATCTCTCAGTCAAATTCTGGGTGTAATCCTTTGAGGATTATAAATGTAGTGACTTACTGTTTCAGCTACCAGTTCTTTAGTTTTGTGCTCTACCTGCAAAGTGTATTTGATCAAGGGGGAGGCATAGGCCAAACTGTGTTGGAAAATACAGGGAGACAATTTATACAGGCCCCAAAGAGCTCATATTAATGCACAAACATTGGTAACTTGGAGTTTGTAACTAGGGACTACTTGTTTGCTATTGGACTACAGTGTTCAAGGAATATCAAATATCAGTGGTGTCCACTAAGAGCAAAGTAGATATGAGTCAGTATAATACTATCTATTATTAAAATATGAAAATGGTAATAGCAGTGGGAGTAGTTGAATATTTAATAGAAATGAGATGATAATCTCATTAATGCCCTTTGAATAATGAAACAGGAATATTTTTCTACTTTATTATATAGAAACACAAATCAAGTTAGAGAAACCTAATCCTTAGAAAAAGAAGCTATTGCAAATGCTGAAAAATGTGTTTATATTCTCAGAATTCAGAGGATCAACAAACAAGGCAAGAGTAATGCTTAGCACTAATTTCTGGATGCTTTCGCGTTGAGCTTTAAGTGAAATTAAGCATCTCCTCTTAGTCTCAGCTATTTAAAATATTTAATAGAGACCGGTTACTCTTCTACTAGGTTCTCCAGTTCAAAGAAATCGCATTGACTCTCCTGTGTCTTTTGCCTAAAAAATAGCAGGAATGAAACAAAATGCTTTGCATATCATTACTTTACTTGGAATTTTATTTTTAAAAAATTATTTCATTTGTCAAAATACAGAGCAACATAAACTGAAAACTTTAATCCAAAACTTCCAAAGTTACTAATACCGTTCTTTACAAACTGTTACAAAGATAAAATAAGTTCAAAATGGTACTGGGAAAGTTAATTAAAGGTCACTTAATAACTGGATTGAAAGGAGGGAAGTTTTGAGGAGTTGTTCTAACTGGTTATTTGGAACATATGGTCTAGTGTCAGAAGGATTTTTTTTTTTTTTTTTTTTTGCTTTTTAGGCAGCAACTGCGGCATATGGAAATTCCCAGGCTAGGGGTTGAGTCGGAGCTGCAGCTGCTGACCTACACCACAGCCATAGCAACGCCAGATCCAAACTGCATCTTTGACCTACACCACAGCTCATGGTGATGCCGGATCCTTAACCCAATGAGTGAGGCCAGGAATCGAATCCGTGTCCTCATGGATACTAGTCTGGTTTGAAACTGCTGAACCACAATGGGAACGCCCATAAGAATATTTTTATTGAGTCAGAAATATGTTTTGGGAAAAGATATAATGTATTCTACCAATGAAGCTTTTCTGGATTGTCTATAAAATTAATATTGGATTAAAACCATAAAAGTTAAAAAAAACTTCAGTTTTAGAATTAATCAATTATTGTCATGGACTAATTTCTAAACAGTGTTTTAAAATTTTTAAACATAATCATATGTTTGTTAGCTTTTCAAGTAAACATTTTCATTACACCATTTCATATCTACTGAATTTAATTCCATCATTAGATTAAAGTAGAAGAGTGCAATAACTAGAAATTCAGTGACCAAAACACAACACCCTAAATAGAGTGGTAAAATAAGAATTTGTAAAATAAGTATTCATAGCCCTAATGAATACACTAGATGGCTCACATTCCATTTAGCAGCATAATAATCCCACTGAGAAGATAGGGGTAATGACTTATCTGGGATTGCTAAAAGTAGTCCAGAATCATTGAGGAGAATAAATATATTTGAATAAATTTCAGCCTTCTTCCCTCACCTCAAAAAATAGAGGAAAAAAACCCCACACACATACACACAAATTCCTTCATGAATAAACGAGGCTGCTACAAGACACTAATAATGATGTCGGGTGCTTTTACAGTATGTTTGTTAAGAACTATTAAAGTTCAGTGAGAACAAACAGTTTAAAAAACCAAAACCATACCTAAATACCTGCATATATTTGGGCTGAGATTTTCACTAGTAATTTGTTAGGGATGAAGTGTAGTGTTTTCTGTGTTTCAATGAGACAATACTTTATTTTTTTCAAGTTTTTCCAGTGGGGGAATAAAAATGCATTGGGTGTTCTTTTTGCAATTAATCTTTTATAAAAAATTTAAGTGGCTTTGGCAGTATTAGTTGTACATGTTAACTATAAATCATGGTACTCAATTAAGCCTAAGTTAGGGAGGATACTGGAAATATCTTTTTTTCTTCCATGCAAATTGGCCTTCTTGATGTTTTCTTTTTATGAGAGGGCACTACATAAAAAAGGGTTACTAGCCAGTCTTTGTGCAGTTAGGCCAAGAAAATGCAAATACACCTCAGTTGGGCGTGTGTGTGTAGGTTTTTGTTTTGTATTATTTCGTTTTTTGAGCTCCAGAATTCAAAACATCTTGGATCATTTTCCCCCTATCCTACCTTTGATGTAAAAACGCTGTCCGATTAAATGTCCACTTAGGTCTGTCTTGGAGTTCGTGAGTCAGAGAATGCGGAAAGGGCACAAATGACGGATCTAGAAACTTCAGCGCAAACTGTGACCTGGAGAGGAGCATGAGTACACAGACAAACGTGCTGGCCTCGGCTAGGGGAAGTCAAGGTAGCCATTAAAGTCCAGCCGGTCGGGAGCGGGGCGGTGATGGGGGGCATTTGGCACGCGCACCGGCTGCATCCCGCCCCAGAGCCCCTTCTCTTTTGACGCACCTTTTGCTCCCACCCACGCCCGGAAGGAAGAAAGAAAACCGGGGAAATCCGTCTCTATTGTCCATCCCCCCGGGTGCCGGAGAGACCATAAAATGGCCGTCTCACGGAGAGCAGGGGCGGGAGCCGGGCGCTCTGCTAGAAACTGATGAGCAGAGGACCGGGGAGTCAGCACCGCGGACAGCGGCAGCACCGCCCCTCGCCAGACCCGCGCCGCCCCCGCTGTCCCCGCGGATTGATTTTTGGAGAAAGGGCAGAGGAAACTGGATACCCAGAAGAGGGAGGCGGGAGGCTTCTTCCTTAACCTCTTCCTCCCCAAGCCTGTCTGATCTCCCTCTCTGTCCTCTGGCTGGGGACCTCCCGGAAACCGCTGGCCAGCTCCACTCCTCTGCCCAGGTGGGGGCTTCTCTGGGTTTCACACCTCGGGCCTGGCTTGGACCACAGGATGTAGTTTGTATTTGCCCCTCAGAGGCTCCGCTGGGAGAACTCTCGGGGATCACAACAGGGGCAGAGGCTCTCCACGAGCCTCGCTTTGCCTGGAGACTTGGCAGTCCAGCCTCACGCCCGGCCGTGACTTGGACCTGGGGCGAGGATCATCGGCTCTTAGGAGGCTCGCTTCCCGCAGGGGGCGGGGGAATTGCAGAAATCCCGGCAGCGGGGCGGGCGTGGGGGGGATGGATGTAGAATACCCCAGGGCCTTCGGGAGAATAGACCCGCGCACCATTCGATGGGGGTAGGGGGTGGGGGAGAGGAAAGGAGGAGAGCGCAAGAGGAGTCCGGCGCCTGCGCCATTAAATCGCCCGGGACAGCCCGGGGCCCGGCCGCGGAGTCTGCGGACAGGGCGCAGCGTAGGCACTCACCTCCCGCGTGTCCAGTTTTCCATACTCCCTCCCAAATACACACGCGGCCTCTCCCCCCACCATCATTCTCCTTAAACCCTCCCCCAATTTTCGAAAAGGGGGAAGGGATGCCGAAGAATACGAGAATGCAATCACACGATTAGGACAACGGCTTTTAGGAGCTTAGGGGCCAGGGGGTGGGGAGTCAGAGATAGGAGTGGAAAGATCACGCAGTTACCTTGCCCAAAGTGTCTCGGAGGAGCTAAAACACCAACCCCCACCCCCGACCTCTCGCCCCCATAAACCAGATACCTGAGGGCTCTCAGAGGCCCGCACTCACCGGAATCCTGCGTGGAACATGTACATTCGGGGCGCCCCCGGGTTGGCATACTTGGGAGTGGTGAAGATGTTCTCCTTTTTCAGGGACACGTAGCTGATGAGCGATAAAATCAGCAGGGCGACGCTGAGCATGACCAGCCCCAGCACACTGGCAACCCGGGCCATTTTGCAATTTCTCATCCCGGGCTAGGCTGGGATCAAGAAAAGCGGGGAAATCGTTCCATGGAGCGGCCAGCGGCTCGCTGGCGTATCAGTGTATGTGAGTGTGTGTGTGTGTGTGTGTGTGTTCCCGTGCGCGTGCCAGCGTGTGTGCCGGGGGAGGAGGACCGGGCAGGGGAGCCGCGGAGGGCCAGAGGGTAGAAGCAAGCAGGAGCCCCAGAGAGAAGCCGGGCCCCCAAGGCAGGGGCGAGCCGGGGCCAGGAGGCTGAGCTGGAAGATGGAGGGTCTGCGCGGCAGCGTGGCGATGGAGCGGCGCGCCGTGCGTCTCCGACCGCCGGCTCAGGCTCCCCTGCGCGTTTCCAGCGAGGCTGCCATCTCCTCTGCCGCCTGCAAGATAAATGTGATTGGAATAATGTTACAGTTCGATCTAAGCACAGGATTTAATTAATGAACTCTAATCTCCCAAATAACCGTGGGAGGGGCGGGAGAGGGAGAGATGAAGGGGAGGTGGCAGAGGGAGGGGAATTGAGGCTGGAAGGTTGCAGCCCACGTCAGCGGCCTTCCCAGTTGAGAGTTCGGGCGAGGGGGTGACTGTGGCGAGACAGACGCCCAAACTTAGTTTAATGGACAATTCATCATGTCATAAATATATAGTGGAATATAGAGATAAATAACTGAATTTGCTGTCCTGGAGGATAGCACCAGCTGGGCGCTTTTGCATGCAGGGAGAGTGGTGTTAGGGATAGACATTTAAAGGCATCGCTCCGGAGCTCGGAGCATTGAGCACAGCCCCGAACCCCACAGCTCAGCCCCCGCCCCAGCACCCCAGCAAGGAAGCCCTTAATAGCGGTTGGACCTCGTGAACGCTAAAACCTCTTGGAAATTTTCCAGAATCTCTCCCCTATCCACTTTCTGTGCCCACCGCACACTTTAACTTTTCTCTAAAGGATGGGTAATACCTAGCAGTGTCGTGAGGTGAGCTGTGAATGTGGAGGGCCTGGCTCCTCCTGTCTTGTCCTCCTCCCAGTGTCTGACTCCCAACCACTGCCAGGGTGGGGGCCAGGAGGGATGACCCAGAGTTGCCCCGGCCTGGAGCAGTTCATCCTGATTTAACTTTCCATTGCCCAGTTTTCTGACTCATCCTTGTGGCCAGGCCTTCAGGATGGGCCACTCAACTTAGCCCAGAAGCTGGGGCATTATAAACCGCTGTCCATTATAAATGCCCAGGACTCTTTTGCAGAAGCTGAGAACTGGGTAAGAGGGGCTGCCTCTGGGGCTGGAAGGAAAGCTCACTACCTAACACTCTGTGTTGCTTGACCTTCAGTTTGTTTTAGCATATTCACATGTTGCCTGTTTTAATATCCACTGGGAATAAAAGTTAATTCATTTTCAGTCATGCTGCTGAATGCTCAGAAGGCAACCCACATGTTTCTTTAGCTCTGTCCTTTGCAGTGAGCTTGTGGCTTCTGTCCCTTAGCTTTATTCTTGGCCTGATCCTCCCAGAACTAGTCAATAAGCACCAGAGAAAGAGGCTGGAGGTGAGAAATTGGCCTTCAAGAGCCTTTTCCAATAAGGACATTGATATTTTCCAAGGTGGCTATGATTTCTCTTTCTTTTGAACTTCTGGTTTTATGGGCTTTGGTGGACCTGATGTTATGGTCTGTCTGTGGGCTACAAATTCTTCAAAGTGGCGAGCTCCTGGGCTGTTAACTCTTGCAGAACTAGGGCCACGCTTTCTGCCCTGTTTCCACATACTACTTCCATACTGTCTATGCAGAGGCATGCTTAATAAATGTTTGAGGACCTAAAGAGCACCCTGTGAAACACATGTCTGGTTGTGGATAACAGTGCAGAGAACACAACTGTCTGCTTCTGATGGAAAAGAAAGTAATTTTGCACCTACTGAAGAATTTGGCACCTACTAAGATCCAAAAATGTGGGTCAAGAGGACATGAATAATCTTTTCTCCATGGGGTTCTTGGCTATGTAAAAATTTTATAGAAGGCCTACATGATGACTACTTGAACTATATTTTTTGAGTAAATACTATTTTTTTAAAAGAGAAGGTCATATGAATATAGTGTAAAATGCCAAAAGGAGTTAAGATCTGATGAGAGCTGTCTAAGAATTATACATGTTGTAAAAACTCTTCTTGAACAAGAAGCTGGGGGACACGCCATAGAGGCCAGAGTACTAACTACATGCCAGGCTCTGAAACCAGGAGGACTGGACTTCCAAGGCTGACTCTATGACCTTGGGTAAGTTGTCAGCATCTCTGTGCTTTAGGCTTCTTATCTCCAGAACCAAAATAAAAATCTCCCAGGATTTGGGGGAAGATTAAACAAGACATATAAAGACCTTGGCACAACTCCTGGCCTGTATTAAGCAGTTAATAAATATGAGCTAAACAGCTTGGGCAATTTTCTCTGACCCCATAAATATCCTGCTACAGAAGGTATAGAAAAGGATGTACTTCAGGAGGCATTTTCCTACAGAAAATGGCAAAGATCGAGAAGCTCTTTGGTTCCCTTTAAAAAACAGCATTACAGGCTTTCCTAGGACATATGATATGGACTCATTCTGCTTGGATTTAAATATTGATATATTACTTATGCCTAGCACACTGCTGTGAAGTTTCTAAATAAAATCTTACTAAGATGATTCCCATATTGCATATGGACCACTGAGGGTCATGTGATGTAAAGGAACCAAATTAGCCAGAGAATAAGCAGCACACAGGAATCCTGTGCCAGGCCTGAAGGTGACAATGGATTGCTCAGAAATTACCAGAGGGAAAAATCTTGGATATACTGCTTCAAAGAGCAGCTGCAGCTACTAGATACAGTATTTTTCAGGCCTGGGATTATAGCTCCTTAGTAAATTAAAAAACAGGATATTTTTACAAAATATCACTTTTCAGCTCTCATTGGAAATCAGATCACTACAGGAGTACAGAAGGGTAAATACAAGAAATACGGAAATGAAAGACTCCTTTGACTTAATGTTTTTTTAGGGGTGTTGTTATTTTGGACACACATACTTCCCTTGTCCACTTTTTGTTTGCAAAAATACCCAACTTTTGCAGACATGTCTCTGTTGCCCTGTGTTGTAGTTCCTTACAAACCCATACCTACCAAGCATAATTTACATGCACCATTTGGATGGCAAGGCTGGGAGGAATGGTGTCTTTTGTTAGACATGGCATTGTGCATTTATTTATTTATGTTTTCTGTCATCAATCCATTAAATTAAATGATTGGTTATCAGGCACCCTGTTGGGCAGGCACAGGGATTATAAAATCATTCTTTCATTCATTTTTTTTTTTTTTTTTTTTTTGCTTTTTAGGGCTGTACCCATGACATATGGAAGTTCCCAGGTTAAGGGCTGAATTGGAGCTGTAGCTGCCAGCCACAGCCACAGCTGCAGCAATGAGGGATCTGAGCCGCATCTGTGACCTACACCACAGCCCCAGGCAATGCCAGATCCTTAACCCGCTGAGCAAAGCTCCTGAATCCTAATCGGGTTCCTTGACTGTTGAGCCACAAAGGGAACTCCTATAAAATTATTCTTGACCTCTTAATGCTTATGGTCTTGTTGGGGGGAGAGAGGAGTAAGCTTACTAGCAGTATTTTGTGAAGAGTTCAACAGTAAAGGACCTGGGCAAGACACCCTGTCTGGAGAAGCTGGTGTGGGGTTCTTCACAGAGGGCAACCTCTGAGCTAGGTTTTAAAACATGAGTGGGATTCATTAGGTGAAGAACTTATTTTATGTTTAAAAATTTTACTGGAGTAGAGCTGACTTACAATGTTGAGGTAAAGAACTTTAAAAAGGTCATTCCATGCAGAGGGAAGACAGGAGGCAGGGAAGACTCCGGTAGGCTTGGGGAACAGCAAGGGTATGAGTTGACGGCTACAAAGAAGGGCCTATGAAGGACCATGGATGACAGGCTGTATCTTCCAGCAGCACTGTCAGAACAGTCCAGAGTTTGTAGAGAGGAATGGTTCGATCTGAACTGAATGGGTGCAGGAGCAGCTGGAGTCAGGCCCGTGGAGGGCTGGAAACAGTGATGCTCATGTGGACATCAGCTGATGTGTCCAGTGGCCAGACAGCCTGTTTTGTGCCTTAATTTATGAATGAGAAACCTACCATTTTCTGTTGTGAGACACTCCTCAATAAGGCATCAAGGAGTTGACTTTTGGAAGGGCAAGTTGCCACTCCAGATTACAGCTCACCGCTCTTTGGCAGTTTTTCCCCTCCGACTGTCCCTGAGCCACATGTGACTGGAGTTCTTTCTGTATCCTGTTGCCTGACTCCTTCATTTCTAGTAGGTCTAATAGTGGCCACAGAGGGAACGTCTTGAGATCCTCTGGATTTCTACCTCCTGTTTCCCCACAGATGAGAAATACTTTATGAGTTCAGAGGTGGGAAAAACCATTGTGGTTAAAGAAAGCTTCACAGAAGCTCTCAGATGGAACGTAGACTAGAAAGATGCATGGAGGTTTCCAGAGATAAAGATGGTAACAGGGGCAGGGCAGTCAAGGGCAACCAGGCTGAACGAAGATGTGGAGGCATGTTGGGGCCAGCGAACAGATAAGCTCCCTGGGAGTAAAGTGGAAACAGCCAAGGTGTAGAGAGCACTTATTAAGTGCCAGATGCTTTTTATACATTATCTGCAATCTTTGCCTCGACCTAGTTAGGAAGGTGTAATTCTCCTCACTTTATAGCTGAAGAAGCTAATGTCAAGGATTTGCTCAAGGTGCAGCCTCTTTGACTTTAAAGCCCACCCTGTCCACTGCTGCTGCATACTGCTTGTGAGCAGGTCCAGAGATGGAGAGCTGGAAATATGTACAGGCCTGGAAGGTTTGAAAGCATCGTCCTTTGACGGTGAGAACCAGTTAATACTACCACCATTGATAATGACGATGACGATGACATCATCTCACTTTTGTTGCACACCTGATATATGTTGGATATTATACTATATCAAACTCCCATACTACCTCTTTTAAAAGCCCTTTAATCACAAGGTTGGAGGGGGGCTGGCAATAAGGAAAAGAGTAGAGTGATACATCTGAAAAGCAGTGGCCTGCTCTGGGGCTGGGAGAAAGCTGGGTAGGGCTGAAGCTGAGCGCGCGCGTGTGTGTGTGTGTGTGTGTGTGTGTGGTAGGGGGTGGAGAGGGTGCCCAGACCTCTTATGGAGACAGTCAGGAGACAGCTTCTTATTCTCTTTGTATCCTTTCGTGCCAGCACGGCACCCAACACAGCTGAGGCTCAGTGTGGGAAGAAGGTAGGGAGCTTCTCTGTTCCACGGCATACCTGAGGTCCCGGTTTGGGAGAAGGTCGGGAAGGTAGGTCTCCAATACCGACAGTGGAGAAAGATCGTTGACCTTGACGGGGGTGGGTGAGCTGGCCCTCAACTGAAGAGATATTTAATTAAATACAAATGGAACACGTGGGAGGGGTGCACTGTGATCACCACACCTCCCTCCTGCCCTTATCTCCCTGGAGATGCCACTGCTGCCATCCAGAGGTGCTCTGTGCCTTCATAGGCATTGGAGTACGTATTCATCTCTTTAAACATAAATGCCGAGACCGGTTTGAAGTATTTATTTCAAGGTTCTTATCTGTGTCTTTACAAAAGACATTTTCCATAAAATTTTAACGTTTCCGATGTTTGCAATGATTACATTTTCCAGAAGTCTAGGAATTACTCATTTCGCACCTACAGACTTCTCTTTAAGCTTCTCTTAAAGCTAGGTGAAAGGAATACAAGAACTTCAAATAGCCTTTTCTTCGATGAATAAATAAAATGTATTTGGAAAGCTGTCTTAAGGCTTTTTGCGGCCCAGTCCTTAGGAAATGGTTTGGAAGGAGCTATTATGTTCAGCCGTGTTAATCTCTCAGGTCCTTGCATAGAATTTCGACTTTTCAAATGTTTGCAGCAATTACTTTTTCTTGAAGCTAAGGTATTATACTTGGAGAAGCTTGAAAAACAATCTCGCAGTTACGTTTTAAGCTATTCTTCTGTCTATTGTGTCTCTTTATTGCACCGATTGTGGGTACAGGAAATCACCTGTGGTGAGAACAGCCACAATACCATTGCCTAGGTACCGTCAGGGGAGGTGTTTTAAAAGAAATCTAATTTTAGCCTTCATCTTGAGTTTTGGGGCAGTTTTTGTCTCTTGTGCTTCTGAAACTGTAATTATCAACAACATATCTTTGAGAGCAGGGGAAAAAAAAACACTTTTGTTTGTATAACAAGAACAGTAAAATTTCCATGTAATTTTAAAAAATGCACTACCACTTGCTGATTTATTGATGAGTAACGCTTCCACAGGGGAAGTACCCCCTTCCCTGGTTTCTGGACCCCTCTCCCGATGATAAGCACGTGCCCCTGGGTATTGTGTTCATAGGGGATTCACAGCCAGAGGTCACTGGGTCTCCCAGTCTGGGGAACACAGCCCCAGTAGGGCAGTGGGGGACTAAGCCACGCTCTGTTGATACTGTGGACCTGCCTGTTGTATCGTCATGTTCTCAACCATGCTCTATGATGGTATTTTTACTCCTTTCCATAGATATGGGGAAAAGAGACTAAGGAGGATTAAATAACTTTGCCAGGTTCCCAGCACCGTTATTAAAAATGGGAGTTTAGGAGTTCCGCTTTTGGCTTAGTGCTAACGAACCCGACTAATACACAGGTTTGATCCCAGACCCCGCTCAGCTGGTTGAGGATCCAGCGTTGCTGTGGCTGTGGTGTAGGCCAGGAACTGTAGCTCCAATTCAACTCCTAGCCTGGGAACGTCCATATGCTGCTGGTGTGGCCCTAAAATAAAATAAAAATAAAAATGAGATTTTAATATCAGACTGAATACCTGCATAGTACCTCTTTTCACCAAACCTTGTTGCTTCCATGCCAGAAGCTTCGGGTCTGTACGCTGGGGCATGAAAGATGCTTCCTGGAAAGGTGGATGTTTCACATTAAAAAAGGAGCCAAGGTTGTAGTGTCCATCTTGGCTTCTGCATCCCTTTCTCATCATGGTCACCTTTTTATGAGGATGTTTGAACACGAGGAAAGTGGCTTCTCAATGGATGAGATAACTGATGTGAACTTGGGAAGAATCCTTTATGTCTTTGTGTCAAAATTGTGTTTTGCTCTGTATAGTTTTACAGTTTTATGTGAAAAAGGGCTCTAAGTCCTATCAGAGATGGTGTAAGATGAGGATGTGTCTGGCTTTGGGTGTCTGTCCTTGTGTTTTGAGGAAGGCAGTTTTGGTGTAAGCCTCTTTGCAGGTAGAAGAGGTTGGGTGGGGAATATCAGAGGAATCGCAGGCAGATCAAGAAGATATAAGAAGATGTTAGCATACTCAAAAAACAGGGCAACCACAAATCAAAACAGGACATCTAACCCACAAATACTGAAAGGAAAAAAACTTAAGTATAGAATAATTGGAATCCATCCATCCAAAAATAGAAAAGAAGAAAAGAGAAACATAGAATCAACTGGAAATAAGATCTAAAATGGCAATAAATACGTATCTA